>JAMXBC010000005.1:80585523-80950523 GCA_024138005.1 Lumnitzera racemosa
ATATATATACACATAAATTATCTCTTTAGAGACATCCTATTTTGTTTTGCTAGGTATTATTACATGAAATGATAAAAGTAATATTAAACGTTTTTGTTCAATTCTAATAGGTACCGTTAATCAGAAAAGTCGCAGTTGAAATAGTATATATTAAACCGCTACCGTAACAAATAAACGTTACACTTTAATTGGTTTCAAATCCATATTAAGCTTGATATCACCCAAAACAAGAATCCATATTAAGCAACAAGAGACAAATCCTGTGAATAAGAAAATAATAATAATGAAAATACAAAAATTAAAACACACAAAAGAGACGGCAAGCAAGATCATATGATCGAAGAAGAAAACAAAATTGACTAATAACAGCCAATTGACCATATAATAAACAGGTACGTCGCAAGTTCCATTACATCATATACAAAATTTGATGGAAATGAAGAGAATAATCACCTTTCATCCACACTACAACCACAACACCCTAGCTTCCTTCTCCCGTCCACCAGAATCAGCAATGGAAATGCATCGCAAACGCATATTCCGAGACAAATAACATCAAACAAAAATATAAATTACCCAATACAACAAGCCCTAACACTATTGATGTAATTCATGACCGATTACACAAATTATAAAAAATATAATAATAACTATACTACCTTCAGTTAAAAATGCATCTCCCTCCCCTTTTAGAATTTTCTTTTTCATTTTTTTTTTTAAAATTCCATTTTGATGTTGAATTATTTAGGAAAGGGGGGCTCTTTGTGGAGCACCCTTTCTCCTGTTGCTGAGGGACAAGACCACTCTGGGAAGGAAGCCACTGCCTGTCTTCTTTCTGCTAAATTTGTGGGGTTCATGTGAAATTCCAGGATGGTCCGTAGCAACCCCACTAGAGCACGAAGAACCATTATAATTATTATTTAAAGGGTCCTCAAGGATGGAGTCTGGGGTAATTTCACCATCTTCATGATCAAGAAATTCCGAGCTATCCACCCTCAATCCTTCAAACCCTGAGGTTGCAAATTCAGATTCATCCAGTTGTAGAACATGAGACAGGTCTTCACCATGATACACCAAATGATTAACCTGCACCGTGATTATATTGTTAGCATACAGTGTTATCAAAGCACTACACACCCGTAATACCTGTGCCTCAAAATATTGAAAAGTAAAACTGCTCGATTTGAGTATCATTACAGAACGAACTAACTACCCTATTGATTCCTTGAAGTTAATAACTAATCTAAGTTTTTTTTCTATATTTTAGAAATAAATGTCGTATATTCATCAAATGTGGAGTCTAATAAGAATTGGCTTAATAATATTAGATTCGATGCATGTATTTGCATACACCATAATTTGAAAATTACATGCGTACCAATATCTCTGTGCATGAAAGACAATAACCTTAATTAGCTGTTTTGCATGATAGCTAAGAGAACAGACAAGCCAAGTACATTTCAAAAGGTCACAGCACGACCGGAGGCAGAACAACTTTGACTTTCTTGTAATCTTATAAGAATTCTGATTTCTCCAACATAGTGAAAAGAAAATCGCCAAAAGAAAAACCATAATAAATACAAGCTGTACTCTCACAGTGCTAAAAATAGAAAACGGTCCGACTTTATGGATTTTATTTTAAGCATTGTCTGTGGACATGTGAATTCCACTGAAAAACGATGGCCGCTGATGGAACTTAAATATATATATATATATATATATATATATATATGCAACTTCGCATTTTATCGTTGATAATAAATGAAAGCCATCCTGAAATTTTACAACTTAATCAATAAAATTTCACTGATTTGGTATCTTCAGATACCGGGTTTCAAATCGTATGCTTGGTAAAATAAGAATAAAGAAAGGCGTATATATACAACAAATCAATATCAAATTATACTTGTTTACCCTTACTTAAGGAAAAATTATATTGAAGACTGCTGTCATCTTTTTCCAACAAATCAACTCTTTTTCCTAGACTACCGTGACTTTTTATTTTCCAACTCATTAAAATTGCAATCGTATACTCACTTAACCCTCCAGCACCTATAAAAAACCTATGAAGAGCCTAAAAGGTTTTTCAGATTTCCCATATAGATTATACATCTTACGAAAATACAGCTACGTTCCATAGTTGAAAAACAAAAAATTATTTGATTTCTTAACCAATGGCATAAGCATCATTGACATTTTCCTTGCAATCAAGCTAACTTTCATTAGCAAACCTATGACAAGCAATAGTTCCTGATATGTTATCACATATTATTGAATATTAAATAACCAAACAACTAATGCTATAATTTTAAGAATCTTTTAATCTGCTGTCCCTAAGGCGTTTATTTTTTATTTTTATTTGTTCTTTTTCAAGAGAATTTAGTGGAAATAGATTATTCAAAAGTGTACCATTTATATATGGAAGGACAAGGCTACTAAACCCTGGCTCCCTAAAATACTTATTTAAGATCCAAAAAGATACATTTACATTTCCCAAGATTGATTACACATTTTAAGGAAAAAAATATGTTGAAAAGTGATAATTTCTTTATTTGCTCTCTCAACAAGTGCCTTCAATAATTACTTTCTAAATTTAATTGGATTAAGGTAACCATAGCATTATACCTAAAAAGATTTGTTAATTAGGGTCTTTGCCATATACCGTAATAAAGTAAATCTACTATTAATCATCATATCTAGCACATCATGACATGGAGGAAAAAAAGGGGATCTATCTGAGAAATTTTTTTTTTTAAATAAGGTAATGTTAATAGCATGATAAGTTTTATGACCACTCAGATTATCATCGGCATTTGTCACTAAAAGCTTATTGAGAATATAATTTCTTTTGGAACCTAGCAATGCAACCGTCGTTTGTTACCATACAATAAATTTTAGGAAGAGACTGTTGGTAATGAGCACATGCTTTATCCCTGCCAAGGAATAGTTTTAATACATGCATGAATCGAATCTCGTTTGTAGTTTGAGAATCTGTTAAATCTAGTACGTACCATAAAAAGGATTTCTTTAATGATGTGTATTAGGCAGAACATATTTCTATGTCGCAATCAATTACCTTGGAAAATGATTATTAACTATTTCTTGATATACTGAATTTGCACAGGCGAAAGACACGTTAAAATGTTCTACCTAACTAAAAATCAAAAAGAGAAAGAAAGAATGCACAAAAAAATTCAAGCACAGAAAGGAAGATGTTTTCGTTTCACGGAATCGTTCTTTTGGATTCTTTTTTATATTTGTTACAATTAAAATCTTAGAATTATCATACATCGTCATAATAATTTCAGTAGACCATAACCGGCGATAGTTGTTCACAATTATAAAAAATGTCTAACGGAAAAAATGTGGAAATACCACTTTTTTTTTTTTTAAAAAAAAAAGAATGGTCTTTAACCACTAACATATAGCTTTCTTTATCGTAATAATAATTAGCAATTGTGAAATTTTTATTATAGCAAATATGAAAACAATCAAACATTAAAACAAATGTCAAAAATGTTTTTCACAAAATAAATAAACCCTAAAACTTCTCTCGAATTTTCAAGAGACCACGCACGATAAATACTCAATTAATTGCAGTAACTTGTAAAACGCAAATGCCATGTGCAATTCCTGGAAATTTTCATTAGCTTACGTTTTGGGTAAATTATAATGATACCCTTTGAAAACCATCAGATATATGGAAAGAACCCAAGTTTCTAAAATGTAATACTTAGATCCCTTCAAAAAATTGATTGGAAATTCTTTTCATCCATTATAACAGCAGATCGAACTTTACATGTCATCATTTTACTTCTCACTCGATTTGAGAGTTTTCTTAACGTAGTTAATATTTCACTACAGGTGAATTCAGGCAATAAATCAGCTTTAGAAAAATTATTGTAGTTATATTCTATTATAAGACACTGATTTGACATATCATATTAAATAAAAATTTTTCAATCTCAAAATTTGTGAAGGGATCTAAGTATATTACTTTTTTAAGAATTCAAGTTTTTTTTTTTTTTTTTTCGTAATTTTGATGATAGTTTTGAAAAGGTATTACCATAATCTAACTCATTATCTCTCCAGCCACACATAATATGAGGAGATGTAATAGTAAGAATTGGACCTTGCATGAGAGAGAACAGAAGTGAAATGGTTCCTGGAGAATCCTGTCACAGTTGAAGCATATATTGGCGGAGCCCTTGCAAGTTCTTGACTGTGGCCTTTGATGGAGGAATATCACTTTTGCACCGTTAATGGTGTAGGGCTGCCCAAACAAAAACCAAAGGTTAAAACAAAAATTCTAATATAATGTTGGATTTATTTATGATTACAAAGTAGGACTAAAAGCTGTTTAATAATCATATAAGGTTTCCTCTCTCTCTCTCTCTCTCTCTCACCGTCATCAACACAACAATTGATGTACTTTTTTGTTGGGATGAAGTCAAAGTACCAATGGTAAAAATAAAAAGTACATGTTTATGCATAATAATAATTTACCTGAATGTAGGAACAGTCAATGAGCTTTTCGAGATCTCCCAGTCGAATAACATCATGGTAAACATATCGCCTCACCTGTTACAATCGATTTTAAAATATTCATAAACCCCGACAACCAACTTAGTTTAGGTCTAATTAATTAAGGAAACGTATCTTACCTAAGAATATGGAAAAAAGGAAAAAAAAAATCTATCATCATCATATTTTGCCCGCTTTTCCGGAGAACTTTTGGTGCAACTGTCATTTTGCTGCGTTACTACCCGTCATCTTGATTCAACTCTAAAGATATATATTACTAATTTCGGTTATTTCTAATACTTTTTCTAATTTTCCTTTGTGAGTTCCTGTCTCATTTCGTAATTGTACAGGAATTTCCACTAAGCTGATAGCACCCATCATTTCATAAGAAATGCATCGAGTTTCTAGTTGAATCCTTATATTCCTATTTGCCTTAGATCTTTTTCTATCGTTACTACATTTTATGTTTTCATTTTCGGGTAATCTATTAGTACTACATTTGCTTAGCTTTCTAAGGATTTTATCGAATGAAATTCATAATCTCTCGAACCACAAAAAAAAAAAAAAAAAGAGGGAGAGAGAAATGGAAAAAAATTATGTAATTAATTCAAGGTACAAAACATTCGCTTAATTCATTAAATGCTACTATCCTAAATTAATCGGTTGTCTTTTATATCTTGATGATGATATGAAAGTTGTATGCAAGAAAAAGACCTTCAAATGGTTCGAATTACTCGGGTATGACTCTGAGGAGAATAAAGCTGGAATGTTCACGCTGGAGTTCAATTTAATTCCCCAAAAAATTGCATGTGAAACTTGCTTGACAATCAAAAATAAATTGGTGATCTATCCATAATAAAGTCACAATTAATGGAAGAACAGACTTACAAGGATTAAAAGAAAAGTATAACAAATTAAAAAAAAAAAAAAAAAGAGGATAGAATGAGTTATATTTAGAAATAGGTTCTAGCTTTGATTGAAATTTTTTATACATACAACGTTCGGTCCCAATTTTTCTAGAGTCCCAATTTTTTTAGATGCGAACTCCAATATACCCTGTATCGAGAAAATAACAGTATACGCATTAGAAATTAGCTACATCCAATTGCGCTTATTTTCGGCCGGATGTACCATGCTTTACACATTATTATTATTATTATGAAAAAGAAAGAGTGGGGAGAGAGACATAGAAAACGAAAGTTGTGTTGGGAAGGACAGGAGATGAGTGGAAGGGGTGAAAGGACGGGTCAAAGTTTCACTTTCTTTTGAAAGTAACGTCTCCGGGAAGGCTTTGCAGGAAACAAGTAACACCCTGGTAATTAAAACAATATATACCATATTTGGGAAACAAAACAAATGCGAAATGAAGCAACATACGGATGTCTAGATGGGATGGCCTTCATAATTACCAGGAGGCAAATTCAGTATTTGATCATAAGGATGGAAAGCAAAAGCATATTGTACTAATTTATGTATTTGAAGTTTTTTAAATATTCACAACTAAAATACAGATTAAAAAAAAAATTACCTAAAGAATTTCTAAAACTAGGAATTTCCAATTTTATAGCAAGTTTTTAAAACAAGCAATCCGCAATTCAGGAGCATCATCATCATCATCATTTTTTTTTTTATTATGGATACTTGATACTGAGTAATCAAATTTATTCTGAACATGGATACTTGGAGAAAAACAAATTAGAAGACTAGAAAGTTCGATAACTTCGTAGAGTTGAAGGTTATTCCTATAAACAATATTTAATAACCCCTTACAAGCAACGAAGTGCAAGTACTATGAAATTTTTAGCGTTCATCCAGAAAAGATCGTGGTTCATATATGTAATAGATCTATCATGTTTGATTCTTAGTGTAAAAATTAAGAAAACTCAAATCAATTGGTGTGTGTGTATGTATATCTATAAACGAATATATAAAAGTTTCTATAAAAAAAAAACGATATTGAATTAAGAACAGGAAAAACTAAAACACAGTAGTCCAAAAACAGTTAAATCACTTAATTTCTGAATTTACAAGAAATGAAGGTAGAAATCCGAGGAACCAAAATAATTTTATACCTGAAGGAGGGCGTGAGAAGGATGGGAGAGAAGGCAGTGAGGGCAGATGGGGACAGAGCAGCGCAAGCAGAAGATGTTCTTCTCGTTCTTCCTCCGGTTAAGATGGAGGGTACAGTTCCCAAAGAATGTTGTTTCCGCCATTAGACCCCTCAGCCATGCAGGAGCCGGAGGCATCCCCTTATTGTTATTATTATTACTGTTCATTATTCTGCTTCCACGGCACCAAACCAACCGATGACCTATCTATGTATGACCAGCAACTTCCTATTGTCGTTGCTTGCTCTGTAACATATCTACCTCATGTCAGATCAATTATCAAATATAATGTCTCCCCCTCTCTCTCTCTCTCTCTGCATTTGTGGAGCATTTATAGGGATATATAAAGTTATGACCCAAATGAAAATATATAAATAAATTAATTATATGTAAGAAAATATACTTTCTGCATCTTTAGCAATTTTTTTCTACCAATAAAAGAAATTCAAACTTATTTACTTTATTGAAAGAACGACGACGATGCCATTAAACGGTAAGGCATTACTAGTGTTATATATATATATATATATATATATATACTGTCACACTTTTATGTAGCGACGTTATCTTAATGGTCACCATCAATCAATAGATATAATCATATATATATATATATATATACATTTTACAATTAGCATCATGTAACTGTTATATAGCTATTTAAATCACAGAAAAAAAAACGACAATACAAAAATGTGTAATATATATTTGATTGCAAAAATCATAATAGATAAATAATATCGTTGTAATAAAAACGAGTTCCATGGATTGGAAGGTAATAGTTAATTAATATTTTTCATATCTAACATTTGCAAGAATCAGGAATTACACTTTCCTTGTATGCCCTTCTAACAAGCTATCTAGGGTTTTCTTTTTCCTTTAGCCACTGTTCTTCTCCTAATGCTAGGAAGTTCTTCTTTTTAACACTTTCTGAAAGCGCATCTCTCTCTTGAAAATTTTTCAAAACCAATGTTGATATATTTTTTACGAGTTTGGCGTATTCGAAAAGTAGATCTCTTGCCCTTTTACTCAAGATTATGCTTTGAAGAATTCCTCATATTTCTAGTAAGTTCTCAAATATTTTGAATTAGTTCCTTAATGGATTCCGGGGCAAATTATACGATGATTCATGACCAAAAAATTAAGAGGAGCAATCTTGATTAAATTGGACCTCAAACACTATATATAAAGGACAAACGGCTTAGATGCAATGGCTTAGGGTCGACGAATCAATCGCAGCTAAAACTTTCGGTGATTTGTTTGAATTTTCCGAGTGATGAGGGTTGTGTTGTTGCTTTTCTTTCGGTAATACACCTAGTTACAAGTGAGATTGCCAAGTTAAAAGTAGGTAGGCTGGAGTAAGCCTTACAGAAGCGCAAGGACGATGCAATTAAATAGTTTCATTTTCTATTTCTGACAACACCTTTGGTTAGGTTTACAGTGGACTAAAATTGCAATCCCTAAGGAGATGGGCTGATAATTTGAAAGATAGGTCGATTAGCTTTTGTACAACCCTCTATAAAGTCATAATTAAGATGTTGGCTAATAGATTGCGTTTATGTTAGACAATCTTATTAGCATCGGTAAGTTTTATTCCAAGAAGAAGTGCTCCTAATATTGCAATCCTCTTTAAGAGAGGTTATGCATGCTTTTTCTTTTAAAAAAAGTTCTAAAGAGTAGATAGTCTTAAAACTTGACTTATAAAAAACCTATGATAAGCTTGAGTGGGATATTGTAAGAGATGCTCTTAAGAAGTTAAAATTTTTGAAATGGTGGATTAATTTAATCAAATCTTATTTATTCTTCTTTTCTTTTTCAACCTATTTAATGGTGGTATGATTGAAGAATTCCCTCCTTTGAGAGTATTAAGATAAAGGGACTCCCACTCTCCACATCTTTTCATCTTAACAAAGGAAATCTTAAGTCAATGGATTTAATGGTGGGTGGAGTTTAAACGATGGAAACTTATCGATTCAAAGGACTAGATTTGGAATTATCTTACTTGATGTTTGCTAATGACATCTTTTTGTTTGGTGAATTTTTGGTAAAAAATGTTAAGAACACGCTACTGTTTTTTTATATGTTTAAGAGTGTTGTAAGCTAGAAACTAAATTTGAATAAATCAACAATTACTTTTTCTAAGAATGTTTTTAACCACTTAATCAAGAGATTAGGTTAGAAACTGGATTAAGGGAGGTTGAATGCCCTTGAACTTATCTTAGCTTTCTTATAACAAGAACTAGATACATCAAATTAAAAGACTTGTCTTTTATTCTGGAGAAGCTAAGAAGTAAACTTTTGAGGTGAAAAGCAAAAGTTCTTAGCATGATAGGTTATAATATTCGTATTAAATTTGTCATTAAAGGAACTATGGGATATTACATGCAAGCTTTCAAGTTGCTCATAAGTTTCATAAAACAGGTTCAAACAATTGTTCGAGACTTCTTTTAGGGATTAACCAATGATACAAGAAGATACCATGGAGTAGCATGGGAGCAAATTGCCAAACCAAAGGATTTAGATGGAGTTAGGATTTGGAATTTGAAGTAGCGAAACCAAGCATGCGTGGTTAAACTCTTGTGGAAGCTTAAGGTGAAGAAATTGATTTAGGTAGAATTTTTTAAAAGGAAGTGGCATTGAAGCAAATTTATTGAAGGAGGGAAGATCTTAAAAACAATGTCTCCAATTGTAAGGAATTGCTTACAGAGCCAACATTGGCTAAAGGATTTTCTTGTCTATAGGCCAAGTAGTTGAAAGAAGATTAGTTTTTAGAGTATGAATTAAACTGGCTCAAGTATAGCTAGAAGTTTGCTAGCAAGGCTGCTAGCTTAGGAACATCAAAATATCTCCCTAATAAATGTCTAGATTGATACAAACCAATGGGATGGAGAGGAAATTGGATATCCTATTGACACCAATACTAAAACTTTTCTTAGACTTGTCATTCTTGTTGATGGCTCTAATAAGGACCATAAAAGCTAGAGCTTGGAGATGATTAAGGAGGTCTCAGTAAAGTATGCATATCATAAAATTTGTGAAGAGAGTAAAATAAATTCTAACTTAAAGTGGGTGTAGAAGATTCAAGTATATCCTATAATAAAGTCTTTCCTTTAGAGATGCTTGGCAGATGGTCTCTTAACTAAAGACAATCTTCCGAAAAGAAATATGTTCGTTGACCCAACTTGTATCTTTTGCAAAACGCATGATGAGACCATGACACATATATTCATGGAATGTGATACCATAAAAGGATTTTAGCAGAGGATGAAGCCTAACACAGTATTTTCATACTCCTTTAACCTAAATGTAGGGAATTGGATTGTGAAAAATGCTAAACCAACCAAAATGCCCCTTATCTCTTGTCCTTAGCAAGTTATATTTGTGTTCTATTTATGGAGTATTTAGGTAGAAAAGGAATAGAATTCTATTCCAAAATCAATAAGGCCCTTCCCATATGGAACTTGTATGAATGAAGGCAAATGAATACTCGGTTGTTTAAGACTTGTAGAGATCAAAGGAATTTCCTATCACAACCAAGTTGCTTAGGATCTACCATCAAAAAATTACATTAAATTTAACTATGACAGTGTCTTTAAGGGGAAGAGAGCTTATACAAGCATCAAGAACTTAGCTTTTAATGATGGAGGAGACTATTTAGGGGGTTTTGCAAAAAGAATATCCACAATATCACCCTTAGAAGTTGAAATATGGGCTATCTATCATTGTTGCATTTATGCTCATAGCAAATGATGGGAAAATGTTCTCGTTGAGACTGACTCAGTATAAGTTATTGATATGATCATGAAGAATGATTTACAATCTAATTTTTTACCAAATGTTGTCTAATTATTCAAGGAACAATTCTAAAAGAAGGAGCATTAGAGCCTAATGTAAATACCCTAGATAATGAATGAAACGACTAACAAACTAGCCAACTTTGCGATAGAAATGACACAATAGAAATATTGCGAAATAATGTTATCAGTTGTCTTTCAAAAACTAGGTTGATTGTTTTTTAGACTTGAGGAATCTATATTATTTGCTAGAGCTCCTAATAGAGCGATTTTGTTAAAGCAAGGGAACTTAGATTATAGCTTAATCCCTTACTAATCTCTATTTACTTTGATTTATAATAATTTCCTTGTTTGCTTACTAAAAAAAAATTACAATTCCTCCATGAAAAAACTATTACTTTGTTTAGTTTACAGAATTTCAATGCTACATAAATCCTATTGTTGCTAAAGAACAGATCTCAATTCCTTCTTAATGCCAAATGGAATAGTTATTCCTTGTCCTTTTGCATATTTTATTTAGAAGATGTATCTTTAGAGTCATGCCATGAACTTAGTTGAAGGTATAATGGTGTGTATATATATATGCATATATCTATAATATATAAGTTATAAATATATGTACGTATGTATAAATTTATCTCTAATAACATTTTAAGTGCAACCAAATAAATAATATAATGTACATATGTACAAATTTATCTCTAATAATATTTTAAGTGTAACCAAATAAATAATAATTATTACTTCTCTATTTTATTCTTTAAGAATTACAATTCTATCCATACCTTATTTTATTTTATTAATCAAATGTGCTATACAAGTGATGAGATTTGTGAGATAGAATGGACATATCGTGTAGCCATTCATTCTCAAGCAATTTAAATTACCAATATTTGAATTGACATAACTAAAGAAAGAAGAGTTATCATAGTTGCATTTGGAAAACTCGCATAAACTTGAAAAATCACTTATTTATATGCATTGATAAGTTATTTCAGATGTAGCCCTCCAAGCCTAAACTAACCTCTTTAAAGCATGGGATGAACCTAAAAGCCTAAGATTAACCTAATTAAAGCCCTAGCTAAGACCTCATCATGATCTAAGCTAAGCCACTAATATTAAGGGCAATCTTATCGAAGCTAAGTCAACCTCCTCTAAAGATGCCTTTTAAGCTCTTACCTTCATCTAGTCGCTTAGAGCTTAAGCCCTCAAGTCTACGATGCATATGTGCAACCCATAAGTTTAAAACAAAACTAGGAAGGAATAGCTTGATAGCAAAGGAAAGTCTACAAGCAACATGCGCCTAACGCAAAATCTTCCTCATAAGATCAAAAGTTAAGAAGAAGATCTTACAATCATGGTTTACTTTATACATTTAACTTACTTAATATGCTTACATGTACCAAGTAAAGCTATGAGTAAATGATCTTTAATCTCTCGCTCTTATGCACTATATTCTCCCTTGAACACTTACTTATAACCTATACAAACTTAAGTATCGAAGTGATTAAGTTAGAACCACCTCCAATGCCTCTTTGATAGCTCGCATTTGTTCATTATGTAAGTTGCTTCTAACCTCAAATGCTCTCCTAAAGTTAACCATCAATATTTTGGTGTCATCTTTTCGGGAACCTAACAACCTCAACAGCAAAAAAGTCTTAGGATACTTGCTTCAATTCTGATAATGGCATAGCTACCTTTTTGACAATAAATTCACTAGATCTATGAAGGTAAAATAGCCAAATTAGATCAAGCATGCTATACTTTAGTGATGCAAAACCATTATTTGCAAGAATTAATTCCAACATTTGAATGATAAAATAGTGCCTTCACCATTGATAAGGTGCCCTATAGCATGGTGAATACCATCAAGGAATGCAAACTTTAAATAACAACCCCCTTGAAATTAGTGCTAAGATTGTAAGATTTGAGGTCTATAAATTACTAATAGACATCGACAACTCAACAAACATTATCTTTAAGTAAGCTTTCAAATAGATGAGAGACAAGCTAACAAAGAAATTGAAACCTTACAATCACGACCTCAATGGTTTAAATAACCAAATTATCCAAGCTAAGATGATGATAGTGTCATCGAATATCTTGTTGAGTTCTTAGTGGTTAGTTGCTGGTTGCTATATAAAATCATCATTGTTTAACCCAGCTAAAATGGCTTTAGGATGACTCCTTAAATGACATACCTTAAAGCAAAATTTTGATCAGTGGAGTTAACATTTGCAAAGGATATCAAATGATAACTCAAACCATATACCTCGAGGTTTTCTTTAAGGGAAAAATACTCATTATGGAATTAAGGCCGAAGGAGGTGTAAACCTCTAAAAGTTATAATATAAGTTGGACAGGTCATTAGAAAATATTTAGATATATACTTGAGATAGGTTAAAATCGCTACGAAAGATTTGAGAGATATGATTAAGACTCGCTAATACACCTATAAAAAGTAATAGGAACTATCTATATTTCTTAGAATTGATTAGTCAAAGATAGAAATATTTGGTTAACCAAAGTGAAACCAAGAATGTTAATTAATTTAAAAGAATTAGGAAAAAAAATAACAAGATAAGTAAATTGATTCTTATAATAAACACATGAAACAAGCTAATAAGACCTTAACAAGCTTTAAATAGTGCCAATCTACAGGTGTACATCCTTACATATGGAAAAGACTGAAGTGTTGATAAGAATGGAGAAGAAAAGTTCAAGAAGTACATGACAATGATGTAAGCCATAAGCTAATCTTTCCACTATATCAAGAAACATATGGAGAATTTAATTCCAACCTTATAAACAAGTACCGCATGAATAGATAAACACTAGATCTTATTATCTTACAAACATTCATAGGATTCTTAAGTAAAAACAACCTAGAAAGGAACATAATAATTAAAACTACTTATTAAGATATAAGCACCAAAACCTAATCAAACTCTTAAAGACCATAACATGAAAGATCTCATTACATCAACATGTGAAAATGGATGCTTTAAGGATGCCTTAGTAGGCGCCAATTCTGGAAGAATATGGACTTGTAGTTAAACTTAGAATTTTCATAAGATAAGCAATCAAATTCTAGAAGCAATGATGTCATAAATGATGTTTTTGAAATAAGGAAATAAGAAAATGAAAAAAATGAAGTAGGTTCACACATTAAAGTGGTGGCAACATAAGGGGAATACATGCACCCATATTTTATACGTTCTAACATGAAGATTAAGATAAGATTACATTTGCAAGAAAACAAAAGCTTATAAGATATAAGTGATTTTTCTATAAATAAAGTCCTATCAATGCTTTTGGGATCACACTTATGTTTCATTTTCACCCAACAAACACTTTTGTCTTTCTTTTTCCTAAGACCTACTAACCATTCTCACAAGACACTCTCTTTACTTCTCTAAGGTAAGTTTGTACTCCTTTTCTTTGTAAAGGAGTCTCTTTTCAACTCTTTTTCTTCAAGGAAGACTTCCTTCTATTAATTTTCTAAAAACAAACTTTATGAAGGAGAACTCTTTTTCAACAACTTTTGTTCAATCATCACCAACACTTTTATAAGGAAACAAGGAAAGTTTAAAGTGAAACTTTTATGTTTTATCAAAAGATAAGACTCTTTACTAAATTTTTGTTTAAGCTTTGTTTTGATTCAAATCCTAAAATTTTCCAAGCCAAAGAGCCCTTTTCAAAAATAATTTCTTCTTATGAGTTTTTAAATTAATGTAACACTTTTCTCTCATAACTAAGCCCTAACTTGATTTCTAAATTTATTCAAGGAAAGGAAATATTTTTGAACCCTTTTCATACTTTGAAGAAGCTTCTTAAATATATTACTAAAATGAAGTTCAAAAAAAAGAAACCAAAAGGGTTTCCTTAAAATAAAAGACTAAAATAATGAAAAACTAAAATAAGTGGACAAAGTCATGCTTTAAAAATAACTTACCTGTCATGTCTAATTAAATTTCTCTTGACTTGGACCTTATTGATATATGGACATATTATCTTGATACCATAACAATTTGGACCTTATGAAGACAAGAAAACTGTAGAATAAGAACCAAGGACATCCATGGATATATGATCTACTTGGACTTAAAATAAGGACCATTTAGACATGATATGAAAAAAGAATCATTAAACATGACAAGCCTAAGAAATAAAAGAATTATAAAAGAAAAATCTCAAAACTAAAAGGCTTAGTAGTCAAGTATGTTTCTTAACTACTTTTATTCTTTTAGATACTTTCAATTTGGACCTTCCGAAAGATTATTACGACAATTAAAAGATAGCTAAGTGAGTATCTACGATGATTATTACTTATGTGTGCTTATAGAATAGTTAGACCTTTAATTTTATATGCTCGTAGAATAATTACACCTTTAATTTTATATACTTAACTCGTTTTGTATGGAGTATTCAGGAAACGTATGTGTTTGATTTATTTGTTAAGATGTTTAATAATTATTTCCATAAGTAAGCCGATGAATGTGATATGATGCGATTTTTATGATTGTATGATGTTTTGAGTAATCACTAAAATAAATGGAAGTTAAGTATGTCGAAATCTAAATATTATAATGGTCATGTATAGTAGTACATTGCACAAATCCCTTTCTATTGCCACCACTATCATACATAGGATGGAAAGGCTAAAATTTTCCTCGTTTATTGCAAACTAAGGGGCTTTTGAGGATGGTTGTGCATTAGACAAAGTTGTGTCCATTCTTATGTCTTGGGTACGTATACATCTAGAGGCCGATCGAGGATTTAATCACTCCTAAATCATTTAGGTGGTTAGGGAAGGCATTATTTCTTTATTTCTTTTAGGCCTTCCTAGGACTAATTAAAATGTAATTCTCTTATGACTTATTTATATGGCCTTTATGAACATTTCTTTTGGTTTTCGTAGCTAACTAGAAGATCTATCTTCTTATGGATAATAGTAAATTCTAGGATGAACATTTGTTGGTTCTCCTAGATAACCAACAGATTGGTTCTCTTGTGATGTCAGGAAGAATGTTACTCATTTAGTTCTCGTAAGATCAATCAAAGGACATCATCTCTTAATCATTACACTAACATGGGTATTGGTTCAGCTAAAAATTAAGAATCTATGGCTATTTTATAGTAGCTAAGGATGTTGTACTAAGTGACTTTTACACTAAATTAAATGCTTGGACACTAGTAGAACTAAAAATCCTCAAACTAAGGTGGGGGCTGGGGGGAGGGGGGCGAGGGTATGTGTGTGTGGGAAATAAACCTTAGACTATACACTGGATACTGGAAGGTCGTATGTATTATTGCATATTTTTATTTGAATGCATAGCATTTGCATGATTAATTAACTTCTTGAAAAGTGGTATGAGTAGATAACTTATTAAACTAGCTGTAACTTACACCCTAATAGCTGTAATTTCATGCAAGAGCTTTACTAAGATTACCTTAGAAGATCCAGACTATTGATAAGAGTTAAAAGCTAAAGCGCAAGATTGGGAGGGCAAGCAAAGGAATTAAATTATGTAATTAGAAAAAGAAATATCTTAAGTTAGTTGTAATATGCTTTATTTAAAAGACTTCTAATTCATCTTTATTAAGTTTATAATTTTATATTTCATTAATAATATTTGGACTCTGTTTTATACCATTAAGTTTGTGATACTCTATAAATATTCTAGTGTTGACGCTTCATGTGCTTATTAGAAGTAAGCAACAAGTAATTAAAGGGTATACATAGTTACTTCTAATCAGTATATGGTGTCTATCACTACTAAACCATCTTTAGGGTTCTGATAGGAGAAGATAGGAACTAAAGCTAAACCAACAAAAGAGATGGAAGCAATCTAACTTGATGATGACTTCAAATAGACTACATAGTTAAGTATATCACTATACATCGAATTTAAGCAACAACTCATTCACCTCCACCAGTTCAATAGGTGGTCATTGTCTAACATGCTAAGCATCCCTATGGATGTTATGACGTATGACCTCAGCATTGATGAGAATACCAAAATAATAAAATAGAAGTAAAGACATTTTATGCCTCAGAGACCAGCAAAAATAGAAGATGAGGTGCAATAGTTGCTTAAGGTAAATTCGATTAGGGTAAGCTTTATTTGACTTAGCTAGCCAACTACATGCTAGTAAAAAAGTTGAACAAAGAGTGGTGCATATGCATCAACTTCACTAATCTCAATAAAATTTGCTTAAAGAACCACTTTCCCTCCTTAAGATCAACTAGCTCGTCAATTTAACCTTGGGCTATGCACTTCTAAGCTTTATAGACACATTCTTTAGTCACAACTAGATAAGGATACATGAGCCCAACCAATACATTCAACCTTCATCACCAATTTTGGGACATATGTTGTAAGGCCATGCCCTTCAAACTTAAGAGCACTAGGGTAACCTACTAGCAATTGGTGGCAAAGATATTTAAGCCATAACTTGGTCACTATATTGAGGTCTACATTGATGGCATAATTGTTAAGGGTAAACAACTAAATGATCACTTCTCAGACCTCTAAGAAACCTTTGACCTGTTAAGAAGATTCAACATCAAACCCAACTCTCAAAAGTATGTCTTCGCATAGCATAGCATAGCATAGAGGCTAACCTAGAGAAGATATAAGTTGTCTTGGACATGTAATCCCTTAAAACAATATATGTCTAGAGGCTTACACGTCGAATTACTGCCTTCAATTAGTTTGTGTCCAAGTCAGTAGATAGATGCATAAATTTCTTCAAAATATTGAAGATCCCATCCAAATTTGAATGGACAAACTAATGTTAAGAAGCCTTTAAAGACCTTAGGTGATTATTAGTAACCCCACTAGTGTTATCTAAGTAATTCCATAAACAGGACTTAGACCTTTAATTATTAGTAAGTATCTAACCCTCTCTTCTATCTTGATCTAAGCTAAAGGGAGAGAGCACAAGCAAATTTATCACATCAATCACACTCTTCAAGGACCAAAAGCACAATAAGGTGGAAAAATCCACTATTGTAGTGGTCATGATAGCTTGAAACCTTAAACCATATTTTAAGCCCATTAGGTAATCATCCTGATCAACTAGATGCCTTAACATAGTTTACAAAAGCTTGATGCCTTTGAGAAGATTGTAACATATGCTCTAGAGCTCAACACATATAGAGTCTAGTACCAACTTCATAAGGCTATCAAAGCATAGGTCCTTAAATACTTCATTATAGAATACACTATGGAAGAAGAAGCATCAGACATAGCTAAGAAACCAATGTAGACTCTCCATGTTAAAGACCCGTCTATTTAGGAGAGTAGAGTAGGACTTATGCTTCAAGGACCACATGGGACTAAAATGCGTTATGCTTTGAAGTTAGAATTCCTAGCAAGTAACAATGAAGCTTAGTATGAAGCTCTCATATTTAGTAAGAAACAGGCAAAAGAGGTCAATGATGAATAGTTACAGGTCTTCTCAAACTCCCAATTGGTCATCTAATAAGTCAATAGAAAATACTTGGTTGAGGAGATGGAATGACCCAGTTTCTTAATGTTGTATAAGCACTCAAAATGGAGTTTCCTTCTTAGAAGATCACCAAATCCCTTGAAAGAAGAACTGGAAAGTAGACAATCTTACCAAAGTGGCTACGACCAACCTTTCCACTTTAGAAAGGAAAGTTTTCGTTAAGTATTTACCAAATAAGAGCATTGACATGCTACTATAGTAGTGTCTAAAGAGACATTCCTATTGCGAACCATTACCAAGAACAGATAAGGCTAGTCATTGTATAGGTCTAAGCTTATAGAAAGCTTAAAAAGGGTTAATGGGGAAAGGTACAAAAGGAGGAAAAAATGACGAATGAAATAGTAAGCAAAAACCTACGAACAACTCCAAAAGATATGACGCACCAATGGAACTTCCGAGGACTAACTGCATAATTCGATATGATACACGAATTAGTCTAATTAGGTTACTCGCTACCTAACCTTGCTTAAGGGAAAGGATAAAAGTAATGTCAAGAGTAAACAATAGTACTTGCATAAGGAAGAAAGTATTCAAAAGTGTATTGAAAATAATCTGACATTTACAGCTACAAGTATAAGGATATTTATACCCATAAGTTAGGGCAACTTGCTGAAAAGGGAAAAAATAAAAATAATATTTCCTAAAGAAATAATATACACGATACAAAAGGGTAAAAATGAACATACAAGGAACATAATCATTAATGTTACAGATTCTACATATGATACTGTACACATGGCGATGCTATATTAGCGAGGTTGTTAGGAGATGCAGACAGAAAAGTACGAATAGATAAGCTTGTCCGAGTGGGGATGGCTTAGTTAGTCCGGATTCTTTATCTCTCTACTTCTTAGCAAGGATAATACTGAGTGATTGGTCGGCTTGGCGCTAGAGAGTAATCATCAACTAGGCATACCATGGAATAATAGGCGGTCATACAACATGGCAATAAAGGAGACTCAACAAGGAAGTACTTAACCTTAGTAGAGGTTGGTTGGAATAGAAGGAGTCGTTGTGCCAGCCCCTTTAGTTCTTGGGCTCGATTGTAGGTCAGAGATCCAATAACCTGATTCCTATTAGGCTTGATTAACTCCGGATTGACTCTGTTCAGTAGTTATTGAGGTACTGATCATGTTCAAGGGAATGGTTGTGTTAAGGACATAAATCACTTCGAATGGGGTCTTCTATGTAATGCTGTAGACAATTTGGTTGTATGTAAATTCCATGACTGGTAGGCATAGATCCCAATCTCTCAAGTTCTTCCCTACAACAACTCTGAATAGATTGCTTAGTATCCTATTCACTACTTTAGTCTGGCTATCAGTCTGAGGGTGGCTATTAGAGCTAAACACTAGTTCAGTCCCAAGTCTCTTCTAAAGTGTCTTCTAGAAATAGCTCAAAAATTTTGTGTCCCAATCTGAGACAATAGTCTTCGGTACTTCATGCAGTCAAACAACCTCCTACAAAAACAAATTAGCAATATATAAAGCATCGTTAGTCTGATGGCACGGAATAAAGTGCACCATCTTGTTGAAACAGTCTACTATAACAAAAATAAAATCTTTTCCTCTGGATGTTCGGGGCAAACCTAAGACAAAGTCCATGCTAAGGTAGGCATTGGTAGAGGCATGTACTCTTCATGGGGCTTTCTCTTCCCCTCAACACGTTTATACACTTCACAATGACCAACTATCTTATGGACATCCTTGGCTAGACCCGGCTAGTAAAAATTCTCTTTCAACAGATTGGCTGTCTTGACTTCCCCAAAGTGGCTTTAAAGTCCATCGCTGTAAGCTTCTTGGACCAACAATTCACATGTAAAGTAGTTTAGAATACATAGCATGTTGTCATTGAATAGATAGCCATCTTAGAGATAATATCCCTTGATAGCAATTTCGTCTTTATAGTGTCATATGATTGGGTTGAAATGGAAATCATGAGTATACTGCTCGATAATTAGTAAGAATCCTAATAATTTTATTTACAAAGTGGTCAGTAAGGTTTGTTATTGTGACAGAGCGTCGGTGACCACATTTGCAATTCCCTTTTTGTGTCGGATGACGTACGATAAACTCTCTATGAACTCTAACCACTTGGCTTGCCTCTTTGAAAGCTTATTTTAACTCCCAAGATGCTTCAATGATTTGTGGTTAGTGTAAATAATAAACTCTTGCGGCAGCAAATAATGTTGCCAAATAGTAAGGGCTTAGAAAAAGAGAGTACATTTCCTTCTCATATATAGAATAGTTTAGGGTTAGGCCAATCAATTTCTCACTGTAGTAAGTGATGGGCCATCGTTCTTACATTAGTACAGTACTAATGCCAACTTCTGATGTGTCACACTCTAATTTGAAGGGCTTCTCAAAATCTAGTAATGAAAGGATAAGTGCCAAGGTGAGATTCTTCTTAATCTGCCTAAAGCTTCGCTCAGCTCAATCGTTTTATTTGAACCCTTCATTCTTCTTTGCTAGCTCGATCAATGGGGCGACTATTATGCTGAAGTCCATAATAAATCGCCTACAGAAAGAAGTTAGGCCATGGAAACTTTGGACTTTAGTGACATTTTTCAGCGTAGGCCAATCCAAAATAGCTTAGATTTTCTCTTCATCAGCTCGAATTCCTTCTCTTAATACTACAAACCTTAGGAAAATCACCTCTTTCTGGCTAAACATGCATTTCTTTACATTCCCATACAACTTCTTAGCTTGAAGAATGCCAAATACTTCGAGAAGATGTTAAACATGGTTGTTCAAGTCGATACTATACACCAATATGTCACGAAGTATACGACCACACATCTCTTAAGAAGAGAGCGTATCGAATGGTTTATTAACCTCATGAATGTGCTTAATGTATTAGTAAGCCCGAATGGCATAACCAACCATTCATAGAGCTCATGCCTAGTCTTAAAGGCAATCTTCCATTCATCGCCTAACCTCATATGAATTTGATGGTAGCCACTCCACATATCTATCTTTGAAAATATGTTTACGCTATAAAGCTCATCCAACATGTTATCGATCTTCAATATTGAATATTTGTACTTGACAATAATTTGGTCGATTGCTTAGCTATCGATGTACATACACCATGAACTATCCTTCTTTAGAATGAATGGAACTGGTACAACACAAGGGCTCATGCTCTCCTTCACATATCCTCACTCAATGAGTTCATCTACTTATCTCTTCAATTTAGTAGCTTATTCAGGATTCATCCTGTACGCAGGTCGGTTCTATAGGGTGGCACCTAGCTATAAATCAATACAATACTCTATGCCTTCAATTGGTGGTAGTCCTTTGGGCAATTCTTCTAGAAATAGGTTGGAACACTCATTTAGCAATCTTCAAATTTCTTTTGGGACATCCAGCAATTCCCTTATCTCCATCAACCTTCTAACCAACAAGAACATCGGTTCATCAACTTTCTGAGCAAATCGGAGCTCTTTACAGCTCATCATTAAGGCCTTTTTCTTAGTAGCTCGGGTGAGCTGATTATGGGCTTCATTTACTTGGGTCGGGGTTAACAGTTGCAATACTATCTTCCTTCTATCCTTGACAAAGGCATAAGTATTTTTATACCTATCGTATACAACATGTCGATCAAACAACCAAGGTTATCCAAGTAGCAGGAGTGAAGTTCTCATAGGGATGACATCACACAATACTTCGTCCATGTACATGTTCCCAACACTGAACAATATAATCACTTGTTCAGTTATGTGTATAGTACCCTTATCATGAAGCCAATGTAGCTTATAAGGTCGACAGACCCAACCTTTGTAGAAAGGATTGTGTAATGAAATTAGTACAACTTCCTCCATTCGCAATGATTGTATACAATTAGCCTTTGATGATATACTTAGTATGGAATAGATTCTCTCTCTAGTCCTCCACAGAGTTTGGTAAGGAACTCAAGACCCATCTCAGGACTAGGGTCATTACTTCTCGCTGGTTAATATAGACATAAGTCTCTTCTTCTTCTTTAACCTCGAGGTTCCTAACATCTTCCGCAGGCTCACTCTCGTCAATGCTATCCATTACATCTCCTCGAAGTACCATTACGTGTCAGTTCGAATACTTAGTAGCCATGCGTTCGAAGCCTAAGCATTTAAAATACTTCACCTTACTAGTCTTCTATCCAGATGGCTAGCCTTTCTCACAAGTTCTCAAGGTCGTCCTAGCTTCGAGTTAACTCGATTGTCCTACTCGACCATATTGGTCTGTTCGATGCTCATTAAGTTGGCTATTCCTTTCCTTAGCTCGGTATGGCCTCCTTAGTTCAGCTTGAACAGGTTGGTGTGATATGGGAGCTTCAGAGAACGTTTGTCCAATTTGGCTTGGAACATTTCTCCTCTGCTTTTCACCCGTTTACGCGATCTTGATCGCTTCTTTTAAAGTATAAAACCTTTGTATTTTCACAACGTTACGAATCTCATATTTGAATCCAGAAATAAACCTGGATACAATACGGGCGTCTAGTTCTTTCACATTGGCTCGAATCATTAACAGATCGACCTCCTTAGTGAAGCTTTTGCAACTTCGCAAATGTATCTTATAGGTACGTCTCAACCACAAATTTGCCTCTTAGTAACGTTTTCATCTCATCCTAGGTTCTAACACCTCATCTTTCATCCTTAGCTTATGTTGCATTTATATTTTTCCACCACATTATTGCATACTTAATAAACTCCAATGCAATAACTTGGACCTTGACAGCATCCGCATATTCCTAACAATTAAACACCTTCTCAACCTACTATAAGTCATCATTTCTACTTCTGTTAAAAGGTAGGATTTAAACCTTAACATTATCTAGCCCTCGAGAAGCTCGGCATCTTTGTCCTTGTAATGGGTAATAGTCAACTTCCTCTTCTTCCTCTGCAAATTCTTTAACATCCAGCTCATCATATTCTTCCCCAATCTCCTTTAACTCCAATCTTCATCTAGCAACTTGACCTGCTACTCCTCTACTCTCTCAAGGGCATTTTCTTATGAGTTAAGTAGTTTTATACCTTAGGGTTGTTGCCTATTTACTTGCATGGTCGTGATTAGACTCTTAACAAGATTTGTAAGCCTATCAATTTTGTTATCAACGGACTCTGGGGTGTTACTACCATTATGACCACGACCAAGTTA
This sequence comes from Lumnitzera racemosa, assembly GCA_024138005.1. Lineage (NCBI taxonomy): Eukaryota > Viridiplantae > Streptophyta > Magnoliopsida > Myrtales > Combretaceae > Lumnitzera > Lumnitzera racemosa. Next base: position 80,608,606 of record JAMXBC010000005.1, read on the forward strand.
AGTGCCACTACCCTGGTCACCGATAATTCCCTAAACACTTGAATCTGACATAGTGTAAAACTTTTTGAACAGATTAACAAACTACTAACAACCTTAATACCCAATAGTCATTATGTAGAGTAGAAATAAACTTGCTCTGTTTTCGTAATAAAAAACAGAGTAAAATAAAGTAATAATGAAATCACACTTTCTATCACATTAATACACTACAGTAGCTATAGAAGGAACGTAATAGCTACCAATAGTAAGACGAACCAAGACTTCATTGCAACTTCATACACTCTCTCATGGAACCGTATTTTAATACTGGTGAAGTTGATGATGCATCTCGAGGATAGAACACATGGAGAGGTACCACAACGAAGTAAAACAAAGAAATAGGAAAAAAAGGTTAGCAAAGTCTAGGAAGCTATCGAATGGATATGACTCACACTCGATTCTACTCGGCTTACAATCTACCGGATATGATATACTGGTCTAAATTGAAGGGTTACTCGCCAATACTCCTTACTAAAGGGAATAGATAAGAGTTGAAATATAAGAACACTAAGGTTGCTCAAATGAGTAATTTCTGTATTGAAAAGAAGATGATTCTACATACAAAGAAAGTGGGGGTTTATATACTTGTCCACTAAGATTATTTTATATGTATGAAAAGATAAAAGGGTATTTTACAATTACGTTACATGAATCATACTAAAAAGGGGTAAAAAGGATAAAAAATATTCAGTATGGAAGAGAAATAGTCATTCTGGAATATTGTGTTAGAAAACACGTATCACTTAATAGTTGGGTGTCAGGAGTATGATACAACATAGGCAGAAACAAGAAGTGTTAGTAGTCAAGGGCCGACCTAATATGGATCAGGTCAGGAGCCAATCGGTCCGGTTAGGAAGTCAGTTAAATATGTGTTGTTACCATTCTAGTTGTGTTTAGGTTTAAGTCTTGAGTTTAATATCATGGTGTATTAGATTTTGGGTTTGTGGTTCAATATCATGATCTATTTGGACTTTGCGTTTTAGGATCAATGTTAAGGCTCTATTTAGATTTGGGCTCAACATCTCTATGTGTTTAGACTCTATGCTCAATGTCACATCTAATAAACCCATAATCAAGGATGCATTTAACAACATAAAATATATATTTAAGCCACATAAATATATTATTTCAATTATCACGTTAACATGCTTAATCTTATATCACATAATCATTGCATAATTTGAAGATGATAGTGATTATAATCGCTCACTTAGATCATAATAGCTTGAAATTTTTAATCACCAATTTATTGAAATTAGGAAGTAGGCTCCACTCTACCATTTATCTAACGCAACATTACCATCCACCCCTTAAAGTTTTAGCCACCTCTCAAAACTTTAAGCAACATCACAAGATTCAATAATGCCTACTAAATACTTAAGCAAAAGCTAAAGTTACTAAGTAAAACTAAAATTAAAATAAAGCTTACATGTCTCACATGACTATACCTTATTCTTTTAGTTAGAATTGAACTAAGCATATACTAGACTAGAAATTTCAACCAAGAATTATTTTAAATCTCACGATAGATAATTTGAGATTATAAGTTAGTGATTAGAATGTTTGGTTGACTTCATTAAACACTTATGTCATAGATATAGAAATTAATAAGATGGAAAATTAGGTAATAGAAAATGCTAGAAAACTATTTGGTTAGTTAAGAGAGAGAAGGGTCAATGCATACTTAAGGGGAAGGAGTTAGTGACATGCTTAGGTTTCCCTTCTAAAATACTCTTCTTTATAACATTTGTAAGTTATCACAAGTATTAATCGAGAAAATACTTACCCTCTTGTCTTTTTTGAGAGTGTATTTTCTTACTCTTATAATAAATAAGAGGATGTGAGCCATAAGATTAAAAAGATGGATGATTCACATCAATTATCCTTGGCATGCAATTCTTTTATTCCTATAAAAGCACTTTGCTTAGTTATCCTCTATATAGCTATCATTTTTACATGTAAACACCCATTACACAAGTTTATGAAAGTAAGACTTGATTAAAAACCTCTCTCTTCTTACATCAGGTCAAGGCACCATCTAAAGAGTTGACCTAAACATAGCTTAACCCTGTGTTCGTTTATGAAATTCATCTCACCAAATTCTTTCTAATAATACCTTAATCTTTTTTATTAATTTCAACTCCAAAACCTAGATCATTTAATTTTTCAAGGCATCTTAATTAAATGATCAATTTTAACTCCAAAACAGATTAATTTGTTTGAAGTAGCCTGACGTAGGTTTCATTAGCATCTCTCTTATAAGCATTGTAATTAGCTATTCGAAGTTTAGTTTGTAAAATTTAGGATGATCGAGTAAATTGTCCGATTTAGCCCAAATTTTACAACAAAGTTAGAATTATTAGTAAAAGTGATCCCGTAAGTTTGAATTTAGGAAAATAAGTAATAAAATGATTAGTTAATATAACATTGAATTTTATGAAAATTGTTTATTATTTATCGGAAACACTTATAACAAATTTTAATAACTAACGAATTCATATAAATAAATTTTATGCATACTAAAAATTATAAAATAGCTTAAATAATATTTAAGAGTATTTATTTGTACTATATATAAATTTACATATAGGTAGAAATACATGAAATATGTTAAAATAATGTTAATTAATTAAATAAAATGCATGAATAATTAAAGAAAAATGAGGAAAAATGAGGAAATTCTAGAATTAAGGCATGGTAGCTTAGTATTTAAGAAATAAAAGTAACCAATTAAATTAAGCCAAACAAAAAGCAAATTTGAAAGAGGATAAGGACATTTGGCAACTAAAAATTGGAAGAAGAAAAAATCAAACTAGCCCTATGAATAACCACAAATTTTCAAGAGCTCATTTGGTCTGTTTGGGGAGCAAAAAAATTAGAGAGAGCTGAAATAATTAAGGTTAGGGTTTATATACAAAAATTATACAAAATTTGTATAATTAAGAACTTAGAAGGAAACTAACATCTAATGATAACTTAGGAGTGGAAGGCCATCACCACCATATAGGAGCAGCAGCAGCGGCGGCGGTAGCGCTTGGATTGACTAATAAGGCTATAGTGGCTGAAGCTACCTATGATAATGAGTCCAATTTCCCTTCTGGTTTTAGTTGTTTTATTAAAAATATTAAATAGTTATACAAAATCATGAAATTTGTTATTCTAGAAAATTTTTGTATGTAGTTTTTAGGAAAAATATTATTTTGATAAAAATATGTTCCGTGATATATGGTGCTTAAGAAATTATGCAAACCGAACATATTTTGAATTAAAAATAAATAGGTTTAAGAGTGTAGTTTTAAAGTAAAAATTTTTGTATAGACTACTTAGATGATATAGAACAATGCAAGGAAACCCTTTTTCAAAAACTAATTTTTAAAAATTTTAAATAATTTTTAGGCCTTAAAATGATGTATAGATGTGTAATTTTGGGCTAATTAGGTAACTAAATAAAAAATTACTGATTTAGTACATAATTATATATTTTAGAATATTGAAATTTGATGGAGTATACTATTTGAAGCATTTAGAGTGTTAGATATAATTATTAGTGTATTATGTAATAAATATGTAATAGGTAAAAATGGTAAATTTTAAGTTAATTTTATAATATGGGGTAATTAGATGTAAAATCTGATTTGAGATGAATTTAGATATTTTAAGGTGTTAGTTGATGTTGAGGAATGATATTTGAGGTGATGGGAATGTTAGATGTGTACATTATAGACATATTAGGTGATAATGTATAATGTGTAAGTTTAAGAAATCAATGAGGAGGAAAATATTAGATTAAAATTTAAATTATAATAATAATAGGAATATATATAAAATCTGGTAGGAGACTTAAATTTAGGTATTTATATGAAAAATATAAAATTTTCTTACATTAGGACTTGATTCAGTAGTTAAATTAGAAATGTAGTATACTATATTAGTCGAAATTTTGATTAGGAGCTAAAACGTAGATTTAGGATATTTAAGCATAGTTAGATGAATCTCATATTTTTGTTTGAGAAGAATTCATAGGGTTCATAAATAAAAACAATAATCAAAAGCTAAAACAAAAGCTGAATTCAGAGAATGATTAAAAAATTGAGTCAGAAATTAATTTGGAACTAATTTGGTTAAAGGAAATATACAATTTAGATAAATGCATAAAATTATAACCCCAAACTTAAAACCCATGATTTGAAGCTCATATGCATATATATACACATATATAAGCGATCACATTAAATCTAGATTATTCCTAGATCATAATTTAGTTTAGAAGCCAAAACCGTAATCAAAACAAGAAACAAATTCGAAACTTACTTGAACAAGGGAATTAACTCTAAAAGACTTAGACCTAAATCACTAAATGTAAGAAGATCATAAACTAAAGATACTTATAATCTAAATTACATAACAAAACATATATGTGGTAGTTATAAGAAACAAACCAACATTTGCATTATAAGGATTATTGGCGATGGTTAGTACGAGTCACATCTCAAGTAAGCAAGCAAGGAGTCCAAGTAAGTTGGGATTAATATGTTACTGTATGTTGGAGTACTAATTTATAGTACTTGAAGGTTTGAAATTGTACTTGATTGTACTTGTTAGATAGTTGGTTATACGTATGTGCTTATTCTAAGCTACTGATATGATAACTAATTTGTTGTTTTGGCTAGTATTTATGTCATCTAATTGAAATGATTAAACACTTTTCACCGGATTTAACTAAATATTTGACTCATAAATCTAAACTGGACCTACATAACAATCCAGTAGAGGAATATTAGGATTCTCTAACCAAATACCGATTCTTTCAAAAGGAATAGTGTTGGATAACATAATTGGTTCCTTCTTAATCCTTAGTCAAATTAAGTGATAAATGAGAAGGTTGCGGTAAGGGTAAAGTCAATGGTTTGAAGGTAGTCGCGGGAGGAGTGGTATCTTCATTACACAAGACTAGATTTGGTCGTAAATTGTTGTATTAATGGAAACTTATTAACTTGGATTAGAATGGGAGAAATTTCTCTGATCTCACAATGGACCAAACAATATTGTGCAATGGTATTTATTTAAACATAAATTGCATTTAATTAATTTAGTTGATAACCCTATTTATGATTGACGTATAGTTTTGAGTTTCCGTCCTAATTTATTGAGTTGTAGTTGCTTACATCTCTATAGATGTTATTGTAGGTGCTAGTTAAGAAACGGCTTATATCAACTCTAAAGCTAGCAACTATTGGATTCTAGGGGAGTGAGGATATAAAACCGAGGATATGATACCATTACAAGTTTGAATTTTATCTTTTAAGTTTTATGTATTTCTTAAGTAGATTATGTTAAGTTGTTAAATCTTATAAAATATTCAGATTATTTTAATGAAATATGTATTTTTCTTAAATTCATAAATAAATAATTTATTTAATTTATGACCTATTTATTTCAAGCGAGTTAATTATGGATGCTTTGTGTAAATCAGGTTTAAGATAATGGCTGTATGATCAATTTCTATCTTAGAATGGTTTGTACGGTAAGACTGTTACGATTTTATCGTTTCGGGGTGTAATATCCTATTTCAAATTTGATACTGGACATCAATGCTATTATCATCTAAATCCCATTTATGTTGATTGTGTGACAATTCGGTACGAACTTCTGCAACGCCTAGTCGTGTTTGCTAAGCTACCTAACTCTCTAAGAAATATCTATACACCTAGACCAACCATTATTGATACTTATGGGTGTGATAATACCTTTTTATCTTGATATCTTGAATTAATATGTACATGATTGTGTCATCATGAATTTTATTTTTTTGCTTGTTACCAAAACAATATAGACTTGATTTTATCTCACCATAATCACGGGCTTTTTGAGTCATTTATGTTTGACTAAGTAATGTAGGATGTACAATATCTCAAAAAGAGGAAGGAATCCTGTATTGACTCGTCACTACTTCTTAGGTTGACTTTGGGCCATACTTAACAACCAGCTTGATAATGAATCATCATAAATCACATTTTAGCGCAATCAAAACATGACAGTCCATAGACCAAGTAGACAATGATCTTGACGTCTATAGATTAACCATGCCAATGTCGTATTCAAACTCTAGATCTTTATTAACTCTATATCCTGTGTAGTAACCTTATTAATTTGGGCTTCTTGTGTGTTTTTCGAACCCAGTTCTTCAACTAATGTGTGTGACCTAAAGCAACACATGCGATGATTCTATGTGCATACCCTCTCTAGACACTCACTCCATCATGGACATTTATAAGATTGAAGTTATTTTGGCCAACTTTTATGGATGGTCAACGACACTCAAATTCCAACATCATATGCTCATTACATGAGACTGCCAATAGAATTATAGAAGCGTACATAATAAATAACTAATTTTTTTTTCCTTGATAAAGCTCTTATCAAAACTTTGTTTGATATCTGAGCATTACATGTACATTGTAAACACCAATACTTCCCCTCTTGGCAGATGCATATCTATTAAATTTGCCTGGACGGTCATTCTATGCTATATGTTTCCTTTTGCTCTTATTCTTTTTAAATAAAAATGTAGCATGACAACCTAGTTGGCTTCTCCTGTACACCATCAAATACTTCTCTCGTGATCTTGATTTCTTTAAAAGAATGTCTTCTTTCAGTAATTGTTAATTGCTCCTTATATGACTGTTCTATTCCTTCAAAATGTGACTCATATGATTTTCCCCGAGTGACCATAAATTACCAATACTGATAACTATCATCTGAGGGATTTTGCTGAATTATCTCAAATGTGGGAAATTTTATGTCCCATTGGTGAGACCATCAAGTCCATATCTAACCATTTAGATGGTCGTAAGAGTTGATGCAATAAAGATTTCAACGGCTAGATAACCAAGTAGACAGTGCGATCGCTAAAACCATAAATTAATCCCTCAAATGATTATCCTCTTAGAACAAAAATATGATTCATGGTAGCGACTCATGAAGGCTTTGTTTCTGTAGCTCAATGAAAATCAAGGTATGGGCTTTGTATTGGGCCCAACTTTGGTAAACAACTATGTACAACGACACTCGACAATATTTGTCGGCTGAGGTCAATTATAGCTGATATTGGCAATTAAGGTGAATTATATTCAATTTAATCAATCGGCTTAGAAGTTCCTTTTTATTTTTATCTCGATATACAGTGAAAAAACCCTTATTTCCTTTTTCTATATTTATAGAAAAGAGTGTTCCAAAAATATGTTTATCTTCTACCGCTATGATTCCAGTTCGAGTGTTTAATGCTAGAGACTAGATAGTTAACTTTAGGATAGGTAGATTGTAATGCCATGTTTGGTTGGTGGAAAGTAATAGGTTCAGAATAATATTTAATTTATAATGAACTTATTTATTCTGTGAAATTTGTAAATGTTTTATTAAAAATTTGCAAGTTCAGTCAATAAGTTATGCTTATCGGGTGCATTGGAACAAAAATTAACTCATATTTGAAAGTAGTCAGTCTTCGTATGATAACTCTTTTTTTTTTTTTTTTTCCTTTGCCAACTGTTATACTATATTTTTAGGAAATAGGAGAATCAAGTCTGATTCATTTTATTAGGAAATCAGTAGTAATACCTGTATATTATAACAATCTTATCTCCAAATCAGAACTTGAGTGCCATTATCCTCTTTCATGGTCGTTTATTATTTTCAATCCATTATAGATTTTATGTATAATGGGTATTAAAGTGTGATAGTCCAAATATCTGGTATACGAACGTCTCTAGATTGGAAATCACCAACAACCGTTAATGCTGAATGCTTGCTATCTAAGCGTTTGTGTTTGTATGTACCATTTTCAAGACACTATTGTAAGTAAACAGTTAATTAATAAAGGAAATTATTTGTTGTTCATTGATTGAAATCCTGCGAGCAATTAATTTACAATAAAGTCTCATGAGAGTAAAGAAATTTGAATATAGTTATTCTTGAGGGATCACAGTTATTTCGTTAATTTTCGAAATATCCATAAACGAGTGAGTACTTGGAAGGCACATGATTACGAGATCATCTGCATGTGTTGATCCCAGTTTGATGCGGAGTCATCAATATGAGGGCAAGAATGCTAAAAACAAGTTATTCCGGATCTTGGTACATCAAAAAACCTAAACTACAACGGCTGGTACTATTTAACGTGATCCTAGCATTAAGCATTTTAAGAACCTAATGATATCTTATGAGCATAACATGACCGATGAAGAATTCTTGTATGTTTTATAGTTCTTGAAGAACCAAAATAAAAAGAATTTTACCTCTTAAAGAAAGTTTCAAGAAATGTCAAAGAGTTCTTCTTGAAGTATAAAATAAAAAAAAATGTATATTTATATATTGTAAAATAAACCCTAGCCAATTAAAACTAAATAACTAGTTAATAATTGCAAATCATCAAAAAGAAAATTCTGTGGAAGAAAGCCCTTCGTGCTTGCTACGGATGAATAGTATCCAGGTCGTGGCTTACACATAAGTTGAGAAAATCTTCAAGAATAAGTTTGGCCCGATTAAATCTCCATCCAACAAATGAAGTCGGTTGATGATGTTAGTGAAATGACACAAACACAAAGTGGACTTAAGAAGTCAAATAAATCCAAAGCAGAAGACGGTGGAATTAGAAACTAGATGGATCATGGATGATTCAATTCTCAACCTCGGTTGGCCCCGTATTCGAAATCGTCTGCTCCACCTGAGAAAAAATTGATTACCTGAAGTCTCGCGTGGGTCAATAGTTTTATCCTCATAATTTCCTCTAGTCTTTATTGCTTCACGTGTGAAACCCATGAAATACTCTTTGAAGCCTCTTGGCTGGATACATAGTAATTGGTCTAAATGGAACTTGTAACTGATTCAATCAACTCATATAGAAAAGTAATATAGACTAAGTGCAATACTTAAATTTAATAGATTCTTCTACCTGTAAGTTAGTCTTTTTAGTTGAGTTCTTCTCTTTTGACTTTAATTGTAACATTTAGTGCTCTTATTGAGAAACCAACCCTATAAAAGGGGCAACATGAGAGATGGGTACATGCAAAAAAACTACTCGATAAAGCAAAGTATGAACCATATATAATGAAAGCTATTTAGAGTAGGTCAATGTGAGTATTAGCTTTCAAAGAAAGATAGTGATGTTATAGTCTCACATTGAAAGGTAGCATGGACTAAGTGTGGTTCTTAAGTCTAAAGGTTCTTTGTACCTATCAAGTTAATTTCTTTTGAGTTTAGCTCTTTCCTTAGACTTGAGTTATAACACATTCTTACTTTCTTCAAAAGGATTCATCCTTGAATCTTCCATCACCAGTATCAAAAGAAGATAAGTCAACATCAAAGTAAATTTGCATTATACTTACCTAGAAGATTAAGTTTATAAGCATTCTAATTTATTTTGGCAATCCCTTAAAAGGAACCATCTCCCCTTTAAGTCTAGTTTAGATTTTACAAGAACTTTTCTTTTCTCATGTGTAACGAAACCAATCTCTTGACATGTGCTTTTGCCTTTTATTTGCTTGCTAGGCATACTACTCATTCTTTTCTATTTGTTGTTCCCTCCTCATGAATCTTCTTTACTATTTTTGCCTTCTTTTTACCATATAAACTTAATAATTAAAGGAAGTAAATCTATATGGGGGTTTGTTAGCACCTGTAATTTCTATTCTATCGTGAATGATAATGTAGATATTACTATGAAGTATGATGCTAGTGATCAATAAAAAAATTAATAATAAAAAAATGAATTTGATAAATATAGAAATGGAATTTTGATTTTGGTTAATTCGAGAAAACTACTCTCCAAAAGGTACAAAACTATTATTTTAAATTAAAACTTGCCTATACTTTATTTATAAAAATGCATCTCTATTTGTTAGTTTGTTGTACATAACTAGCTTTCCCTCCTAATACAACTACTAAACTAATATTACAACTCTTAAAACTATTATTACAATCAAGTAAAAAGAACCAGCTTTTATTAAATTATATAATTATTTATTGATTATTTGTATTTATATTACTACTATATATTTTGATCGTAACAATTTCCTTGCATCTTCAAAACAACCTTGTCCATAAGGTTGAAATAGAAAGAGAACGATCTTGAAAATTTATAATTACAACTTTTGGAGGTTTTGCATGCTACGTCTCAAAAACATTTTTAATCCAAAGGAAGTGAAAAGCTTTTCTTATGGTAACTTCATCAAAACCCAAACAAAGATATATACGCTTCTTGTAGAGTTCTCATGTAGATAGAAAATGACAACATGAAAAACCAATATTATATGCCCTTTAAGTTGTGCCATTAAAGAAAATCAAGTATTGGCTCCTAATTCTCTTTGTTACAAAACATGATTGAGGAAAGGTGATAGTTAAGTAATTAGACACTATTACCAATGGATGAAGATTTATTAGGACAAGGAAAAGTCACATTGAATGGCTTAAAATCACCTTCACATTTGAATACAATGAGGGCATTGTCCTCTAAAGTATGTGAATTTTCTACTTCATAATCGTCTTTACATTTGATCTCTACTAGCTGCTCCTCTTGATTGGCCTTCACATCAACTTTTTCGCTAATCACTTTATCTTCTTTCACTTCTTGCTCTTCTACCATTGAGGCATCCAACTTGGATACAGAGGAATTTCCCCCATTGACACTCTGATTCAATTGTTTCTCCACTATCATAGTTTGCAATTTAAAGAGTTATTGCATTAGTATATCAAACGTATTATCCACATCATGTTGTAGTTGTTGTTGACTATTTCATAGGGAATCAATCTTCTCTTCCAATATAACAACTTGAGTAGAGTTCAACATGGCGACAAGAACACTAAATGTTAGCACTTAGCACTCATAATTCCTATTCTATTATGAATGATAGTGTAAATATTGGTATGAGGTATGGCACTATTGAATCAATGAAAAAAAAATGAAAGAACGATTGTGATGAAAATAGAAATGAAATTTTGATTTTGGTTAATTGGATAAAATCACTCTCCAATAAGCATAAAGCTACTATTTTAGATTGAAACTTATCTATCTATTCCCATTTATATTACCTTATTTATAGAAATATATCTCAATCTACTAGTTTGTTGTAAACAACTAACTTTTGCTCATAATACAACTATTAAAACTACTATTACAACTATTATTATGATCTAGTAAAAAGAACCAACTTCTATTAAATTGTACAATTATCTATTAATTATTACATCTATACAATTACTCTATACTTGGACCATAACAGGGTTAATGGATTAAAATTAGTGTTGTCAAATATAAGTTGACCTATAAGGTCTAACCTGATTTAACCTAACTTAAACATGATATTGGCTAAGTTAAGCCCTTATTTAACCTTAGGTTAAACCCGATTTATCCCTAAACTCTCAACTCTCTCACATGTCTTGGTCAACAATTTGAGTCATGTCTAGCAACACTAGTTTTGATGGGAATCAGCTTCTGACTATATTAAAGCCGAGGTAGACCTGTCCGAAGCTGAAGCCTATCAAAACTTGTAGAGGTTAAGCAGAAGCTAAAAGGATGAGAAGAAGGAAGACAAACACTTAGCATCAAGTTTGTTGTCAATTAAGGTACCGAGATACCACAAGGCTGAGTACTTAAGACTAAAGAACCATTCAACATAGCATTGAGAGACTCATGTCGATTGATTCTAGAACTCGATAATTATTGGTCGACCTTTCTAGTGTCTCGGCCAAATACCGTAAGACTTCGAGGATTCCTTCCCGAACTTGCACATCTAATTGCTAACCTTATCCAGTTCGAATACTACTCCTTCCAGAATATGCTGAGTAACTGCATGCCGACTCTCCTTGCAAAACATACAGTTTTGTATTCTTATACATATTTTCCTTTATTTTATTTATGAACCCAATTCTTTAGGGTTTAAAACCTTATATATTATTTACAGTTTTGCTGTTAAGGTTTAGGACTTACTATAAATAGCAACATCTGTAAACATCAAAGATAGACATGCATACATAGACATTAATATACAAAAATCAAACAGAAAGTATATTTCTGCATTTTGGAATCTTTCCCTTTTTTAGCAAGGTTACTCTTGAGTTAGCATTTGCCGGATTATTAAGTATAGATTAAGCTCTTTAATCTCTCCCGCGTTTTTATCGATCTTGACCTTGAGATTGTGGTGAACCCCTTCATTTGAACTGGTTAGTGAGTTGCATCTAACTTTCATTTGAATCCCGAGCAACATTTAATGTTTGTGAATTCTATCGAACCCTATTTCAAGCTCAAACCCTTAATAGTGTTTATGTGCTGGTGAGTAATATTCATCCACATTCATTGTCAAAATTAATCATCTCACTCCCTATCTATCATACCCATTTGACTCATTTTGCCTTTTCAAGATCTAGTGTTGTTTGTTCCTTCAATCCTTATCAAGTTTAATTATAAACAATTTTAAATAGTGAAAATTTGATAAAAGATTTAAGATTGCAACATACGCAAATTCAAGGAATAGCAAATACTCTTCCCATGATTTTCAAGTTTTTCAAATTACTACATGTAAAAGTGTCATTAGTCCTATTAAGTACTTCAGTCTTGCTATCAATATGTAAATGTAGAAAATAAAAGTTTAGTACCTAGTTTTCCTAGTAGCACCTTTTAGAAGTAGCTAAGGATCTTTTAAGTCTTTATCGTTGATAATGCTCTTAGGAGTTCTATGTAACCTAACAATTTCTCTAAAGAACAAGTTAGCAATATATGTAGCATTATTAGCTTTACTATATAGAATAAATCATGTTATCTTTAACAACTATCTACTGCAACAGAAATTGAATCGCAACCTCATTTTGACCTAAAAAACCTTAATGTCATGTTTAGTATGTAGGAATGGCTAGAATAGAATCATGATTTTGAATCCCATTCCCTTTCCTATGTCTGAATATACTTTTGAATACTACAATTATGATTCCTCAAAATTGTTGATTCTAGCTTTGAGGAGGAATATCATTCAGGCTTTGAAGAGTCGAAATCGCAATTCCATTCTATCTCATTTATTCTTAAACACTTAAATACCCCTGTACCTAGATTTAAATACCCTCCTTAAAAAATAGTTTAAGATATACTCGATTAATAGACAAACTCTAATTTCCAATTATATCTGTTTGAGAATATGATAACTACAAAAGATATGCAAATGAAGAGGAACATACCCTTGGGTGTTTTTTGGAAAAAATATCATGTGTAGGGGGCAAAAAGCACCTTTCCATTTTTATGTTTTTGAAATTATGGAAAGTGCCTTCTTTGAAATCACTTCCCATACAACAACCAACATGTGTAGTAGGCATCCATAAAAACAAAGAAAAAAAAACCTAACAATATATAAGTAAAAACACAACAACAATAGGCTAAAAACTAATGCCCCACTTCAATCTCGGATACAAATCTCTAAACTTTACCACATTTAGCCCAAATTGATAGTTTTTTTTTTCCATTAACCATCCACATACCTAACCATAAAAAGTTAATAAAAGTTAAACTCAAATGTTTAAGTGTAAGACAGTCAAAGCATACAAAGAAATAGGAAGAAGCCTTCTTATATAAAATGTATATAAATAGAAATGCAAAGTCCAAGAGTTTATACAAAACAAAATAATGTGTGGGGCTTGTCCCTTCTTCTCTTAGTCCTAGTGAATACATAAGCCATTCAAGAAGCTAACCTTTACCTAAACTAACTTTTGTTACTAGTAGCTGGAGCTTGTGACTCTTGTATTTGAATGTGCTCATCGAGTAGATCTATGAATAGAGGTGGAGCTATTACTGGAACTTAGGATGAACTCTTACCTCAAGAACTCACATATGACCTCCTTCTCTTATGTGGAGCCAGTTGCATGAAGGTTGGACTAAGCTGCATTTGTATGAGAGGGGTCTCAAAGGAGCTCAATGGAAGACCCCACATGGTCTGTGCATCGAGATATTTAATGGTTATCAGGGCATCAGATAGCCTTGATGTCTCAAGATCTAGTCATCCTTCATCCTTATTATCGTGCAATGCCCCTTATTCTCATCTGTCCACCTCGCTTGGGTAGATTTGAAAGGTTGTAATTTGGCTCATCTAAGTCTTGATGCTCTTAGACTTACCCTTCAGCTAGATGAGGTGGGTATAATGTAATTGGAGTGTGGTCTTATAATAGCTACATAATTTGGTCAATGTAGACCTAAGAAGTGATGTAATTAGCTTAGTCTATGGTTATCTAAATCTACTGGAGCTCCTTAGCTTGTAAAATGAAGGACCATTAGCATAAGTTAAGTATAAGTCCGTGAATCATGAACAATATGTCATATACTTATATCTACCAATCCTTTTAATAAAGCTCCATCGCGACCGATGTACCAATGCATAATGGTCCTGTACCACTACCTGTATCTGCATTAGACACCTTTTGGACCCTTTATATGTAATACCCAAGAATGTTTATCATTCTAAATGTTGATATAGCCCTTAGGGTTGCTAATCTAGTAGACATTAGTGCAACCCCTTGAGTCGATACAATGTAGTTACTTAACTCATCTGTGTCCCAATCTAGGAGAACCTTCTACAAACCTCCAAAATGGTACACCACTTGCTCCGTATGGTGGCATTCAATAATGTGGAAGCATATTAGGGGCACATGATGATAACAATCGAAGGGACAAATAGCAGTGGGTCTCGAATAGGCAAAATGGGTATGATGGACGGGCAGTAATGTTACGCCCCGAAGTCGCGAGGTCGCAACAGTCCCACCGTGTAAACCATTCTATGATAGAAACTGGCCTCACAGTTCCTACCATAGAGATAATCTACACAAGGCGTCGACGACCACTCGCTTTGAAGTAAACAGTTCGATTAATGATTATACTACAAATATGATGAGTAACTCAAATTACTATTAAACATAGATAATCTTATAAATAAGTCCACAGAGCTTCCCAGGAAGATTTACATAACAACTACAGTTTACTAATTTACAGAATAACTAACAGTCTTCATCCTTTAACTACAAGGTCAGTCTGGTTACACATTAAGCTAAATAACTTGATCCTCACACCCCTGGCTTCAAAAGACTAACCTCTGGATAATTGTAGGGCGGCATGGTACTTGAAGAGATTACAAATCAGAACCTGTAAAAGGATTTATAAGGGTATGAGCAACTACAGCTCAATAAGTTGAATTGGAGACTCATGAATGCATACAAGCATAAACAGGATTATCAAACAATTATTTTCATGCAATGCAACAATCAAGTGTCATCGCACAACGTAGTCCGGTCCATTGTGAAATCAGAGAAATTTTACCCGCTCCGATCCGGGTTGAGGAGTTCCATGTTATGCAGCAGCTCACAACCAAACCCAGGCTTGTGCAATGGAGACCTCGCTCCTCTCGCGACTACCTTCGAACCATTGACTTCACCCCCGCCGCGACCTCCTCTCCTGTCACTTAGTTCGACTGAGGATGAAGAAGGGACCATTTTGCAATCCTGCGCTATCCCTTTCGAAGGGGTCGGTATTTGGTTGGAGAGTCCTATGATCCCCTAACGGGTTGCAATGCATGACGTTTTTGGTTATTACGGTCGACTAAGATTAAATTCCGGTTAGGGTGTTCAAACAAGACCACAACAATTCAATCAGTCACAAAATCACCCACAACACGAATTCCAGCACGAATTCAGATACATCACACATGCGCAAACTACTTACAATCACAAGCATATACAAGCCTAAGTCTCCGAGCACTACAAAACTAGTACTCTATTACAATAAGCAATAACCCAACTTACTTGAATTTGCTCGGTCGCTCGATCCTCAAATTGCGAGCTGATTTGTTTCTGGGTGTCCTATAATGCAAAGAGGTCCTTTTAGTACTTATTTTTATGGATTCTTATTCTAATTTATAATGTAACTCATTTTCCTCATGTATACCTACAACGTACTAATAATTCGTTGTATTTTATTTCGGGGTTCGATTCCTAAACTAGATTCTAGTTTTAATTCCTAGGTCGTAATTAGGCTCGAATCCCAATGTGACATTAATCACCTTATGCTCGGGTATTCAAATATCCTATTGGGTCGTAATTTTGGTATTCTAACTATTCGGTACACACTAACCCTAATTGGGATATCGGATTTATTCCCGAGGTGTAAAAATCTTATATTTTAAGATATTTACTTAAAATTAAATATTAATTCCGATTTATTATTTTTCTGATTTCAATTATAATATTATCTAAATAACTTTATTTTTTTAAATTTAGTAATTTATATTTTCACATATTCCTAATTTCTCATATTCTTTACCTAATTTCCCTAATTAACCATAATTAGTACCTAAAAGCTAGGATTGGGGTTCCACTGCAGAGATTAACTTCCTTAATCATCTAATCAAGATCCAAATCAGTAATTAACATTCTAATTACCTAATTAATCCCAAATCACCCAATTTTACCATCATTTTAGGGCTAAAAATTAACTTAAAATTTTCGAAAATTAATTTTAAAAAAAAAGGCTTCATAGCACTGTTCTAAATCATATGAGAGTCCTACAGAAAAATTTTGAGCCCCAAACTACATCCCTAAGCCTATTTAATTTCCGGTTTAATCATGCTCGGTTTTGAACAATTTCTTAAGAACCCTATATTTCCAGACATAATTAAACTAAATCAATATTTTTCCCTAAATCTACATACAATAAAACCTCAGAATAACAAGTTTCATAATTTTCTGGGCAAAATAACTAATTTTACAAAATTATATAAAAATCGGGATGAGTAAATGACTAACCGGTTCAAGGATTTCTGGCCGTCCAAAACCGGTCCAAGGCTGTCGGCCGGTCCAGACGCTGGTCCTAGGGTAGGGTGGTGGTGGTGGTTCGATTCCAGGTGGTGGTGGGTGGTGGTTCCAGTTCACCTTGCTAATCTGCACAGTTTTCTTTTTTATTTTTTTTTCTGGCATTTCTCTCGATTTTTCTTGTGTTTCGATTTTTCTCAGATTACAAACTGTCCAAATGTCTTCTGTGAATTTTTTCCTTATTTATAGACAAACATAGTAATTAATGTGCATTAATTTGATATGATTTTGCCCATTTCCTTGATTTTAGGCTTTTAGTTTGGCACATTTTTATTGGCCAATTTTTTTTTCTTTTCAGTCACGACCTGATCCAGTTGCAGACCTCTCCTTCTGATTTTTTTATAATTATTTTGTATTTTTCTTTAATTATTTACTTAATTTTCGGCCTATTTTAGCAATTACGCGTATTTTTATCTACACGTAAATACATGTAGGGTACACGTGAACATTCCTAAATATTATTTTGGTCATTCTAAAATTTTTAGTATACATATAATCTATCTCTACTAATTTATTAGTTATTATATTACATTTTTTACCTTTTCAGTAACTAGTAGTTATTATGCTTAAAATTTGAAAATTTTATAGTCTCCTATTTTACTACTTACTTTCTTAAATTTAAGTTTACAGGGTTATTTTTACTGGTATTTTGTTAAATAGTTTATAATTTGGGTTTGATCGGATCCTTTAGCCGATCGTCCTAAACCTTGGGTTTTAAGTTCAAACCTATGGTTACTTGGCTTGGCTTTAGAGTTTACAAGTAAGATAGTTAATTTTGACAATGAATGTGGATGGATATAATTTACCAGCATGCAAACACTATTAGGGGTTTGAGCTTAAAATAGGGCTCGATAAAACTCACAACACTCAATGTTGCTCGGGATTCAAATGAAGGTTAGATGCAACTCACTAATTGATTCAAATGAAGGGGTTCACCACAATCTCAAGGTCAAGATCGATAAGAACACGAGAGAGAATAAAGAGCTTAATCTATAGTCGATAATCCGGAAAATGCTAGCTCAAAAGTAGCTTTGCTCAAAAAGGGAAAGATTCCAAAACGCAGGAATATACTTTTTGTCTAACTTTTGTATATTAACGTCTATGTATGTGTGTCTATCTCTGATGTTTATAGATGTTGCTATTTATAGCAAGTCTTAAACCCTAGTGGTAAAATTGTAAATAATGTACAAGGCCTTAAACCCTAAAGAATTGGGCCTATAAATAAAATAAAGGAAAATATATATAAGATTACAAAACTATGTGTTTTGTAAGGGGATTCGGCGTATAATCACTCAGTAGGTCCTGGAAGGAGTAGTATCTAAACCAGACGAGGTTGGCAGTTGGATGTACGGGTTCAGGAAGGAGTCCCTAAAGTCTTGTAGTGTTTGGCTTAGACACTAGAATGGTCAGCCCATAATTGCCGAGTCCTAGAATCAATA
Source organism: Lumnitzera racemosa (assembly GCA_024138005.1). NCBI lineage: Eukaryota > Viridiplantae > Streptophyta > Magnoliopsida > Myrtales > Combretaceae > Lumnitzera > Lumnitzera racemosa. Next base: position 80,626,971 of record JAMXBC010000005.1, read on the forward strand.
TGCATAAGTCTTTCAATGTTGTGTCGAATGGTTCTTTGGTCTCAAGTACTCGGCCTTATGATATCTTTATACCCCGGCTGACGACAAACTTGATGCCGAATGTTTGTCTTCCTTCCTCTCATCCTTCTAGCTTTTACTCAGCCTTGGCAAGCTTTGATAGGCCTTAGCTACAGACAAGTTTGCCTCGGCTTGGATATCGTCAAAGGCTAATTCCCATCGTTACCACGGGTCTGAAAGGAAGTCGTCCTCAATGTTAAGTGTTGAGCAGGGGCCGGTATGCCGAATAAACTCCTTCTCCCTTTTCGCTTTACCATAGGTGCCGAGTGTTTCTAGATTTCCTTAATACTCATCAGGGTTAAAAGATAGCTCTTCCTATCCTTCCAGACAATGTAAGTGTTAAGGAATCCGTCATAGATCACTTTCCGATCAAACTCCTATGGTTGGCTAAGAAGTAAATTTGTGGCATTCATTGGGACCACATTGAAGTCAATCTTGTTTTTGTATTGTCTTACCTTAAATGTGATTCAAGTTTGCTTATGTACATGGACCATACCCTTATCATTAAACCACTTCAATCTATAAGGTCAGAGGTGCAGGTAAGTTAACAATTTCATCTTCTCTACTAATTCGGTAGAGACGATATTGGTGCAGCTTCCTTCATCAACAATTAGGGAACAATTCTTCCCATTTACTAGGTATTGCATATGGAATAAGTTTTCCCTTTATCTAGGATCAACCTTCAGGTTAGCTTGTGTTGCCATAACCAAGAGTTTAACTAGGTCCTTGGGATAGACATCTTCTTTGATCAATCCATCTTTCGAAATTTGATCACTTGAAGCATTTCACCTCTTGGGCTTTGTTGCTAGGTTCCTTCTCTTTCTTGGCAATCTTTTTCTCGACATAGACAAATCGGCTAGGCTCTCCTTTCTTCATCTTCTTTTCTTGCCTTCTCTTAGCTTTCCTCTTAGGCTCAGGGCTACCTTATTGAGGTCGGCCAGTCGGCCTTTGGTGCCTTTTTCTCCTTTGCCTCTCTACTCTTAATGCCAAATTAATTAGCTTGTACAGAGAGTTGAATGGCTGTAATTTAACTATGTTGGTGATATCATCTCAGAGTCTACTAAGAAACCTAGCAATGGTACGATCTTGTGGCTCAGCAATCTCACATCTTACCATCAAGGTCTCAAACTCTTACAAATACTCTTTAATAGTATTTCGACCTTGTCTTAGGTGCTGAAAAGCATGAAGCATCTCTTAGTTGAAGTAAGTCAGCATGAAGCGCTGATTCATTAACCTCTTCATTAACCTCTATGTTCTAATCAGCTCCTCTCTTTTAGCGTCTCACTTGTCGACCAACTTATCTCACTAAAGGCTTGCATACTAAATAAGGAATAATGATGCTATCTTAACCTTTGTTCATTCATCACAATTGTAGCACTCGAACAAATGCTTGACTCGGGGAACCCAGTCCAGGAATTCTTTAGGTCGGGTACTTCTACTGAAGGTCGGTAATTTTAGCTTCACATTGTCAAGTCTTTAGCCAGGTGCTCAGGGTTCATCCCTTACATTCCGAGCTAGTTGCTTCGCCTTAGATTAGCCACTTTTATTAGAGCTTTGCTTGGCTTTGGCTCTCTTCTCCGGGCTCCTTGGTTTGTCTGAAAGTCAACACCCCTTTCATTTCTTCTTCTTGGCTCAGGTCGATTTTCTCTTCTTCTCGGGTCAACAACTCTTCTCAAATGTTGCTCATTATTGTCAAGTTCATTGGAATCGCTTTTACTGTTGGGTGTTTGCACCTTTCTTTCTTCTCAGCCATCACGTCGGCCTTTAACTAACTTAGTAAGCTCCTGAATAGAGTCAATGAGGTTCTAAATATGGTATTCCAAGTTATCGACATGTCATCTCAAACTTTCGCCAGGACTATCACCAGTGTTGTTGATACTATCCTCCGATATTCTTATCCATTTAGTAATTTTCTAGAAAATTGAACAAATAACAAAACAATTACAGTAACTTAGAAACATCCACCACTTAGCTTTTGCAGCTACTACTATTGACAAACAACTACTACAAATAGCTTACTACACTATAGAAAAATAATTAATAGGGAGGTACAAACCACAAATCAAACTTTAAAGAACACTAACATGCGTGTCTCTCTAAAGCTCTAATATCAATATGATAAGGATCTCAGGAACAAATAGTAATGGATCTTGAAAAGGAAAAATAGGCTGAATGGGTATGATGGACATGGAGTGAGATGGTAAATTTTGACGATAAATGTGGATGGATATAACTTACCAACACGCAAACATTATCAGGGGTTTAAGCTCGAAATAGGATCTGATACAACTTATGAACACTAAATGTTACTTAGGATTCAAATAAAGGTTAGATGCAACTCACTAACCGATTCAAATGAAGGGGTTCACTACAATCTTAAGGTTAAGATTGATAAGAACATAGGAGAGATTAAAGAGCTTAATCTATACTCGATAATTCGGCAAATGCTAGCTCAAGAATAGCCTTGCTCAAAAAGGGAAAGATTGTAGGACATAGGAATATACTTTCTATTTGATTTTTGTATATTGATGTCTATGTATGTATGTCTATCTCTAATGTTTACAGATGTTGCTATTTATAGCAAGTCCTAAACTCTAGTGGTAAAACTGTAAATAATGTACAAGGTCTTAAATCCTAAAGAATTAGGCTTCTAAATAAAATAAAGAAAAACATGTATAAGAATATGAAACTGTGCGTTTTGCAAGGGGAGTTGGCATGCAGTCACTCAGCATGTCTTGGAAGAAGTAGTATTCGAACCGGACAAAGTTAGCATTAGATGTGCGGGTTCAAGAATGAGTCCTCGAAGTCTTGCAGTGTTTAGCCGAGACACCAAAAAGGTCTGCCCATAATTGCTGAGTCCTAGAATCAGTCGGCACGAGTCTCTTGATATTGTACCGAGTAGTTCTTTGGTCTCGATGTTATATTGAGTGGTTCTTTGGTTTTGAGTACTTGACCTTATGGTATCTCTATACCTTCGCTAATGACAGACTTGATGCCAAGTGTTTGTCTTCCTTCCTCTCGTCCTTTAGGCTTTTGCTCGGCCTCAGTAAGCTTTGATAGGCCTCAACTTCGGATAAGTTTTCCTTGGGTTGGATATAGTCGAAGGCTAATTCCCATTACATGAGCTATCAATACATTTCTACTATGGCTGCAGTACTTAGGTATCAAATGAAGGTCATTTGTATAGCTCTGCTAGACGACTTGCATCCATATGTAAGCAATGTTAACTGATGTACAATAGATATAGAATGCAAAATGAGAAATTGTGTTCATTGTGCATACCTGATCTGGACTCTATCAATCAAAGGCATCTCGTATGCCTGATTCGCTTAAAATATATATATATATATAAATCGCGAATACTCCAGCAAGTATACCGGGTTGAAATCAAGTAATATAAAGAAAGTAAGATTGTTGATCCCTCGAGCACTAAGAAATTACTAATTCTATGCTAGTTCTTATCAATATTTAGGAAATCAAAATTAAATTAATTAATCTAATAATTACTCTAAAACTATTGTAAAGAAAATAAATATGAAAAATCTAAAATTATGCCAATCTAATATGGGAAAACAGAATCTACCCTAGATTATGCCAATCTAATTGTTATCATGTTATATAGATTAAAAGCTATATGGTCATTCAAGTGAAACTATTATACCCTAAAAATTAAGGATTTAAACTCCAAATTAATTAGTTAGCTTTCGTATCTTCCAATTAACAATAAACTCTAAATTACAATCATATATCTCTTGATACTATGATTGTCTAATGTCCTAAATCAATTATCCCTAATATCTTAGTAAATAATCAATCATCGAACATTGCATTAATTTCTAGATAATTTCCAATTAATTCAATTAACTCTACTTCCACATTGATTAATCAAATCAACTAAGAATTTCTAACAAACCTTATACAACTCCCGTATCATTGGGGTTTTTAATAATTATAATCAATTGAACAATTATAATCGAAATCATAGAAATTCAATCATGAATCATCCATATATCTCTTAATCCTCTAACATGAACACAATCATCGTCTTAACTACCTAGGGTTTCATCAATTCCCACAAATAAATTTAGCCAGCCATGGATTCGGAAACAAAAACACAAATACTAATTGAAATTATAAGGAAATTCATAATTGGGAGTATAAGTAATTTACAGAATTGCATAAGAATAATTGACATAGATCTTACCAATTTTGTATTGGAAAAGATAATCTTTAATTGCAACTTCAACTTGGTCTCCACAGCAAAAGCAAATTCTTTTCAATGACCCAAGCGATTCTCCCAAAGAATTCTTCAAGAACCATCTAAAGACTATTCTACGACTCTCTAAGTCTAAGGAAAGTGTGTTAAAAGTCCCTCAAATGATGAAACATAAGCTATTTAGAAGAAAAATTAAGGTTGACTTGTGCGAAGCTTTTTTTTCATGAAGGCTTACGGTGTAAGTGCAAGGTCGATCGTTAGGCTAGCAGTATACATTGTAGGTCGACCACCTTCAATTCCAACTTGCGCCTGTTGATTAAGACTTCGTTCCTTTGCGTAAAATTCCTCTAAATCGTCTGTAATTCTACTCTTGAATCCTTTAATTCTTGAAATGTCCAAATAAAAATAATTAAGTACCATTTCTTAATGATTTCTATAAAATCAATAATAATTCTATCTTAATTTGCACTTTAATCATGAAAAATATGCCTTTATCAACTCTCCCACACTTGAACTTTTGCTTGTCCTCAAGTGAAATAAATAGAACTAAAGAAATCTATCATTGAAAATACAAAGTTTCCAATTGCTAATCCAAGATATCTGATATTTCACATTTTCATAATCACTAATTTGTAATGCCCACTGCTCGAACCAAATCGAAATATGTGATCAAAGTACTACAATTGAAATTAATCGGCTATTCTAGAGAAATCAAATTTTAATCCAAGTGTTTGACCTAAGATTTTTATTTCAAAAGTAGATACTCAGTCTTAAAAAAAAAAAAAAAACCATTTAAACTTCACAGTTGTTAATAGGCATATTATCTCTCTAATTATCCCGACAAACAAGTTAACAAAATAGTGAAAGCATATGGTATCTGCTTTATCCTTAGATTTTCTTCTTTTTTATTAGAAGCCCTAATTCATTGTTTTATTTGCATTCAAAATTTCCATTTTCCATTCCAATTTTTTTTTCATTAATTTAGATAATGGACTTTACCTTTCCGCCCTTCTCATTATAGTGAGTGCATTAAGTTGGCACATCTCAGGCTCATCACCCAAGTAGCCAAGTTTTAAAGGGACCCCTACGAACTCTTTCTTACTCTAACATTCAAGTTAGGATACTCTTAACTCAATATCTTGAGTTATTGGAGTAAAGGTTCTCATTTCATCAGTTTTTAAATGTTGACTAAAATTTTTCGAACTTCTTTTATAGGAATCACTAAGTTCAAAGCTTCACTTATCTCTTTCACTAAGTATTAAATTGCCATTAGAATAACTAAAAAAACCATATACTAATTAACTTTGTATAGAAGTGAACCTATTTACTTTTCACTTAAAGACTCGGCCGACTTTTAAACTTCAAATTCTAAGGCTAAAAACTAAGTAAATTAGATTCCTAAAGAATTGACTAATTAATTTTAACTGAGTACAAAAATCTCAACATTAGTGAGTAGTGCACCTTAGTGAGCCAATTATTCAAATAACAATTAGATGATATAATTTTTTTTTCTTTGTATAATCTCTAGATTCCAAATAAGAAATTCAAAAAAAAAAAATTAGGCCTTAAGAATAAGTAAAGTTCAAGCTGATAGGAAAGTATAACTATTTGTAAACAAATACCGACATCAAAATTGATATTTTCATTTCCTATAATTCCTTTCCCCCATTGTAAGATAGACAGTGTCCACACTGTCTTCTATTTAATGTGAAAGAGGAAATAAAAATTCGCAGCAATAAGAAATGAAAAAATGGTACTCCCGTAGATCCAAATTTTCAAAAATAATGAAAATTCCAAGCATAAGATCATTGCTATAATAGAATTCAAATATGTCCTATCTCATCAAACGTAAAGAAATATGAAATAGCAAAGATAGCATAGAAGTGCACTGAAGAGTACATAGTAGAGCTAATGATCTCGAGTTACCTAAATAGATGGGTACTAAACAAAAATAATTGAACAGTAAAATAAAAGAAAGAAAAATGAAAATAAAAAAAAAAATTAGAAAGCACGCAAATATCTAACTATTTCTGTTGGTGCTGCTACTCTCTGTACTAGAAGTCTCATAATGGAACTACTCTGCAGTTGCTGGTTGAAAACATGAGATAATAGACTTCAATATTGAACATAGTAGTCTGGAACTTCTTATTCTTCTTCCTTTCTTTCTTAGTTTCATTCCAGACTTCTCTAATTTTAGTACTCAATTGTTCATAATTGCTATCTGGAGGATGAGATGAAGTAAATACTCTAGTAATAGTAGGAGGATTTTCAGGAATATCGTCCTCATCAACAGGATGGGGCTTATTATTTATCTTGACTAATACTAACCCCTAAAGGGTACAGTAGAAATAGGTTTTCATGGGATACCATCGTCCCCCTCCGGTTCTTGAAAAAGCTCCATATGCTTCAATAATGCTGTAATACACCGACCACAAAAGATAACCTATGTCTTGGTATCATCTATCTGTCTATAGATAAAATTTGCTATTTCTATTCTTAGATCTATCTAATATCCAGAAATCATACTATATAGATAAAACATGTTAAAATTGGTTACCTTGCTATGGTTAGTCTTCTTACAGTAGAGAGTATAGGCAAGGATATGGTGGAGTAGCTTGTACACCACTATTGAGAAAGTCATGGCGAACGACTTTGAAGGTACAAAATTGTCTTGCTTGAGATGAATCAACTGAAATCAAAATCTCTAAGCAGTTACATCACTAGGCCAAGAGTTAGGTAAATTAACTTCCTCCTCCTCATATAAACCTAGAAAATAGCCAATTTGATTCAATTCAATTACATGAATTCTTCCATAAACTTGAAATGTAAAAGTGGACATTCGCCTACTTCTCTTTAGCCACAAAGTGGACAAAAAAATCAATAGCTATATTTCTAAAAGTGGGTTCTTTTACCTCAAATAATTGAAACCATGTTTTATTAAGAACCATCTGCTGGATTTTATTGTCCATTCCATACTCTTTCAAAATAATCCAATCTAGATATTGCTGATTCATGAATGTTATTCGTTGTAACTTCCTCCTTCTCTCCCTAGCATACTCTTGCTGTGGGAGTAGATCGTTGTTCGAACTTCTGGAAGTCGAAGCGGCTGCCATCTTCTGTTTCTTTTTCGGTTGCATCTTCTTAGGTAACATGATGTGCAAATCAGAATTGCAAAGTGAAAATGAGTATGGAAAAAGTGAAATAGTGAGTGAATGTGAGATGGAGTGATAGATTAAGTGTGTAGGGGAGTTAGAATGATGGAGGGAAAGAGAGATCTAGAGAGAAAACTAAAGAGAGAATTCAGGAGAAAAAAAATGAGTGAGGAGAGAGAGAAAACCGATGGACATGCTTTTAAAAGCACTGTATGCCGGCGTATATGGGTAAGTTGGCTGATAGGCCGGTAGCCTTGACTGCTAGCCTTGATTTCAAATTTCACGCTTTTCTCCTTTTTTTTTCCTTAGGCTGACAGCCTTCATGCTAATGATCGGCTTAATTTTTTTTTAATTAATAAATAAAAATTGTTAAATAATAATGAATAAAAAATTAATTTGGTTAGACATGGGTTGCTTCCCATGAAGTGCTTAGTTTATAGTCGTTAGCCCAACTTTTCTGTTCTTACTGTAAACGGCATCATTATCCATGTTTTTCCCTTTAAAATATTGTTTGACGAGACGATACTTTGAAAGTGCGATTGTCTCTTGCTTTTAACTCAATTGTACCATAAGGAAAAACATTAGCTATTTCAAATGGTCCAGACCATTGAGATTTTAACTTACATGGGAACAATTTTAGTTGAGAGTTATATAATAACACTTTTTGATCAGACACGAACTCCTGTTGTTGAATGTTCCTGTTATGCCATCACTTGGCTCTCTCCTTGTAGATCCTAGCATTTTCATAAGCTTCTTCTTTGATCTCATTTAACTAGTTCAATTGGAGCAACCAATTTTCACCTACAACTTGTAAATCAAAATTAAGGTATTTTATGGCCCAATAGGCCTTATGCTTAAGTTTTATAGGTAGGTGACATGATTTACCATAAACGATTTTGTATGGGCACATTCCTGTAGGGGTTTTAAAAGCTGTCCTATTAGCCTACAATACATCATCGAGTTTTAGAGACTAGTCTTTCCTAGATCCATTGACAGTCTTTTGTAGGATACACTTTATTTTCCTATTGGACACCTCAACTTGTCCACAAGTTTGTGGATGATACGGGGTGGCAAGTTTATGAGTGACTCCATATTTTGTTAACAATTTTTGAAATTGCTGATTGCAAAAATGCGACCCCAGATCACTTATAATAGCCTTGGGTACCTTAAACCTGGAAAAAAATGTTCTTTTTCAAAACTTTAATTACCACTCTAGCATCATTAGTTTGTAGAGCTACTGTTTCTACCCATTTTGACACATAATCTATTGTTAGAAGTATATATTTGTTTGAAAAAGATAAAAGGAAAGGACCTATGAAGTCTATTCCCTATACATTAAAAAGCTCAATTACCAGAACACTCTTTTATGGTAATTCTTGTACTAATTCATGTTTCCTAGAAATATTTTTGATCCTTTAGCATTGAGCACACAAGACATAACATAATTCCTACAATCATTAAACAAACTAGGATAGTAAAATCCACAAGATAAAATTTTAGCTGTGGTTCTTTCCACTCCAAAGTAGCCCCCTTCTTCTTTAGAACGATAGTGCTGAATTATGCTAGGCTATTCTGTTTTAGGCACATAACGTCTAATTACTTGGTCAGCATAACTTTTAAAGAGATACAGTTCATCCTAAAAAAAAAATTTCACATCATGTAAAAACTTCTTTTTCTTTTGAAATGAGAAACCGTATGGTATGATTTTACTAACTAAGTAATTGACTATATTAGCATACCAAGGTAATCATCAGATCTCTACTGCATACAATTGTTCATCAGGAAACTTTTTATTAATGGGTGACTCTAAACACTTCTATTGTAATCGAGATAAATGATTAGCGATTACATTTTTAGTTCCCTTTTTATCTCTAATTTCAAGGTCAAATTCTTGTAGTAATAAGATCCATCGAATTAACCTAGGTTTAGCATTAGCTTTAGCAAACAAATATTTCAAAGCAACATGGTTTGTGTATAATATGATCTTAGAACCTATGAGATAAGGCCTAAACTTGTTACAAGCGAATATAACCACTAAAAGTTCTTTCTCCATCGTAGCATAGTTTTTCTGCGCCTCATTCAAAGTTCTACTTGCATAGTATATGACATGAAATAACTTACGTCTTCTTTACCTAAGTACTGCTCCTACAGCATAATCGCCAGCATTACACATCATCTCGAAAGGAAGCTTTCAATCTAGTACAACGATCATTGGTGCTGAAGTAAGCTTCTCCTTTAATAGATTGAATGCCTGCGAATAACTATCATAAAAAAACAAAGGTAGAATCTTTTTCAAGTAAATTACAAAGAGGTTTATAGATTATAGAGAAGTCTCTAATAAATCTCCTACAGAAGCCAACATGCCCTAAGAAGCTCCTAACTCCTTTGATTGAAGTGGGTGGTAGTAGCTTCTCTATTATCTCCACTTTGGTTCTATTAACTTCAATCCCTTTTTTTGACACCTTGTGACCTGAGACTATTTCCTCTCTTACCATAAAATGGTATTTTTGCTAATTCAGAAGTAGATTAGTCTACTTACACCTTTTAAGCACACAACTTAAATTAGTCAGGCATGAATCAAATGACTTCCCAAAAGTGCCATAAGGACATGTAAAAGTGGTTTTCTCTTGATCTTCGGATGTGATATGAATTTGATTGTAAGCAGAATATCCATCTAAAAAACAATAATAATCACGCTTTGAAAGTTTTTTAAATATTTGATCTATGAAAGGGAGTGGGAAGTAGTCTTTACGAGTGGCATCATTCAGTTTTCTATAATCTATGCAAACTTTCCACCCAGTCACAGTACAAATATGGATTAGCTCATTATCCTCATTTTTCACCACGGTCATACCACCTTTTCTTGGCACTACTTGAACGAGACTAACCTACTTACTATTTGAGATAGGGTAGATAATACCTACATTTAACAATGTAAGTATCTCTTTCTTCACTATCTCTTTGAAAGTTGGGTTGAGTAGTCTCTGTAGTTGTACTATGGGTTTACACTCAGCCTCAAGTAATATCTTATGAGTGCAAATTAAGGGACTAATCCCCTTAAATCAGCAATAGTTTACCTGATGGCTTCTTGATGCTCTCTCCAAACTCTTAGAAGTTGTTTCTCTAGGCCACCTATCAAAGAGGAGGAGATAATTATTGGCAAAGTTTTATTTGTTTCAAGATAAGTATATTTTAAATGATTAGGTAAAGGTTTAGGTCGCCTGCTCATTAATACCTAGTTTTTTATAGTATTGAGCTTTGATTTCTGATGCCTATTCCCTACCTTCTGCTTTAGGCTTATCATCATCACTCCAATCATCTAGATCCCTAAGAATTGAATCCATGGTATCCAATCCTACTTTTTCTTCTATAGACTCATAGGTAATCTCATAAAAAATGTCAATAGTGTAACAGGATTTGCAATCATCAAAATGCTTTATGGCTTCATAAACATTAAACATTAACTGATCGTCCATAACTCTTAAAGTTAGCTTACCCTGTTCCACATCTATCAATGCCTTATTGTTTCAAGAAACGGTTTGCCCAGGACCATGGGTACCTCTTTGTCTTCTTCCATCTCCAGGACTATAAAGTCGACAGGGAATATAAATTTGTCTACCTTCACCAGGACATTCCTAACAATATCCCTTGGGTATTTGATACTCTTGTCAGCAAGTTATAAGATGAGATGAGTCTCCTTATAATCTCCAAGTCCCAGCTTCCTGAAAATAGATAAGAGCATCACATTTATACTTGTACTTAAATCAATAAGAACCTTATTAAAGTGAAAATTTCTTATAGTATAGGGAACAATAAAACTCCCCTGATCTCTTTGTTTTCTAGGTAGGGTAGATAAGTTTTCCTAAAGGATCATGGAGCACTCCCTTGTAAGCATTACCGGTTCATTCCCATTAATCTTTCTCTTCTTGGTGAGCAAATCCTTCATGAATTTAGCATACGAAGGCATTTGCTGAAGTACTTCTATAAAAGGAATGTTGATCTGTAGCTTCTTAAAGACATTTAGGAATTTGGTGAATTGAGCATCTAGCTGTTGTTGCTTCAATCTTCTTGGAAGAGGATTGGAGGAACATACGGTTTCACTTCTTGTAATTTCTAAGTTGGTTCCTCTTCTACCTCCTTCCCTTTTTCTACCTTTGGAATCTCTACCTTTTTTTCAACTCGTCTGTCAACTATTTCCAATGCTTTTCTATTCCTCAGCATTACCTCTAGGATTCTCTTAAGAATTACTAGGTAAAGACCTTGATGGTCTGTTGCTCAATTGTTGAGAAATCTAACTAATTTGTTTCTCTAGGTTTCGAATAGTCGCTTGTTGATTCTGTAGCAGGGTGTTAGTCTTTTGCATATAGCTCAACATAAGCTCTTCCATTCTAGACTGATTTTGTTGAGGTGGAGCGTTCTGAGTAGGCCTTTGCTTTTAGAATCTAGGTGGTGGTTGGAATGCATTGTTCTCATTTCTCTATGAAAATTTTGAATGATTATGCGACCCAGCATTATATGTATTCGAATATGGTCCTTGATTGATGCATTGAAAATTGTTGACAAAATTCACCTGTTCTCCACTGGTTAGAGTTGAGTGATTCCCAGTTAAGTACTCAAGAGTCGAATGTGGTCCTGCACATAACTCATAAAAAATAATAGGGTTAGCATTAAAAGACTATGTCGAGGTGAGTTTACTTACTTGAGTAGTGAAACCTGTAATCTGAATCGGTAATTGAGATATAATGCTATTATCATTGGCTGCTACCATTCCTAGCTTGCTTTTCTCGTTTTGCCAGTTATTTACACTGGAGGCCATCTCTTATATCAGTGCACTTGCTTCATTATATGTCTTACTCATTAGAGCACCTCCAACTACAGCATCAACTAGGGACCTCAATGTCTCATCTTAATCAGGAGATTGTGATAGAAGATCTCAATCAGGAGATTGTTTGGTAAGCCATGATGTGGGCATTTTCTGATCACCTCCTTGAATCTCTCCCATGCTTTATAAAGTGACTCACCACTAAACTTGGTAAAGTTGGTGATGTCGTTCCTTAATTTTGCGGTCCCAGTTGGTGGGAAAAATCTCCTTAAGTACTTTAATGAATGATCAGCCTAGGTAGTGATAGACTCTTATGGCAATGAATGAAACCAAGCTCTAGCTTTATCCCTTAGTGAAAAGGGAAAGAGTTGTAATCTGATAACCTCGTCTGTTACATTGTTCATCTTCACTATATTACAGTATTGAAGGAATCCTGCAATATGCTTGTCAGGACTTTCATTGGGATATCCTCCAAACTAATTCATCTAAACCATTTGAATAAGGGACGGCTTCAACTCAAAGTTGTTAGCCTAAATAGTAGGCCTCCTTATAGTGGAACCCATCACCGTAGGTACTGCATAATCTCGTAGTGCTCATGAAACTCTTTGTATCTAGTTACTACCCTCATTACTTATCGTCTCTTCTATTCTTCTTCTGTTCTTTCGCCTCAACTGATGTAAAGTGCGCTTTATTTCTGAATCTAGTGATAGAATTTCAACATTTCTACTCCTTCGCATAAAATACCTATAAGAAGAGCAAAAATAACACATGTTGTCAAGTGAGCCTAAATTACCAAAAAATCTAAAAAGTTCAATATTTCTAGTCCCCAAAAATCTTACCAAAAACTTGATTCGCTTAATATATATATATATATATATATATAAATCGCGAATACTCCAGCAAGTATACTGGTTTGAAATCAAGTAATATAAAGAAAGTAAGATTGTTGATCCCTCGAGCACTAAGAAATTACTAATTCTATGCTAGTTCTTATCAATATTCAGGAAATCAAAATTAAATTAATTAATCTAATAATTACTCTAAAACTATTGAAAAGAAAATAAATATGAAAAATCTAAAATTAAGCAATCAATTGAGAATTATGAGAAAACAAAATCTACCCTAGATTATGCCAATCTAATTGCTATCATGTTATATAGATTAATAGCTATATGGTCATTCAAGTGAAACTATTATACCTTAAAAATTAAGGATTTAAACTCCTAATTAATTAGTTAGCTTTCGTATCTTCCAATTAACAATAAACTCTAAATTACAGTCATATATCTCTTGATACTATGATTGTCTAATGTCCTAAATTAATTATCCCTAATGTCTTAGTAAATAATCAATCATCGAACATTACATTAATTTCTAGATAATTTCCAATTAATTCAATTAACTCTACTTCCACATTGATTAATCAAATCAACTAAGAATTTCTAACAAACCTTATACAACTCCCGTATCATTGGGGTTTTTAATAATTATAATCAATTGAACAATTATAATCGAAATCATAGAAATTGCAATCATGAATCATCCATATATCTCTTAATCCTCTAACATGAACACAATCATTGTCTTAACCACCTAGGGTTTCATCAATTCCTACAAATAAATTTAGCCAGCCATGGATTCGGAAACAAAAACACAAATACTAATTGAAATTATAAGGAAATTCATAATTGGGAGTATAAGTAATTTACAGAATTGCATAAGAATAATTGACATAGATATCACCAATTCTGTACTAGAAAAGATAATCTTTAATTGTAACTTCAACTTGGTCTCCATAGCAAAAGCAAATTCTTTTTAATGATCCAAGCGATTCTCCCAAAGAATTCTTCAAGAACCATCTAAAGACTATTCTACGACTCTTTAAGTCTAAGGAAAGTGTGTTAAAAGTCCCTCAAATGATGAAACATAAGCTATTTAGAAGAAAAATTAAGGTTGACTTGTGCGAAGCTTCTTTTTCATGAAGGCTCACGGTGTAAGTGCAAGGTGGATTGTTAGGCTAGCAATTTACATTGTAGGTTGAGCACCTTCAATTCTAACTTGCGCCTATTGATTTAGACTTCGTTCCTTTGCGTAAAATTCCTTTAAATCGTTTGTAATTCCACTCTTGAATCCTTTAATTCTTGAAATGTCCAAATAAAAATAATTAAGTACCATTTCTTAATGATTGCTATAAAATCAATAATAATTCTATCTTAATTTGCACTTTGAAATATGAAAAATATGCCTTTATCAATGCCTTCATCACATGCATAGGGTATTGTATGGTATCTTGTTCTATACTCGATCAAGCTACTAGAGGCCTCGTGCTGTCAATAATCATACCATTTTGACTAAGGGGGTGAAATATGTGGGAATCGTTCCTAAGTACACACTTGAAGGAGAACGACCATCTCTTCCATCTCATGAGCCATATCCCTAGAAGCTAGGCATAGCTGCCTGTACAACTAAGTAAGGCATATCGACCCCCAGCTATACTGTCGAGCTTATATGAAGTCATCTAATAGTAGAAGGAACATGAGATATACCATGTTCCTTGACTTATTTGCAAAGATGTTCTCTCCCAAGAAGAAGAAGGTGCTTTCTAGAAGCACACTTTCTTTTTCAATGTATTTAAGAAGAAGGCGTGCTTTAGAAAAGCACATTCTTCTTTAATTTAAAAAAAAAAATGGTAGGCGCTTTTCCAAAAAGTATCTTCCCTGCCTCCTATACATAATATCTTTTCCTCTAACCCCTTTTTAAAAGTTTTTTTGAGGAACGGGTACATTCTGTAAACAAATGTTACCAAAAATATGCAATTATGTCATAAAGAAAATGTGTAATATATGGCATACAATGTAGTTAATTGCCACGATCTTGATAAATCTAGGTAACTTATGGGAAATTTAGAGAGAGAGAGAGAGAGAGAGAGAACAAAAAATTTAAAACTAATTTTCCTAATAGCTACCAATTATAATTCAATCGAAGAGAATTTCTATTTGATCAAGAAGTTACATTTTAAAGAATGGAAATTATTTTCATTACCTTTGATAACCTCTCTTTCGTAATGAAAAATGGCATTCATCAATGTAGAAGAAAAGTTAGGAAAAGTTTCAGTATGCTTCGTTCGATAAGGCTATAATTCTTTTACTACTAGTTAGGTAAGAATTGGCCTAATTGTATTTTGGCTAGAGAGTATGACTGGTTAAAGATTTTGTTTTACATGTAGAAGAATTAGACTATGGAACACATCAACTAAGCCATTCACAAAGTGCATATATGAACATAAATAAATAAAATACACACATACATACACACAAAACATGCATATTCATAAATTTGAGAGCATTTTGTCAAGTACCACCTTATGCATACTTTACTCCATTTCAAATATGATAGAAATAAATATAATACTAGAATGGAATCAATGATTCCATTATGGTGTTTCTATATATAGGAATGAATTGGTCATTTCTTTCCATTCTATTTTAGCTTATTTTACATACCAACAACAAAACGTGATATAACAGAAGATCTAATGAAATATCTAATCAAAGTTTAGTAAGTACAAATAGAGGTGTATATAGCCTGTTTCATAAAGCCTTAGATTTATCCTTCTTATTGGTAATACATCAATCGTAGATTCTTTATATGTCTTTCCTTTAGCAAGGCTAATCAAAATGTTTACTCAATACATCTATCGTCTTGTTAGGCAAGCAATATCTTGTTAATCCTTCCATATGAGCATGTACAAATAGTTCTCTCAAGTATGATACATATGTGACATGTGTCTCACTTTAATAAATGACTAGGCTAAGTAGGTTTTAGTGATAACATGAAAGATGATAGAGATCACAGACCAATTACATGCTCTCAAGCCTGAGAGCTCTCTTAAGTAGTCCGCCTAGTTGTCTAAGGTGAGTTAAGTGCTAAGTAGCAGTGCTTACCCCAGTTTGATCTACCAAGCTACTTTGCTCTCCATGCCATCTAAGATGGTGCCGAGGTGAACAACCAGCATGCCGAGCCAAACCCTCCACTAAACCGTAGTCTAAGTGCCAAATTTGAATGTAGCACTCCACTGTATCGAGGCCAAACAAAACTATCAGGAGCTGACCATTTGATGCCAATGCCAATGTGAGTTGTCCTTGAACTAACCAATGTCCAGCCCTTTTTAATGTCCAACAAGCCTAAATCGAGGTCCACCCCTGCTTAGACTACAATACTATCAGAATTACAATAAAAATGTACATGCACTATCCTTTACTGACATCTGTACTATCCTTTCTAACAAAGGACGTCCATGTTCCTTCTTTTACATGATTTCATATTTTCCTTATAAATTATTCTCTTTTGTTTTTAGCAAATAAGGACCATTCTTTTGTAATTTTTGTAACGTAGGATTTGCCCTAATGGGATGCTATAAATACTGTCATACTGTAAAAGTGGAGGAAGATTAGACTATAGACGAAGAAACTGAACTTTTTACTCTATTGAGCTAAGTATCCCTCTTACTTACTCTTAAGTTACTCTTATCAAGCCCTTTTGAGCGTGGATTAGTGGCGAGTGACCTCTAGCCATACTTATGCGTCATATCAAGTGTGACCTAAGCTCGTATGAGGCGTTGGTGCATCATATCCTTCGCCGATGCATGAGAACGCCCTACTCAACCTTCGACTATCATTTACTTTTCAGGCCATCTCGCGACTTGGACTCACCCCTTTGGTTACGTATAATATCGGGTTCGTGTATTCATCTATGAGTCCGTATCATCATGGTATCAGAGCTTGGCTATGTTTGAAGCTAGATTTTGCTAATGTGTTCTTTTAATAGTTTGTCACTGCTATCATATGATAGTGATTCTATTGTTGGCTTTGAAGTTTAGCAGTGAGAAGTGTTTTGTACTCTGTTTTCCCCTATTTTCGTTACACCAAAACAGAGTGTGGTTGACCGTATGTTTGTTGAGAAATTGTCATTGTGAAGTAAACATCAATGTCAAATTTAAGTGTGTAAGGAACTTTGGGAAATGTTTGAAGCCTACATCAAAGCATTAAGTTCATCTTACAGGCCAGGTCATAAGGATTCTAGGTGACCAGGACTATGAAATATATAAGGAAACGGCCATACCTTATATTGGCATTAAGGAGTAGGAGGACTTTGGGCTTTAAATGTTTGAAGAGGTGTGTATTACTAATCAAAAGAAAGATGAAAAACTGAAATTCAAGGAGGGCCAAGTTGGTACCTATGGGCTCCGTTAGATCCCAACTTTAATGGAAGAGATACAAAAAATGCAAGCTAAGGACAGAAGAAGTGATAGGTTGTATCATGCCCCAATGACCTTCCTACCATTGTCAAAAACTTTCATCCAGGTTGATGTTTAGACTTTAAGCTCTACTAAAGAGGACACTTTTAGTAAGAATAAAACAACTGGCTTATCCTACAAACCCCAGCACTCGAATGATTAGTTGTTTATCCCTACAAATAGCAATAAGTCTTCTCCAGCGTAAAGGATGAATCATGTTTTATTATTTTATAGAGTTTTCTAATAATTACTTTATTCTACATTGTTGTACTCAAAAGAATTTCCTCTAAATAAAAATCAGTCTCTTTTCTTTTCACTTCTTCCTTACTTACAACCTTTCCTCTACATACTTTTCTTTTTCTTAGATTTAATGTTTCAAATAAAGGCCATGGATACCTTACGCAAACAGATGATGAAAATATTGATATCACTTTCGACCTTACTAGGATAGTCTTTAGGAATGAAGTCAATGACTACAGTGACGTTTAAGAAAGTTGGCAAAAACATAAATTGAGTAGAATTTCCATCAACGAGCCAATTGAGACAATTAATGATGGTATTGATGACAACACCAAAACATTGAAAATTGGAGGGAATTTGAAAGAAGAACATAAGGCAAAAATGACCGCACTACTATCTATACACCAAGATGTGTTTGCATAGTCTTATCAAGATATGCGCAGATTAGATCCATCAATTGTGGTCTAATGCTTACCTACATAAGAGGATATCAAACCTTAAAAGCAAAAGTTAAGAAGGTTTTGATTGGATGTCTTATTGAAAATTAAGGAAGAAGTTAGAAAATTACTGGAAGTCGGTTTCATTGAGGTATTTAATTATCTTGAGTAGGTAGCCAACATTGTACCAGTAATGAAGAAGGATGGAAATATTAGAGTATGCGTGGATTTTTGAGACCTTAACTAAGTAACCCCTAAAGATAAGTTTCCCTTACCCCATATTGATGTCTTGATCGATAATACAGTTAGAAGCCATCTTTTCTCATTCATGGATAGGTTCTCTGAATACAATTGGATTAGAATGTTTGAAGAAGATAAAGTCAAGGTAACATTTATTACAACTTGGGGCACGTTTTGCTATAAAGTAATGCCATTTGGACTCAAAAATGCTAAGGCTTCTTTCAAAGAGCAATGGTTTCAATCTTTCATGACATGATGCACAAAGAAATTGAAGTATATGTTGATCAGATGATTGCAAAGTCTAACAAAGGAGAAAATCATGTGGATAATATAAGGAGATTGTTTGATAGCTTGAGAAAATTCTAATTGAAGCTCTGATATGAGGCAAGTGCACCTATCAGTTTTAATATAGCGGATGTGAGTCCGAGTCGATCCCTCAGAGATTTTGAGTACTAATATTAACTTTAGCTTTATTATCTAACCGAAAAATTGTGTCGAGTTGAATGAATTAAAAATACTGAAATTAATAAACTAAACTAATTATGAGTCTTAACTAAGCAAATTAGAAAGCAATAAACTACGAACGACTTCAAATATGCAATAATGTATTTAGGAATTATTTCCTCTAGTGTTTAACATGTAACCTTTTTAAAATATATCCAATTCAATTTCTATTATTCTTGACCGAAGGGATTCACAATTAAAGCTAATATCTTTCTCAAGCATATTAACCCTAATCCTAAATTATTTACCGAAATCTCTTCACTCAGTAATATAATTTAGAATTTCATTAGTGTGTAATGAATTCCCATGCAAACAATCAATTTTCCGGAAAAAACATGTATCTTATCTCTAAGTATACATGTAATTCTCTTCAATTATGCCTAGATCTAATTACACATGCAATTTCTCAATTAACATGCATAATATCATATATTGACACTCTAGAATTATCAATCCATAATTAACGACATCATCGAATCAAGAAAAGGTAGAAACTTTATTGAAATTATAATTCAATCGAAGGGTTACATGAAACCCTAGGTTCCATAATCCTAAATACTCTAATTCTAAGCTATCATAATGAATCTAAAAACGAGTTTCATCAATGATATAAAAAAAAACATGGAAACCCCTTTTATTGATGAACAATCTCTCTAATCTTGAAGTTGATGTTGTTTCCCTCTTTCTTGATGTTATTTCCCTCTTTCTTAATGTTATTTCGCCTCTTTCTTGATGTCGTTCCTTAAGTCTCTCCGTTTCTGTAATGTCTCTCTTCTTTTTGAAACCCTAAGATGTCTTTTTATAGTATATCTCAAAGATTCTGTTTTCGTCACCCGACACAGCCTGGGACATGACCGTGTCCCCAGGTCGTGTAACTTTCTGCACTTAGGCAAATTTTCTGCACAACTTCAAAAATCCATAACTTCTTCGTTTGAACTCGGAATTGAGTGAAACTTGATTTCTTTTCTTCGTTTTTGAGCCTAGAACGCGTTTAAACCCTGAAATCAACATTTTACTCAATTAAGTATCGATTTCTTTAAAGAAAACAAAAAATGTGCGGAAAATACTATAAAATCACCCTATGAAATATGTTTAAAATTAGAGTTATCAAGCTCAACCTAGAGAAGTGTACCTTTGGAGTGACTTTAGGAAAATTGTTGGGTTTTATAATCAAGCAAAGGGCATTGAAGTGGACCCTGATAAAGTCAAAGTAATAATTGACTTACCCCCTCCATGCACACTCAAAGAAATCAGGGGCTTGTTAGGCCATTTAAACTGCATAGCCTAATTCATATCTCAACTCAAAGACAAGTGTCGTCCCTTGCTTAAGTTGTTGAAAAAGAACAACAAGATCAATTGGGATGAAGAATGTGAGCAAGCCTTTACAATAATAAAAGAGTACCTCATGAACCCCCTAATTTTGGTAGCTCCAAAACTTGGGAAGCTTTTATTTTTATATCTGACAATATTACCAAAATTCATGGGGTGTATGCTCGACTAAAAAAACGAGGAAGGAAAAGAATAGGCTTTATATTACTTGAGCATGAAATTTACTGAAGGGGAACAAAAATATTTAGAAATTGAAAGAACCTGCTATGCTTTGGTTTAAGTAATGCATCGACTCAAACAATACATACTCTACTACTAGGTTGAATTGCTGACTCAGCATGATCCGCTAAAGTACTTAGCAAATAAACCAGCCCTAATTGGCATAATCTCAAAGTGGCAAATGTTACTATTAGAGTTCGACATTATGTACATGAACTGGAATTCAATCAAGGGGCAAGCTTTAGTAGATCAGTTAGTAGAAAATCCCTCTGATAATATCCTTTAAGAGGTACAAGTCAATTTCCTCGATGAAAATATCTTACCAATTGAAGGAAGTTCTAGTAAAGGAGAAGATGATGAACGACCAAAATGGAAGATGTTCTTTAATGGGGCAGTTAACGTATTTGGGTGTGGAATTGGAGTGATACTGATATCCCCTGAAGGTACGCAGTACCCTATAGCTGTAAGGCTCATTTTCCTATATACTAATAATATCACTGAGTACAAAGCGTATATTATGGGACTCAAAATGGCCTTAGATAAAGATATTCAAGAATTAGAATTATACGGGGACTCCTCACTTATTATCGGCTAAGTTTGGGGAGAGTACAAGATGAAAGATTCTAAGCTAGTACCTTATCACCGGCACTCAACTGAATTGATGGAGAAATTCAAAGAAATCACTTTTAATCATATACCGAGGACTCAGAATCAATTTGCAGATGCCTTAACCACTCTAGCATCTATGATTTAAATATTTGGTAGAGTCGAGATTCAGCCCCTTACTAATGAAATTGAAGACAAGCTTGCCTTTTGTTTAGCAATTGAGGGTACGGATGACCAAAAGCTGTGGTACCATGATATTAAAATGTTCCTACAATAAGGCACATACCTTGAAGAGGCCAAAAAAAAGGATAGAAGGATGATTAGGAGATTGGTTACTCAATTCTTAATAAGTGAGTCCACTTTATACCAATGATCTTTTAACGGTACACTTTTAAGTTATGTGAACGACAAGGAGAGTAAGATGTTGATGAAACAAGTACATGAAGGAGTATGTGGCCCTCATATGAATGGTTACATGTTGGCTAAGAAAATTATGAGGCTAGGGTACTATTGGTCAATAATAGAAAGCGATTGCATCAAATACGTTGCACATTGTCACTTATGCCAAGTTTATGCAAATAAGATAAATGCTCTGCCTCAAGAATTGCACACGCTCTCAGCATCGTAGCCTTTTTCAATGTAGGGAATAGATATCATTGGCCCGATTACTTCGAAAGCATCCAATGGGCATCGCTTTATACTGGTTGCCATCAACTACTTCAGCAAATGGGTTGAGGCCTCATCTTACTCGAGTGTTACTAAAGGGTTAGTCGTTAAGTTCATTAAGAGAGTTATCTTAGCTTGATACGGGTTTCTAGAAACAATCATCACTAACAATGGTACTAATCTTAACAATAAGCTTATGTGAGAGTTGTGTCGACAGTTCAAAATCATTCATAGGAACTCTACTCATTATTGACCCCAAATGAATGGAGCCATTAAAGAAGCTAATGAAAACCTCAAAAGAATCATTGAAAAGATGGTTGTTACATATAAGGACTGTCATGAGATGTTGCCATTCACACTTATGGCTTATTAAACTTCCATCAAAACATTAATTAGAGTAACACCCTTCTCTTTGGTATATGGTACTGAAGCAATGTTACCAATAGAGGCTGAGATCCCGTTGGTCAGAGTACTATTAGAAACCTAGTTTGATGAAGCCGATTGGGTAAAGAAACACATCAAGAAATTGAATCTAATTGATAAGAGGAGATTGATAGCCTTATGTCATAATCAGTATTATCAACAAAGAATGGCTCAGGCTTTCAACAAAAGGATATGACCCCAGAACTTTAAAGAGGGTGATATGGTATTGAAAAAGGCTCTCCCTAATGTACAAGACCTTAGAAGGAAATTTGCTCCCAATTACAGAGGCCCTTATGTCGTGAAACGAGTGTTACTAAGAGGGGCTTTAATTTTGTCTCAAATGGATGGTCTAAAATTAAAAGACCCTATAAATGTTGATGCTGTAAAGTTGTACTACCCATAAGAAGTCAATGAAAATATATACTGAAAGCACTAAAATGCCAGTCATTTTGAATGTTATTATGGTCTAATTTTCATCCTGTATAAGCAAAGTTGGTATTCTTAGCAGTTGTCGACATTGGAATAGTTACCCTCTCCATTGAAAGGACTAGCTCCCTTTACTCAATTTAATTAAACCCATAAACTGAAAACACGAGAAAAGTTGGGAAGTGAGATCTAGGACAATGATAATAGGCAGAACTCTTTAAAATACTTTATTACGAAATTATCCCCACTAACGAGGAGTTTTTATTGTCTGTTTTTCAAGAAAATGCAAAATCTAAATAAGCAATCACCTCATAGCAAATATTCATTAGTCAAGAATAAGGGCTTCAATTCATAAAAGTTCCGAAAAGACAAAAATAGTAGCTAGCATTTTGTATCGAGTTAATTTCCATGATTTCTTTAAAACAGCTAGCAAAGTCCTAGAAATTCTACATCAAAATCAGCTGAGTTGACAATAGAGGATTAAAGAATGAGTTAGTTAGTTTTGATGAGACTTTCCAAGAAAAGGTTTAACAGTTTGGGCGCTATCAATAAGACCAAGTAAGTACTTCTATACGATGTTAGTATATTGGTTTTAGAACATTGTATTTGCATTTTGACTATATGACCAATATTTTACGACTCTATCCATAATAGTCTTTTGAGCCAACCCATAAGGTGCTCACCTTCTATACTATCTTTTGGTGCTTAGCTAGCTTATAAAGGTATTATCTTGACTCAGTTTGATTTCTCTTAGCCAGCCCTTAAAGGCGCTATCCTGACTCAGTTTGTTACTCATAGTGAGCCCATAAGTCACTTCTCTTCACTAAGTTCTCTTATTGAGTCCACAGGGTACTTTCCTTCACTAATGTTCTTTTAACGAGCCCATAGGGTATTTAATTGATTCCAATTTAGGGTCGCTAGTCCCCTAGAGATGCTTCCGCTTAGGTTAGTGAGTCTAAAAGGGCATGTCCAAGTTTTTTAAATCGATTCCAATTTAGGGTTACTACTCCCCTAAAGACATTCCTGCCTAGGTTAGTGAGCCCAGAAGGATATGACTAAGTTTTTCAAATTGATTCTAGTTTAGGGTTGCTCATCCTTAAGAAATGCTAAGTTAGTAAGCCTAAAAGGGCATGACTAGGTTTTCTAGTTTAAGGTTGCTAGTCCTTGAGAGATGCTCTTACCTATGTTAGTGAGCCTAGAAGGGCATGACCAAGTTCTCAAGATCGATTCAAACTTCAAGTTACTATTCCTTGAGAGATGATCCTGCTTAGGTTAGTGAGCCTAGAAGTGTAAGACCAGGTTTTCCAAATTGATTCAAGCTTAGGGTTGTTAGTCTCCGAGAGACTCTTCTACCTAGGTTAGTGAGCCTAGAAGGATATGAACAGGTCTTCCAATATGATCCCAATTTAGGGTTGCTAATCCCTTAAAGATGCTCGTACCTTGGCTAATCAACTCATAAGGGCATGGCCAAGTTTTTAACATCTCTTTAGGGTCTTAACTAGCTTAAAGAGTATTTGCCCACTCACCTTGGTTCCTTAGCTCATAAAGGTGACCAAACCAATTCCTCTTGTAGTCTTAAAGCACTACCTCTCTCTCTACCAAATTCGCAGTGGACCAGGCCTAGGATAGCTACTTAGTTGTAGCGTTTCTTAGGAACCCCTAGGTTAAAAATAGTGTCTCTTTTGTCTTTCTGATAAAGTTTTGCTCAAACTTCACCACAAAGAGAGGTAAGCTTCATATTGTATCTCCTTAAAGTACCAAATGTCCCCTCAAGATTAGCAAGATGCTGATCCTCTATCGTGCTTTTCACAATCATATCGTTGAAATACATTTTAACATTTCAATGAATCTATGACTTGAATATCATAGTTATAAGTCGTTGAAAAGTTTCTTTGGCATTTTTTAACCCAAAGGGCATCATTGTATAATAGTATGTTCTGAAGTTAGTGATGAATGATGTGTGAACTTCATCTTTCTCATCCATTTTAATTTGGTTGTAGCTAGAAAAAGCATCTATGAAAGAGAGTAAATCATTCTTAGTAGTTGAATCAACCATTTGATCTATTCATGGTAAGGAAAAGTAATCTTTAGGACAGGCCTTATTCAAATTTGTGAAGTCTATGCACATGTGCTACTTGCCATTAGACTTCTTGACTAATATGCAATTGGCTAGCCAAGTCAGATAAGACTTTTCCTAAACGAATCCTACCTTGAAGAGTTTTTGGACTTCTTCTTCGATGGCCGTTTGCCTCTTAACAGCGAAATGTCTTTTCCTCTACTAAATAACCTTTTTGTTTAGATCAAACTAAAGTTTATGCGCCATAACGAATCTAGGGATAATCGGAATGTCTGAGAGGGACCATGCAAATACATCAACATTATTCTATAAAAAATTGATTAACCATTAACAAATGTCTACCAATAAGGGTTTCCTTATCTTAGTCGTCTTTTCAAGATCATCTCCTAATGAAATTTCCTTTGTTTCATCTTCGGCATTGTCTATGCTTACTGACTTTCCTTCTAGGTAAGTTTCGACTTGAAAAATTTCTTCTCACCTTAATACCCTTATATATAGTGATCTTGCCAACTATTGATTTCCTTTGCATACACTAATTCCCTTAGGAGTGGGGAGCTTGGTCTTGAGGTGAGTAGTAGAAGGGACAATGCCAAATAAGTGCTCATATGGCCATCCCATGATCATATTGTATGAGGACCAACATTTGACAACAAGAAAGTCTACTTTGTCTTTTGCAACATACCCGTCATCTCTAATCTAGATTGGTAAAGAAATTACTTCAATCACCTAGATAGGTTGATTGAAGGAATAGAAATCATAGATGTAGGATCTCAGCTGTACTTTAATGTTGGGTCTCATCTGATCAAAAGTGTTTTGAAAAATAATGTGTATTGAACTTCTAATATCAATAAGAATTTTTTTGACCTCAAAGTTAGCAATTCTCGCATTAATCACAAATGCGTCATCATGCGGCCTTTGAATGCCTTCAAAATCTTCTTCTGCGAAGGAAATTGCATTGTCGATTTTGACTTTCTTGCCTTGGATATTGTAAACATAATTAATCGTGTTAATTAAGCTCGAAGAACTTGAATAGTCCATAATAGAAGGTCTGCAGACAATAGTGTTGATTATACCATCGGGTGTCTACTAGTGCTTCCGACTTTTATATCTTTCCCAGTAAGAGCTTATCGAGTAATATTCTCTTGGTATTGTCGTCTCCTTTGGGATGGTTGCTCAACATTCTCTGCATCATGTGTGAGAAACTTATGCAAGTGCCCTCGTAGAATCACATCCTCAATCGTATTCTTAAGTTGAATGCATTTGTCAGTGCTATGTGCTTTGTCACTATGAAAATCACAATGTTTGTTGGAATTTCACCTTGATGGGTTTCCCCTCTCTGCCCATGTACCTCCATTAATATGTTTGAACTTGGATGATTGACTAGTGTATGAACTGAATGTATTGGAATTCGTAGCTTCTTTTTCTTAGTGTTAGGACATTGGTCATCATCCATTCCAAGTCAATCTTTTGTACTTCTCCTCTTGTCACCTTTCTTATCTCCTCTATTTTGATCGGCTCCTCAATGAGCCTTAATATTATCTTCTTATTAGAGGTAAGATGTGGCTTTGGGTTTAAACTCGGCAAAAGTTCTCAACTTATTTTTAGCAAGAGACTTGAAAAATTTTCTATGGGGCTTGACACCATCAATAACGGCGTTGAGAGCTATACTCATGTCTAGTTCTGGAATTTGGACCATCTCAACCATAAACCTAGCCAGATAATCTTTAATAAATTCGTCTAATCTTTGCTTTCTCGTGTTAAGGACTAAATAATCCCTAACAGGAAGCTTATTTGCAAGGAAGTGTTAAAGAAAAACTTCTGCTAAGTCTTCGAAACATAAAATAGTGTTTAGTTTTAGGTGCTTAAACATTGTACTTGTCGCATTCCTCTATGTCGAGGGGAAAGCTTAGTAGGCTACTACATCGCTTAAGTTGTGCAACTTGGCTAAAGTATGGTATTACCCTAAATGATCTTCAGGATTTCTTATCCCATCATAGGTTTTAAATTGCGGCAACTTAATGTGCTGTGGTATAATGCCCTATGGTATAATGCCCTCCAAGTTCTCAAGGATGAAAGGGCTCCTCTTAATTTGAAATTGTTTACTCATTGCAACAAGGGTACTAACATGCAAGGGTTCAGCATGGTGCACCTACTGTGGTTGCTTACCCTTGTTATTTTTCTTAAATGTAAGGGCCAAAGGTCCCATTATAACTTTGACTTTCATTTTTGGCAATTTGGGTGAATAGATTGAGTCGTCACTATTCTCAACATTATGATCACTGTGTTCTTTGTTTGACTTAGGTGGACATTACCATAGAAGAGATCAAGGATCTCTTCATGTTTTTTACTTAATTCCTGGTTTTCTTTTACCAAGTTGAGGCAAAGTTGCACCGGTTTAGCTACACATTGTTCATCGGTGTACTTACTTTCCCCTTTAAGGTAGGTGGATGAAGTATTGGTACTTGTACCTTTAGTTAATCTTATCCTAACCATGTGGATGAGTAAGAAAAAATAGATGGTACCAAATGTTGTTGTGTGGTTTTTAGGTAATTTCCTTCCTACAAAGTACAAAGAACTAAAAGGTATCGGTGCCAGTTCGATACGACCAGTTCGGTATGGCCACTCCAATGCTTAAGTCAGTAAAATGAATTTAGGAGAAGATAAAATGAGTAGTTGTAGGGTTGTAGGTCATCCTTATAGTGTTTCTTCTCCATATTATAGGTGAATGTCAAGTGTCTAAAATAGCAATTAATGACATGATTATTGGGACACGTAGAGACCTCTTGATCAGGTACATTCCTAAAATATAGGAATAGTGGGTAGTTACGTAATATAACCATGCCAAGTGATAACTGTTTATGCTACTTTCCTTAAATTCATATCAAATACAAAATCTATATTAATCGGCGTTAGCTGAGAAGTTATTAGGCATGTCAATAGCTGAGTGGTTGAATAAAATCCGACTATCAACAAATATAATAACTAAACTTTGAAGGTTAATACAAAGTAGTTTCCTTAAGAAATACTTTTGAAAAACCATTTATTTTCTTTAATTGAAAATAGGACAAAATCAAATAAAATAAATTTAATAAATATTAAACATATAGTTTATAAAAAATTATTTTTATGAAAATTAAATATAATATATGAAGAATCTATAAACCAAAAATTAGCTCAAAACAACGTCATTTACTATTTTAAAAAATTATTACAAAATTTATTGTACCATGTTAGTTTCTTAAAGAACCCATATAAAAACATGGACTTTCAAAAATATGGTTTAATTTTTTGGTTGCACATGCATAATTACTTTTAAAAAATAAGTTTCATAAGTAATTACAGTCGTTTGACATTTTTTAACAAAATAAGCAAGTTTAAAAGTAAAAATCACATTACTTACTTTATCGGAGCTTAAGCCAACAATGGCTAAGGGAGGTTGGCGAAACTTCCTTAACCTCTACCCTTTGACCCATAACTTGCCACAATGTCAGATTGACGTCTAATGCACAAACCTTGGTTGACCTAGCTTCTTACTCCTTTTTTTCTTATTTATTTTCCTAAATTTGATTCCTTAAACTTCCTTCAACTTTCTTATGCTCTCTTAATTTTCCTAGGTACACAACTAGCTAAAATGAATCTAAAAAGTGCTGCTTTTCATTTATAAATAAGGCAGGGGTCGATGGATTTTATTTGTGGAAGACAAGTGTTGATTTTTAAGAATTATCTCCTAAGTTTCATCCTAGTTAAGTGTCCTTCATTGAAGTAGATACTTCCCCATCTATTGATTTACCAATTTGTGATGCCCAATTGCTGCCAACTTTAATTTTTATAAATTTATTTATTATTTTCTTGATTTAGTTTATATTATATATATTTAGGGTTTTAAGTTAATTTATAGTGTATACTTAACATTTGAAATGTATTTAGTGAGTATAATCATCCCTAAATATGATTTCATGTCATTCGTAAAATTTGGTATCCAAACAATCTATCTTTTTGAGCTCATTTATTATCATAACACAAATTGTACATTATTGATAAATAATAACTAACATAACTATATCTAACTTTTTGCTATTTTATTGTCTAAATAACCTATTTTTATGGTCTCCTTATGTAACATAATTGGTTCTTAGGTTATCCATAACAAATTTATTTCCTTACTTACTAGCTATACTTTATAAGTTCCATATTTGGTAAGAATAAATCACCATTCCAAATATAAGATGGTTCGTTAAAGACCGAGGTTTCATACATGCTTCCGTATATAGTTATATTATTCATAGGGCCATAATTTTACATGTAAGATCTATACATATTCAAATTTAAAAATCCAAAATATTTCCAACATGGAAGTGGTAAAACAAGCAATCGAGAAGGTAAAGTGATTAAGCAAAGAAGGATAGCTGCTTAAAGCTGATACCACAACTATGTAGGAAAAGGAAGAGACTTTTGGAGTTAGAGGTTAAAGATTATGCGCTTCTAAAAGTACTACCTATGAAAGGTATCATGTAATTTAGGGTGAAATGAAAGTTAAATCCATGGCATATTGGTCCATTGGAGATTTTAGAGAGAGTTGGACCAATTGCTTATTGGTTGACTTTACTTTCAAATTTTTTTGAAGTTTGTGATTTTTCTAGGTGTCTCTTTTGAGGAAGTATGTGCTAGATCTAGACTTTCAATTAATATGGTTAGATTTT
Organism: Lumnitzera racemosa; assembly: GCA_024138005.1. Taxonomy (NCBI): domain Eukaryota; kingdom Viridiplantae; phylum Streptophyta; class Magnoliopsida; order Myrtales; family Combretaceae; genus Lumnitzera; species Lumnitzera racemosa. The sequence goes on from JAMXBC010000005.1 coordinate 80,656,381, forward strand.
CAACCAAATTTAATCATCGCTATCAATTCATAGTCAAGACTAAGGATGAAAAGAGAAATTTTTTACAAACAAAATCATCAAATATGCTGAAGCATAATAGAGCAATTAGATGAAATGGTAGGTATCTTGAGAATCAAAAGTAGTTATGAGAAACAAGTATTTAAAACTCTTTTAGACTTTAGGTAAATGTATTGGGAGTTAGGGTTCATACTTATGCCATGGAATTGAATGCATGTCTGGTGTGATTAATGATGTTGTCTTGGTTATTCAATTGAGAATTAGTGATTAGGAGCTATAATATCATGTTTGAGAATGATTTTAATCAAGTTAGTATATGGAAATATATTCCCCTTTAACACTATAACCAAGCCTGTGTTGACTGGTTCAAATATGCTTGTCTCATGTTGACTAATTTGATTTACTATTGCAATGATGATTTTCTTGATAAAATTATGCTTAAGTGTTAAATTTGATGCATCGTGATATAAACATGTTTAATGCTATGTTTGGTTCTTTGAATATAGTGAAATGTTAAGAGAAATTGATAACATTAAACAATCATCCAAAATTTCCAACAAATTTAATGAATATATTGAGTTCTCTCAATGACTTAAAATCTTATTCATGTGATATTCAAACCATGCTCTTCATTTTGGTAATTTGATTTTTGAATGCAATGGTACTTAGGTTGCATTTGGTGTTAGAATTGGACAAATAAGAAGAATTGAACAAAACAGTATGAATATAAGGATTACATGACAATACAAAATATTTGTACCATATTTGGTTTGCATAATACTTGATACATACTTTTTCTACTTCGCTTGTTTAGTATGCATAAGTAGTAAACTTAATATTGTATTTTCACATTTACATTCTCAATATTATCTAATATTTATTTAATTATATTCGTATATCATTTAAAAAATATAAATTTTAAATATTATCTAATATTTATATCCTTAACATTGTCTAGTTTTTATTTAATTACAATTATATCCTTAATACTTATGTTTTTATCCAATAAAGCTAACTTTTATACCATGTCTTAAATGAGACAAATATTGAGCATTTTACTTAGTCCTTTAGCAGCTTCCCCCTTAACCCCTACAAACTAACTCCCCACCCCCTAAACATTAGACAAAAAATTTTATCCAGTCCAGCCTAGTCTTATGAATTTTGCACAACCAACTGATGCCTTAAGGTTTATGCATTAGTATTTTTACAGTTTTCTAGAAAATTTTTAATTGTTCTTTAATGTATTCTTCATATTTCTATAAACATTCAATTTACTATAGAGAAAAAACCTCCTTTGATACATTTGACTAGCAAGAATTTATCAAATGCACATTTTTCTACGAGATTTAGGCTAATGACCTTTTTAAATGGATTAGATTGCATCTTAATTTAAAAATCCTAATAATCAAGATGCATAAACTCCTTCAATGAATCGAAAGTTTGAATCAAGCACTTAAACTTTTCTTGTTTGATTTTTCTAAGAAGGTTAAACTTATTGAAAAGGTACCAATGAGTAAAATAATACTAAATGAGGAAATAGTAGCAAATAATAATAATAATAATGTTAATGATGATGATAATAATAACAACAATGTATTTTTGGACCTACCAAACCAATCCAATTTCGATACCACATAGATGAGATTGCTTTTGCTTAAATTGATCTTTTAAACTTGTTTAATTAAAATGAGTTAGTTAATTTACAAAAATACTAAAGAATAATGACTAGTAATTAAGAAGGATAATTAATTATTAATTAATCTTTGATGTTTAATGCACCAAATTGGTCCAAAATCTTTGGTCCTATAAGACTAAACCGACCAATCAAAAGTTAGTTCATCTAAACCAATTTGTGAAGGATTAAATACAATATTTGATAAACCAATTTGTGAAAGATTAAAAACAATATTTTATAGTAATAAAAAGCTAGATAAATTAATAATAAACCTTAATTAATTAATCAAGTAGGTCACATTAAGTTTAAAATTAAATTGGGCCTATTTTCTTATCTTAACCTTCTTTCCCTTTTATTGTCACCTCATATAAGGTGTAATAAGGCTCTAACATCAAGTTTGAGAAAGTTTTGTAAAACTGTAGTCTTGTTAACATTAGTATTTAGTATAAGTGATAACTAGCATCTTGTGATTACTTGTAAAATTAGGAGATTGAAGAAGCTAGAGAAGACCTAGTGGTGCATCCTCTTGATGTATGTGAGCTTCATTTCTTTAAGGGTAAGATCTACTTCAAATCTTTAAGTTTAAGAGTTGATTTGTAGACTTAATGAGTAGAACAAGAGATGCGTAACTATAGATAGCTAGTTAAGTGTTTAATTTCATTGAATAAGGATTGAGTTTTAAAAGAGTTAGAAGTTAGAGACACTTTTAGCAAGGAAGTCAAGAAGGGCTAATATTTAAGGTAAGATTTTCTAAAACTTACTTTAATTTTGGAGTTTAGCAGTTAAGTTTGTGGAAACGTGATATAATAAAGATATAGTGAGATGGTGGATGTTAAATTGAAGTGTAGTTAGCAATTTTGGCTCTAAGGTCAACGTAATATTGAGGAATGAGCTTTATTGGTTAAACATTATTTGAATTGTTTAAGTGATGTAAACCTTATTTTATGATGCTATTGAATGTGTTTGGAATGAGAATTATGATATTAAAGTATTGGGAGTTGACGTTCATCTTTCTGCTATGGGATTGAATGCATGTTTTGGGTGATTCTAATTTTATTTAGGTTGTTTGATTAATAATTGTTGATAAGGAGCTACAGTAGCATGTTGGAATTAGCTTGAATCAATTTGGTGAATGATAATGTAGTCCCCTTTGATGTCATGACCAAGCCATTTTTAGGAGTTCAAATTTGCCTTGTTTATATTGATTAATTTGATTCATTTGCACAATGATCATTTTCTTGATAAATGTACATTGAAGTGTTAAATTTGACTCACTGTGATATAAACATGTTGAATTCTATGTTTTATTCTTTGAATATGTAGGTTCATGATTGACTTTTCTTGGACTACTTCAATAACTTGTTAATTGCTAGACATACCTCACATTTGAACATAGTTTTCAAAGCATTAGGCACAGTTATTAGCCCAAAAATAAATGAAATGTTAATTAAACCTATTGAATAAGTTGAAGCTAAGAAAGCTGTTTTTTAGTTAGGAAGCATAAAAGCCCTACATTCAAATGGTCTCAATAAGCTATTCTATCATAAACACTAGGCAAAAATTAGGTTCTTCATGGTAAACATAATAAAGAATTTCTAGCATTCAGGTACTCTTCCTTCTCTATTTGTTACTGGTTTGGTTTTATTTCTAATGTTTTACACCTCGAGGAAACATCTTGATCCCATCCAATTAGTTTTTACAACTTTGCTTATAAGGTCATATCTAAAATGTTGTCAAATAGACTTTAACCTTTGTTAATCATAATAATCACTCCTTTTCAAGGAGCTTTTACCTTAGAACGACTTATTTAGGATAGTATAGCAATTTCCCATGAAATTTTCCATTACCTTAAATCCATAAAAGAGGGAAAGATTTTTGTACTTTGAAAATCAATGGGGCAAAAATTTATGATGGGGCGGTATGGTCTTTCTTGAATGCAATTATGATGAAATGGGATTTTTCCAAAAATGGATTAATTGGATTATGTTTTGTATGTTTTTTGTTTCTCATTATCTATTGGTAAATTGAAAGAGAGTTGGTTAGATCAAGTCTTCTAAAGGGATTGGATAAAGAAACTTTTTATCTCCTTTTTTGTTTCTATTGGTGGCTGACTCTCTTTTTAAATCAATTATTAAGCTAAGGAGAGAGCCACTTTAGAAAGAATTAAAGTGAGAAGAAACAATTATGCTTTTTTTTTTTCATGAAAGCATTCTAATCAAGTATTTTGTGCTCAAAATGCAACAAACTGCCATGTGTCCTTAATAATCTATCGACACATCAACTGTAAGCAAGTAGCTAAATGTCTTCAAAATTCAAATTAAACAACTTCAAACCTCTTATAACATTAAATCTCCAAGAAAAAACTCAAATTCATAATTAAATCTCTTAAGAAATTTGTAATTGAAAATAATAATAATCATAACTAGTAAGTCTCATAAACTCTCCATAATCAATGTTTAACTCGTCTTTCAAAGTTTCTTTATCTAACCATTCAAACTTCATCATTGTAGTAATAATAAAACTCTCTAATATCCTCATCCTGGTAATAACAATATGTGTCTCAATACTTGTCTTAGTCTACTTATTCATCTAAGGTTGCTACAATTGAAAAAGAAGGAAATGAGCTAATGCTTAGTCTGTAAAACCCACAAGCAACAGGTTTATTATATTAGCTAGCAAACGACACAAATCAGGATTATTCATGATTGACCCGAACTTGGAGTACCTCATGACTCCTAACATAATTCCTACATCCAGACACTAGCATTACAACCATGGACTAATGGCTTTAAGATACTAGCACTACTCCCCCAAGCTCCTAACCTAACTGATAGTGAGACATTAGTTCTTTAACCCTAGATACTAGTACAATCTACATTGAATCATTTCCAAGGGGGAATCCATTCAAGACAGTATCACCCTAAGATCAATAAGGTACCATTTTAAGGACACTGGTACAGTGACCCCTTAAGCCCAACTAAGCACAAGCAACACCTAGATTCAAGTCTAATATTTATTAATTTGGTTGTTTAATGCTTTAGACAGACAAGCACAAACATCAATTAAGGATTCTACATATCTAGACCAATAATGAAGTGTTCAACTAAAACTGAGTTCATATCAACTTCTACACTTAAAGTGACTAAAAAAAAAGTCTTTGAGGGTGCTATTCTTGAATTCTAAATACTACTCTTAAATTTAGGTAATTTTTACTTTACAATTATAGGTTGGTTAGGTCACTAGGTTGAAAGTTGGTATTAAGGTTTAACTAAAAGTCTTTAATTACCTTTTTAATATGCTTAATCATCAAAATGATTTTATATTTGTTTATCTATTAGCTTATTAATATTTAAGAAAAGGAAATTATAGGAAATTAGTTTTAAGATATAAAAATACAAATAGGAAATATATACCCAAAACTCAAATACATGGTATATACTTTTCACATGTACACAATAAGTATACTTTGTACATATTGTGTATCCTAATTGACCAAAGTTGCCAAAAGAGTTATTGTTACAAGCAAGACGATATAACAAAAACCAACATGGCATAAAGACTACGTAGTGTACAAGTAATGAAAATAGTTTATACAAATAGTTAGTTGTTGTAACTACAAAAGCAATTAAATGGTTAGGATTCTCATATTTTGTTAACAGATTAATTAGATTTAAATGTATTCATCACAAGTATAAAAAGAGAAAAGAAAAGGGGAATCATCTCCAAACCTTTTTGAAGAAAATTGGTGCCTCTAGCATTTGGAGCCTTAGTTGATAAGAATTAGGCCACTAAACCGCTAGCTTGAGCCTAAGCCCAAGGATTAGAGAGCATAGCAAGGCGAATTCTTTCTTTATACCCTACAATTGAAGAGTTCGAGCTGCTATTGTCTATCGACTTGCTGCCTTATCCAAATCGAACTCTCTTATACTTTTCAATAGTCTCTAACTACCAACCTGAGGTACACTTGGACAACAACTTGCCCACTAAACCATCTACCTAACCGATTTGAATCCAAGTTGCTTTGAGCACGTTCAAGCTAAATTCACCTTAGTGAAGTTATTAGCTCATATCAATAACATTAGCTAGAAATAGCAATGCTAACCGCATAGATTGTTTATTTTTTCTAAAAACATAACCATTAGCCATCCACCACGTGTCAAACATCCCCTACGATAGAATCTTTTGTACAGAACGCCTGCTTTGCTAAATTTACATATATGCCCTTCAAACATTCCTTGTATGATACTTATTTTAGTCATTACCCTTTTTAGTCTTTTCTATTTGTGGCAGTTTCCCTGAATTTTTTAGTATAAATACCTACTGTACATGTAGTCGCAATAAATCATCATATACCATCAATACAAAATATTCTTCATTTCGTAGGCATTCTCCTTGCTTACTTGATTCACTCTCATCCTAATCTTTAAGCAAGGCTAGGTGGCGAGTACCCTTGTAGAGTTAGCTTATGTGTCATATTGAATTCACTTTGTGAGTCCTTGATAGTTCCTTAGTATGTCATATTCTCGAAGCTCATCGTGGTTTTGCTTGTTGGTTCTACCCTTGTTTCCAAGCTTTTTATATGGTCGAACCCACCCCGATTTGCCTACTTTGTTTGTTCTTGGCGCAGATCATATTATGTTGGTATCAAAGCGAAGGTACGTTTAGGTAAGTTTCCATTCAGTTGTAATTGTTACTATGTGGTGTGTAGAATTGCTATCAAGTGTGTTGTAAATGAAAGAAGGATTAGATTAAAAGTTTTGGAGAGTAATTGAAGTTTTTATGTTGTTGTTCGACATTTGTTAAGAAGTACTTTGTTTTGTCCTATTTCAATCATATGAATACAGAGTAAGTTTCAATTGGGTTTATTGTTCTTTGGAGTAGTTTTTGCATTCATAGTTAATTTGAACTTTCGTGTAGAGAAGTATGTATGTGTGAGTTGTTTGGTTAATAAGGCAATGCCTACTGTTTCTTAGATTCTAAGTTTATCCCTATGATTAATTGAGATAATGATGATTTCAAGTGTCAACACTAGTATTGGTGATGATAATAGTAGTGCTATCTACAATGAATGATAACCTTAGAACGCAGTTGAGCGGCTTAACAAAATGACTAACTTAATAGCTAATTTGACTAAGGCCATTCATGTACTAGCCTTTCGACTTGTTGAAGCCATGCAGCATACTCCCCAAAATGCTTACCCTGCAAGAGGTCAGAACCTAGCTGAACAAAATCGAGATGGAGGATTTGGAGATATATGCAAAGAAGAATTGACTTAGGTAATATGGATGAGAAAGGAGAAAAAGAGTACATTGAGGAAGAAGGCAGAGTTAAAGCATTCCAAACTACCAACCATGTGAAGCATCAGATTTTGAGCTTTAATGGTTCTAAGGATGTTGATGACTATTTAGATTAGGAGGAAAAGGTAGAACATATTCTTTACCATCATCAGTATAAGGACTACGGGAAGGTGGAGGTTGCTGTTGTAGAATTCTAATGGTATGCTACATTATGTTGGAAGAACTTCTAGACAATAAGGAAGCAAGAAGGATATAGAGAGGTCAACACATGGCTCAAGATAAAAAGAATCCTCATAAATAAATTTATGCTAGACACCTACCTATAAGATACTTTGGCTAGATTCCAAGAGCTGTGATGGGGAAGGCATACTATTAATGAGTATGCTTGAGAATTTCAAATGCTTATGATTTGATGTTAAGTAAATGAACTATCAGGTTAAATAGTATCCAGATTTCTTATTAGGCTAAGAAGTGACATATGAGATATCATCGAACTTCAATAGTTTACTGCATTGGAATAGGTTATAAGAATAGCCTAGTATATGGAAAGATAGAGGAGGAATAGGTCGAGCTGACTTCTACTGTATCGACCTATCCAATCAAGCCAACTAGCTCAAGGAAGTTATTATGCTTAACAAAGTGTTGAGCTGAGTAGAAGAATAGATGTTAGAGCTAAACAGAAAAGTTGACCAATTGATGGTCAACTGTAGTTGAGAACTTATGAGAAGAGATAAAGATCTAAGAGGATGATGAGCCAAATCAAATACTTTAAGCACTAAGGATTTGGGCATATGCCCACTTAGTGTCCAAATGAGCAAACTATGATCATCAAGGGAGATGTCTTGATGTTTATCATAGATAACACTAATAGGTAGCCCAAGGAGGAAGTTGTTCGTGAAGAAAATAGCACCCAGGAAAATGAACTTGTTGAAGAGGACGTGTTTGCTAAAGACCTAGATAAGTAAACCTTAGTTGTCTAATGTGCAATGAGTTAGGACCCTTTATTGAGGAGGAGTAAAGCAAAAAGCTTGTTCCACATCACTTCCAAAGTGAATGAGCAAGTTTATGCACTAATAGTGGACAGTTATAGCTACATCAATGTAACATCTACTGAGCTGGTTAAGAAGCTCAAATTGCTGACTATCTCATACCCAAGGCCATATAAATTGCATTGGCTAAATGAGATGGGAATGTTACATGTCACTTAGCAATTACTACTACCAATCTCTATTAGGAACTATTTTGATGAAATTCTCTATGACGTACTGCCTATGTGTACGTCTCATGTGTTGCTAGGCTAACCTTTTCTTTTTCTTTGAGATAGTAGAGTTATGAATAAGATTACAATTAAGTATAGGTACCCTATTCGGACAATAGATGACATGTTAGACAAATTGAGTAATGTTAGAGTGTTTAACAAAATTGATTTGAAATCAAATTACCACTATATTCGAATAAGGCCAGGAGATTAATGAAAAACTACCTTTAAGACTTGACATAGCTTGTATGAGTCGATAGTCATGCCATTTGGGCTATTAAATGCCCCAAGCACTTTTATGCAATTGATGAACCATGTCTTGAGAGACCTAATTGGAAGATGTGTCATAGTCTATTTCGATGACATTCTTGTCTACAGTACTAACCTGGCAAGTCATATTGACCACCTTCGAGCTATTTACGATATTCTCTAAGTAGAAGGTTGTTTAGAAGCATGAAGAAATGTTATTTTTTTTCTAGGAGGAGGTGATCTTCCTAGGTTATATCATTAGTAGAGGAGGATTAAGGGTTGATGAAGAGAAAGTTCGAGCCATTGTTGATTGGCTAACCCTAGCTTCATATGTCGAGGTGAGAGTTTCCATGGTTTGGCTTCCTTCTATCGATGCTCTATCCAAGGATTCAATACTATAGTTACACTCCTAACTAAGTTAAAAAAAGAATAATGTAGAGTTTGAGTAGGGAGATAAAGAAGAGAGATTTGCTGAAGTGAAGAAAAGATTGACCACTACCCCAATCTTAGCTCTACCAGATTTTGAGAAAGTGTTTGAGCTTGAATGTGATGCATCAGGTGTTGGTATCAAAGCTGTGCTAATGAAAGAAGGTCGACCTACCGCTTATCACATTAAGAAGCTAAGAGGAGCATAACTAAACTATTATGTATATGACAAGGAACTCTTAGCATTGATCTAAGTTCCTCGTGTATGGCAACATTATCTTTTACCGAAGTAATTTGTTATAGATACAAATCATGAATTGTTGAGGTACTTGTAGAGCTAATCAAAACTTTCTAAACACTAAGCTTGATGGAATGAATTTGTAAAAAAGATTTAATTTTGTCATTAAATATAAGCAAGGCAAGAGTAATGTAGTTGATAATGCCTCATCGAGGAGACATGTTCTTCTTACTAAATTGTAAACTTGACTGTTAGGTTCGTGAGCATTATAGAACAGCATCCATGTGATTCTCACTTTAGTTTGATATATAGACACTATGAAGAGGGAGAATAGTAGATGAATACCATGTGGAAGATGGTTATCTGTTTTGAGGTGGCAAATTGTGGGTGCTAACTTATTCATTAAGGGAGCTGCTGGTGAAAGAAGCACTTAGTAGAGGACTTTCTAGACACTTTAAAGAAAGAAGGATGTATGAACTACTAAATGATAGGTTCTTTTGGCCTAAAATGAAGTGAGATGTATACCGTATGATTAAAGGTTACACTACTTGCAAGAAGGCTAAGAGCTAAGCTAAATAAGGGAAAGCAATACCTTTGCCTACCCTGATCGGATTGTGGGTTGATTTGAACATGGATTTTGTCCTTGGCTTACCACGAACTACCTAAGGAAAAGATTATATTATGGTTGTCGTGGACAGACTTAGTAAGATGACACACTTTGTGCCGTGCACTAAAACTAATGATGCTTTGGCTATTGCTTCTTTGTTTTTGTAAGAAATTGTTCGCTTATACAAAGTGCCGAGGAGTATGGTATCAAACTATGATCCAAAATTCCTAAGCCATTTCTAGTATACTCTTTGGCGTTAGATGGGAACTAGACTACTCTTCAACACTTCTTGCCATGCCTAAACCGACAGTTGAACAAAAGTTGTTAACTGTACTCTACGATTATTGCTCGAAGCTATAGTGGGAAAGAACGTAGCTTATTAGGATGTCTACCTCCTTATTGTAGAGTTTGCTTACAACAAAACCATAGCATGTAACTCACTAAAAGCGTAAGCGTGAACCAACAAATATATCGAGTCGTAAAAGTAATACAAATGGTAGGTTAAGATCGTATTTCACGGTGAGCTAGGTACTAGGTACTAAGTATTAAATCAATTGAGTTTTTCCTTAAGCTAAGCTATTGATAATTAAACTAAAAGTAAGTGAAAACTAAATGACAAGGTGAACAATAAATCAATTGTCCTAACTACACTATAAGGGTCTCGAGTCTAGGAGACAAAAAGAATCAAATTGGGATTCGCAAATTATTCTCATTTGAATCGATGTGATGTCTTGAATTAATATTCGAAATTGACTAAAAAGGATTTGACTAAACTCATTGGAACTTGCCCATCTCCTGGAGCAGCGGAATTGTAATTATAGCATACATTCACTTGCCAAGGCGATTTCTCTATAATTATCAGGTAAATAGTAATCTGTTCACTCGGAATTATTACTCTAGTTAGAAATATGAACTGAGCATATCATTATGACCCGAATCATATTTCCAACTACATTAAGTGCGTAAGTTTATGAATGTAATTAAAACTTGCATATTTCTATGACGAGCTTTTTAAAAAATTCAAGCTATGTTCATCATAAGTTTTCAAAACCCTCTCGAATATCTAATAACTCTATCTAACTAAAAAGTGATGGCCAAACACTAAATAATTAGATGATGAACTCAATAAAAAAATATCCAAATACTTAATATCGATATAAGAACAATACATAAACACATCAACTTATCGAATCTATCAATACAAAACCCAAATAAATTAAGGGCAATATTTCATCACAAAGCCCAAATGATTCAAGACATAACAATTAAAAATAATAAGGAAAAAAAAACCTCAATTTGTATAATTAAATTCAAAACCTGATATAAAAATCGACATATCTTGAGATATTTGGGTACTTTAGAAATCTTCTAGTGAGCTAGAATAAAAGGAATTAGCGTTCAAAAAATAAAGAAAACATAATAAAATTAATGCAATAAAACAAAAATAAAGTTTCTGTCCTTCACTATATTCTCAAAAAAGAATCCTAAGCTATTGTATTCTATTTCTTCCATACAAGTACTGTTTCTATTCTTCGTATTTGGCTCTTTCCTCCGCTATCCTCTTGTTTTTCTTTATTCTGCTGCTCCAAGTTACTACAAAAGAATGCCCTCTTTTGTCTACTGATGGGCTCACATCATGCTTAATGGACTCACCTTAAAGATAGCTCTAAAGTGGTAATATAGCCATTAAAATTCTACTCCGATTACTGGGCATGTGACTAAAGCTTCTGAATATTTTTCGTCAAAATTCAGTTGGCCCCACGTTAATTTGCTTAAGGGGAATAAGTCTCCACGTGTTGTACCCAACCTCCTGAAAGATATACAAAAGCCCATTAATGAAGCAAGATGATAGCTCTTGCTTTCGTCAATGTTCTCTAAATACGGAGCTCTTGGCATTTGATGAAGCTACTCCCAAGCTGACTTGGGCCTCTCGAATTGGAATTACGCTTGCTCTCTATACATTCCGTTACTCAAAAGTGTAGCCATTCTAGTTACGAACAAAGTTCAGTTATAATATCAACTAAGAGGCTCTCCATTTTAGCTTGTCAAGGTCTGCTAGTTGCTCACCCAGTGACCGTCCTTCATGTAATCAACTGCTCGTCTTGAGTGTAGCTCGATTAGCTTGAAGTGAAGCAGAGCTGCTCTGTTCTTGGCTGTTTGCAAGGTGAATCGCGGTTGTTCGATGCTGTAATGCTGCTAAGCTCCTGTTGATATTTTGGGTAGAACGTCCTGCAACTATCAAGCAAATTGGGGCGGCCTCAAGTTGGAGCTCCGGCATGTTGCTACTTGGAAGCTTCTCCGCTAGTTGGAGCTTAGAGTTTGTCGTGTGTTGTGGCTTCACAATTTAGGTGTTGTGACTGAATGCTTGGTTGGTTCATCTACTGGCTACTCTCGGCTGAATTGGGCTGTTGGATTTGGTTCACGTAAAGAAGCTGCTGGTTGGTGCTCAGTTCGGCCATTGTTCAATTAATTGTAACTACTGCAGTCGGATGCTCGCAGTTGCTTGGCATTTAGAATTAAATGGAGCTTTCAACAAGGTCTGCTGTGACTTTCATCACTTGGAGTTTTCGGCTGGAGTTGCTAATCATTATGGAAATCCATGACCTGCAATAAACGAAAAAAATAGAAATAACTTTCCTATCATATTGAGGATAACAACTTAGTTTTGCTACACATCATGGACTGATTTAGCTTGTGAAGTAAATGGACTCTAATCCTTGCTGCAGAATCAATTGAAGAACTTTTAATCATTGGGCCTGCAGCTGAATTAGTGAAATGGTAACATGTTTTAGCTATCGATAGATTTGATTTGAAGTCATTGCTATAACTTATTGGAGCTTCTTAGTTGTCAAGTGTAGATGTGAGGAACAATTGCTGATGTGTTGAAGCACTGGTGCTAATAGCTTAGAACTCAGATGCTTGAAGTTGTTCTTGGTTACTGCTTTAGAGTTGAAGTTGTTGTTGTATTCAAGTGGCTCTCGGTCTTAGAGTTTACAGTTGCTATCATATACAAGGAATTGCTCTATTTAGGACTATGTTCTACTCTTATTCAACTAAGTCCAGTTGCTAAGAACCAAAGTACAAAACTTGCAATAAGAAAAATGTGACAATGAAGTTCTTCTAACTTAGCTTAGTAAAGAAAACTAAACAAAGTTCATGCTAGCTGCTCGTTTTCTATCATGAAAAGGAAATCAACTCCAACTATAGTGATGATTAAGCTCAGAGCTTGCTATTCTGCTTTGATTAAGAATAGAAATTGCAAGACAGGTGCTTTGTTTAGCTCTTTATTTGCAAATCAACTTCATGATTAGCTCCCAAGAGATGAGCCCGCTAATACAACCATGGTCTCAATTGGTATTTTGGTTTACTACTATCATAGGCTAGGAACTTAACCGTGAGCTATTGTTGTTATTCAATTGCAACTTGTATTAGGTTCAAGAAGTTTTGCATCAACTTGGTTAGTTGCAACTCTCAACTGGATATCTTGGTGAAGTGAACAACAATTTGTTAGCTCATGGAAAGGCACAGATTAGCTGCTAAATCTTTAAACAATTAGCTATTGTATTGAATTGAGTACACCATGTGAAGTTTTCATGTTTGTTGTAAACTCAAGTCATGTAAACTTCTTTGTTGATGTGCTAAGAGCTGTTACTAAAAATGAGAAATGAAGCTTCAAAATGTCTATAGTTGTAGAGGCTTCTTGTTTGCATTATTTACTGTTGAAATGCTTAAAAGTGATGGATCAAACTACATTACCATTTCAAACCATCATTAGCCAAGTCATGTCATTTCAGTAGTTTAAATTTCACTCTTTGCTCAAAAGCAATCTAAAACAAGATAATATAAAAAGAAATGCACTTAAAAAGATGACATTGCTAAACTTTGAAAACATGAAATTGTAATGTAGTTTCCATTCCAAAAGTCGGTTATATTTGAAATCAAAACTAGTAAAGCATATAAGCTAGTTAAGCTCCATTTTTTGATCCTTTAGTTGAGATTTTTGACTAATTAGCTTAAAATATGTATTTATCAAATTTTAAGCATATTTTGCAATAAATGTGCCAATACATGCATTAATGTGTGCCATTTTGGTAGAGATAAATGTGTAATATTATACATTTATCAACACTCCACCACTAGTCATAACCCATTTAAGTTCATTTATGATTTCAACCCTAAGCTCCCTCTTGATCACACCCCAATGCCTTCTACTGACCAAGAAGATCCAGAAGTAAGAACCAAAGCTCAATCCTTCCAATAGATCTACTAATGAGTCACCTAGCATATTAATCGAGTTGCTAGGAAGCTGAGAGAGAAATGCAAAGGAAAGAAGACCAAGCAGTTTCATCTCAATGACCAAGTATGGCTACACTCAAGTAAAGAAAGGTTTCCTAAGAAGAGGAAGAACAAGCTGTCTGCCAAAGTTAAAGGACCATTCATGATACTCTAGAAGACAAACAACAATGCATACTAATTAGAGCTACCAGAAGACTTCGAAGTATCTAACGTGTTTAATATTGCTAACCTCCGTACTTATTGACTTGAGGAAGAATTGGATGAGGACCGGTCGTATTTGATCCCAAATCTCAATCAACTTGGTAGGGATGATAAGAATTAGGCCATCAAACCCCTGACTCGAGCCTAAGCCGGAGGACTATAGAGCATGACAAGGAGAATTCTTTCTTTATGCCCCACAACTCAAGAGTTTAAGCTGCTGTTATCTGTCGACCTGGTACCTTATCCAAACCGAAGTCTCCTATGCTTATTAGTAGTCTCCAACTATCGACTTGAGGTATACTCGAACAACAGCTCGGCCCACTTAACCATTTGCCCAACTGACCTGAATCCAAGTTGCTCCAATTATGTTTAAGTTGAATCTACCATGGAGGAGTTATCAGCTCAGCTTGGCAACACTCGCTAGCGACAACCACATTAACCACCTAGATTATCTATTTTTACCAAAAACACGACCACTTGCCATCCACTACGTATCTAAGTACCCCCTGCAATAGAATCTTCCATGTAAAATGCTTGCTTTACTAAATTTTCATTTATGCCCTTCAAACATTCCTTATACAATGGTTATTTTAAACATTACCTTTTTAGTCTTATCCATTTGTAGTAATTTCCTTGAATTTTCAAGTATAAATATCTACTATACATGTAGCTGTAATGAATCATCGGATACCATCAATATAGAATGTTCTTCATCTCGAGGGCATTCGCTTTACTTACTTGATTCACTCTTATCTTAATCCTTAAGTAAGGCTAGGTGGTAAGTACTCTCACAGAGTTAACTTGTGAGTCTTATCAAGTTCACTTGTTAATCTTCGATAGTTCCTTGGTGTATCATATCCTTGGAGTTGATCGTAGTTCTACTTGGTTCTTTTATTTTCCCAGTTCTACCCTCATTTCTAAGCTTTCTATAAGCACTGACCTACCTTGATATGCTTACCTTATTTGTTTTTGGCACGAATTGTGTCACTAGCCTTGCTTAAAGAGGCTACCAATAGTGAGATCACCTTGCAAGAAACATATCAAGAATGAGTTAGTAATTGAGAATTAAACAAACAAACATAATTAGAAGAATAGAAAGAGAACTAGCGTTTCATACCATTAAAGAAGAGAGAGAGTGAAGAGTTTGATCTAAGGAAAAGTGAGTTTATATACATATACTGGAATATTATGATATTATATTTGAGTAAAGAATAGGAGATAAGCATAAGTTGGACCGAGTATGTAGTTGGGCTTTATCAATTTGGTGCTCTCGTTAGTGGTAAGATCAAAAGGAAACAATTAAGCATCAAATTTTGAAGCATTATTGGCGAAGTACATTTGTTAGTAGAATCAGTGAAAGTCATGCAAAAAAAAGAAAAAGAAAAAAAATGCATGAATCTATTCAAAATGTACAACAATCGGTGCAAAATTTGCAAGAAACAATTGTTAACAATAATAGGAATCAAAACCACAGTATGCACAAAATTTCATATCAAGAGCATATTCAGATAAGAGGGGATGTTAATGATTCTTCATCTTCTTTACAAGATTCCTTGTCAAAAGGCATTGAGTTAGAAGTATCAAAGTTTCAGGGTGATAACCCTTTAGGGTAGATCTTTAAAATAGCATCCTTTGCGATGGAGAATAGATTACAATAGCATCCTTTGCAATGGAGAATAGAGCATTACAATGGTTTTATTGGATGGAAAAGAATAATCATATTTCTACTTAGCTAAGATTCTTGAAATCTTTAAAGGCTCATTTTGGTCCCTTAAAGTATGATGATGCATGAGGTAAGTTGTCTAAATTGTGCAAACTACGATAGTTACAAAATATTTAGATGAATCTAAGACCTTAGCAAATAAAGTTGTAGGGCTTTCTCAAAGTTTCATGATGAGTTGCTTTATTTTTTGCCTTAAAACAAACATAAGATGAGAAGTTTTGGTTGCTTAACTAATAACATTAGTTCAAGCAAGTGCATTAGCCAAAATTTATGAATCTAAGTACTTAGATTCCTTTACTTATAAACAATCCATTTCAAACCCAAACACAATTACAACATCCGCTTCTAAACCGATGCTTCAATTTTCCAAACCAACATACAGTAACCATACCAACAATTCAAGGAAAAACACAATTCAATTCAAACTATCCTTGCCCATAAGAAAAAAGCCACCAAAACAAATGATGCCCAAAAGAGAGCAGGGATTATTTTATTATTGTGATGAAAAGTTTAACAAGAATCATAAATGTAAAGCAAAATTTCTTTTACTTATGAGTGAGGATAAAGTAAACGTACCTATTGATGAGGAATAGGATGACTCTTTAGAATTAGATCTTGATACTTCTTTGACTATTAGTTACCATACATTGTTTGGATTAATGGTGCCTCGCACATTAAAATTATAAGGTTATATAAATGGATATTCTATTATTGTGTTAGTAGATGGTGGTATTACATGCAATTTCTTACAAACCAAATTGATTAAACATTTGAATTTACCAATCTTGCCAATTGCATAATTTAAAGTTCTTATGGGAAATCGTGAAACATTACAATGTGAGGGCCAATATAATAATGTTCCATTAAGAATTCATAGTATAACATTTGACAGAATTTTTTTTGTCTTACCTATGCTAGGTGTCGAGATAGTTTCGGGAAGACAATGGTTACAACAACTGAGGCTAGTAACCATTAATTATATTGGATTTACAATGAATTTTGAGCATGAAGGCAAGATTGTTAAATCGAATGGATATAAAGGGGATCACATTGGCCAAATCACACATCATTAATCTAAGAGATTGTGCACAACAGATTCTATTGTTTCATGTTTTCAATTGGTGGTTCAAAATGTGCAAAATATTACATGTGTGGATATTACAAGCAACATTGATGTTAAACAATTGTTGGGTAGATTTCCTTACATATTTGAGGCACCCTCATCATGTGACCCTTAAGAGAGGATCAACACAAGATTCACTTAGTGAATGAGGCATCACCAATAAATGTAAAACCTTATTGATATCTACATTTTTAGAAGTAAGAAATTGAAAATCAAGTGATAGAAATGCTTAATCAAGGACTTATACAATATACTATAAGTCCTTTTTCATTTCTAGTATTGTTGGTAAAGAAGAAGGATAGGACTTGGAGGTTTTGTATTGATTATCAGGTTTAAACCTAGCAACTATTAAAGATCAATTTCTAGTTCCTACAATTGATGAGTCGTTCGATCAGCTTACAAGAGCTACAGTGTTTTTAAAGTTAGATTTGCAAGTAGGATACCATCAGATAAGGATGTTTCCTAGAGATATTGAGAAGATAGCTTTTATAACACATGAGGGATACTATGAATTTACTATGATGCCATTTAGGTTATGTAATGCTCTGGCAACGTTTTAAGCAATAATGAATAAAATGTTTTAACCTTAACTGAGAAAATTTATTTTTGTTTTTTTATGACATATTAGTATATAGCCTTACTTTAGAAGAACATTTGGAACCTTTGGCCATAGTTCTTCAAACATTATCAAACAACCAATTTTATCTCAAAGAGAGCAGATGTTCATTTGCTTAAACTTCACATAAGTACCTCAAACATGTGGTGTCAAAAGGAGGAGTTACCTTAGAAAATTTGAAAGCAAAGGCAATGAAGAATTGGCCAATTCCAAATTCTATAAAATAAGTTAAGGCATTTTTGTGACTCTCAAGATGTTGTAGAAAATTTACAAAAGGGTATGTCTCAATTGCTAGTCCATTAATAGATTTACTTAAATCAGATAAGTTCGATTAGACTAAAGAAACTGATGATGCTTTTAATAGGCTAAAGGATGCATTAGTTACAACTCTAATTTTAGCATTTCTAGATTTTCCACAGCCATTTTTTTATAAAAACTGATGCCTAAGGAATAGCTTATTCACAAAAAACATTAGTATATGTAAGGGGACTTTATGCTTTAGCAGATGTAGTAAAGAAATGGAGACAATGTCTCTTGGGGGCTCATTTTACCATACGTATAGGTCATAACAGTTTAAAAGAGATATTAACTCAAGTCATCTAAAGTCTCAAACAATAGAAATATTTAGTCAAGTTTTTAGGATATGATTACTTTATTACATACAAATCAGGAGTAAATAATACAGTTGCTAATGAATTATCTAAGTAGGAGGTAGAGTTGGGAACTTATTTGGGTATTTCTATACCTTGTTTTCATCTAGTTGATAAGTTAAAAGAAGAATATCAGTATTTGCTAGAATTCAAATAGTTGATTGAAGATTTTTGAATGGCAAACCTATAAAGTTAAATTTACAATGGAAAGATCATCTCTTATTTTATAATAAGAGACTTTTCTTGGAGCTTCAATCATCATTAATTCTATTGATTTTATCTAAGTATCATGACTCTCCAAGGGGAGGTTACTTTGGAATATAGAAGACTTATAAGAGGATAGCTACTAATTTCTATTAGGATGGAATGAGAGACTTAATTGAAGGTTAGGTAAGGAAGTGTCCTACTTGTCAGTAGGAAAAGTACACTACAACATCACTTGCTAGTTTTATGTTACCCTTACTTATACCAAATCAAATATAGGAAGACATAAGTATGAATTTTTATTACATGTCTTCCCATATGTCAAAGGCATTTGGTGATTTCAGTTATCATTGGAAGACTTTCTAATTATTGGTATTTAGCAGCTTTGGATGAACATTTTACAACAACTAAGGTAGCTAAATTATTTGTAGACATTGTGGTTAAGTTGCATGGCTATCCTAAATTTATTTTCGTTGATAAAGTAGGATTTTCAAGAGATATCTTTTTGCAAAAACTAGAATTTATGATTTTAAAAAATCCCTCTTAATATCTTGAATGGCGTAAGTAGATGGAAATTGATTGTTAACTCAAAGAGCAAATAGTAATAATAACAATTAGAAGGAAAAGAAGATAAGGAGTAAAAAAAGATTAGGCAAGCAATTTTATAGAGCTTTGCCCTTTTGCTATTGCTCTCTTCCAACTCCACTGTTGAAAACTCGATCCTCCTTACTAGTGTCGTTCCATTAGTCCAAGCTTTTCAATAAGCAAAAATCAAATGAGAGATTATAAGGATATCATGTCTTTTTCTTTGTCCTTTCTCACTAGTTTCTTCTTAAGTTAAACATAGGACTTTAGAAAACTTCCTAATTCTCTCACACTCAAGATACAATGTCTATATTGTTTACAATGAAATTAAAATAATATAATCAAATAGCTTTTTACAATTTTCACACTAAAGCAATGACAATGAAATAATAAAGATGTTTTTGCTCAGTTTCTGACAATCTGCTCAAGAGTATTTTTAACTTCGGTTTTGATATTGAATGTATAGTAGACCTTTGATCAGCAGTAACTTTAAATAAATAAACCTTCATATAACAGCTAGAAATGGCCATTTCTAGATTTTTCTCCATAATATATTTGTTTAAAAAATTGGTTTTGATATTGTAGAAGTATCCCATAAAAATAGGAACCAAATATTGAAATCTAAAAACAAATTTTGAACTAAGCTGTCCCAGATTTGTTCCTTTGCCAAGCTTGTATAATTTATAGGTTGTTGAATATAATGATAAGTTTCAATCCTCTGTTGTCTTCGTGGAAATTCAAATATTTTAAATGATAAGGATGAGGAGATAAGGATAAATCTAGCACTACTTATCTTAACTACTGTGAACAAATCTTCTTCCTTCTTCAATATCCTTATTTGGATTTTGTCAAAACAAATCCCATAAGAAATCAGGTTGGATTATACAAGAAAATTCAGGCTTATTTGTAAGATATCTTCAAGATTAAGAATTTGAATCCAATCAAACCTTATCTTCAAGAAACTTACTTATAATCGATCTTATTTTTTTAGAGATTCAACATGTCCAAAAGGTCCTTATATAAAGAGTATATTAGAATCCTCTTCCAATTAATGTCCTTACTATATTTCAATCCTTGAATAATTCTAACCAATATTGTTAGAAAACTTGTTGTTTAAATCTTAATCACGCAAATTTTCGAATCTAATTCTTGAGCATCCTCTTAAATCTCCATGGACTTTACCATCTTAGTGAAATGAAATTGAATATATTATCCAAATATACTCAATAAAGTGGAGCTATGCAGACTTAGAAACAATAGCTGAACATAAAATGCATACAATGATGTTTTGATGTTTGCTGATATGCATTCTAACTGATGTTTTGATGTTTGTTGATATACATTTTGACTAATGTTCTGATGTTTACTAATATACATTTTGATTGATGTTCTGATGCTTGCTGATATACATTCTAACAAGTTCAAACTTACTTTCTTCTAAACACCCTGCATACTTAAAAATCTTGTTAAGTTCATATAGATCTTTTTGTTATCATCAAAATATATTAAGAGAAAACTCAAAACTAAGTCCACAACATTACCTTAAGTAAAAGCTGTAAACAATCAAAAGGAGATGGAATTTGAACATAGTTGTTTCTTATTAGAAGACCATCAATGGTTTCGATTTGAGTATTGTTTTTTTATGCTATGAATTTTTTTGAAGAATGTTAAGAATCTAATTCAATTAAGGAAGGCACTAAGAAGTGATTTTGAACAAGCATATTCATTAGACCACTTATAGAATTTACTTTTATTACCCTAAAGAATTAGGGAGGAAGTTATCTAGGTTATGTGGAAATGCCAAAAGACACAATATGAGATATTTGTTTCTTGGCTTAGTTTATATTTACTTTCCTTATACTTACTTTCTTTATTAGTCATGATATGATTTCCTTATCAATTATTTTCTCCTCATGTAGCTACTCAAAGTATATAGTCTATGTAATCCTATAGGGCAAGAGTCTAGCAAATGAATTTCACCCTTCTTTCAAGACTACACGAGTTATTTCTCATTCAATATGTTCCACTCTTATTAGTTTTTATCGAGATTGTGGCGAGCAAACCATATGGCTTGCTTGTGCATTAAGTCAAGTGGTTTATGTGTAGTTCAATCTTTACCTAAGGTATTGTACCCATTAGAATAGTCATCTATATCCTTATTTACTTTTCCTTGCATCATTATTCTAGAAAATCCATAAACATTGACATCTAATTATTTTAGTGGTTGAATTCTCACAAGATCCATATTATAGTATGTTCTTATATTTGCTTAGTGATTGTTTAGTGATGAGCTCATCCTTCAAGAGATTTTGGTTACGTTTGGATCGGACTTTTGGATTTAAGCACATCTTAGATGTTAAAGAGTCTATTAGAAAAGCTAGTTCCTTTGACGAAATCAAAATTCCTATGCAATTCACAACTTGAGCAAACACATTATGCCTCTTAATTATTAGCTACAATAAGAGAATCATGCCAAAGAAGTTATTGTGAAAGGAAATAAATAAAACAAAATAAAATGCTACTCTTTCCCTTTCCATGGCATCGCAAACCATCATATGGACTTCCTTTTTACTCTCTTACAAAATTAATGGGGGAACTTTAGACCTTTCTTCTCTTCAATTCTTTTTTGTTGAGAGTTTATTATAGTGTCTATAAACCCTATAAATTTTTAGACTAGACCTTAAATCAAATCTGAGTGTATTAGATAATTCCATGAGTCAATAAGGCTAAATAAATTTAAAATTTAACTAGATTACAAAATTGAATTTAAGACAAATGAGAAAAACCTTAATATATTAATTAGAACCCTAATTACGTACAAAAACCCTATACCCTATGTATACGTAAGTATAAGAGAAAAAACCTGAACTTAACAAAACCTTAAAACTAAAATCCTAAGCTTATAGGACATATAAATTTACCCTTCTAGTGATAAAACATTAATTTAGCAAAATCATTAATAAATACAAGTGATTGCATAAAATCGCTAACAAATGGACAAGGATAATTTCTAAATACTAATAAATAAAAATAATAACAAATTAATTCTGTAAATTAATAAGATTACAAATAATGCCCTATGACTATTTTGGCGTCACATGTACATGTATATATATATATATATATATATATATGTTATTTTCTTATATTGATTTAATTCTAGTACGTACTTTATGTTATGTACTACGTAGTAAACATTAATTTTATACCATATATTTTTCCTATAGTTACATCATACTCTATCATAATTCTATCCTTAAACTTATCTTAATTATCTACACCTAAAAAGCACATAACCTGAACATTGTCCCCACTTGATCAAAAAGCAAGAAATCTTTTTTCTTTTTAACTGTTTCTTTTCTTTCCTTTTCTTATTCTTTTACTTTTCTCTTTATCCTTTAGTCTGCACAATGCAATATATCTTTATCCCATGTAACTAAATTAAGTAAGAAAATAAGCAAGTTAAATCATCTCTTCTTCTCATCTTTCCACTGTCATCTTAAAACCTTACCCATACAAATACTTTTAACCTTCTTTTCTTTCACAATTTCTAACTCACACTCAATTTCTCTTCTCTCTCTTTGACCAACAATATCTCTCTCTCCTTAGCCTTCCAATTTCTTGATTTTTCTTTCCTTTTTATTCAATTATCTACCACCCTTCAATTTCTAGCATTTTACTTTATCTCCACCATCATTTTTCTATCAACTGCAAGGGAATTAGGAACTTCAAGAGGAAAATTGGGAGATCATCTTTCTAAAAGGTTCAAGACATAGAGTAATCAAAATACTAATTTACGTTAGATTTGTTTTTCCCTTGTAATATAAGTTTTGGTGGTTTTTTTTTCTTTTTTATTTCAGCATGTACTTAATATTTCTTATATTAGGAATATATTAGTGGGAGTTGTATGCAGATGTATTTGGTTTTATTTACCAAATGAAACAAATTTTATATGTTAAATTAGATGTACAATTTTTCTTCTTATTTGTATAATTTTTTGAAATTTTTTTAGCAATGTACATATATATGTATATGTACACTTAAATATACTTATTTATATATGTATATATATACACATTTCTCTTATATGTGTAGTACGTGTAAATATGTGAACTACTAAATATATTTACTCCAGTACATATATTTAAAATAGTATAAACATATATGAACAAGTAATAAAATATGGAAGTTACTATAAATTTATCACATATACAAATCTGTACATGTAATATATGTATACTTATATATTTTTCTATTTTTCAGAGGTTCAAATACATATACATAAAATATAGTATAAGTATTTATATATATATATATCGAAAAATACATATATATGTATATATTGATATCTTATTTTCCTAGAAGTATGTTAATAAGCAAAAATATATATACATGTATGTATGTGCTAGACGTGATTTCCAAAAGAAGAATATGAATTATTTTTCTATCATTTGATTATTTTATAGTATTACATATGTATGTATTAATATTATAAATTAATAAAAATATAAAAAATGGATAAATTAAGAAAATTACATCATAAAACAATTGAAAGTTGACATGTCAGCCTCCCAAAATTTTTTTATTTAAACCTGCAAATTATAAAAATTAATAATAATAAATTAATTTGGAAGTATGATTATAATACGAGTTAAAATAATTAATGTTTTAGGCTTATAGTAATATATTAAAGAAATTATGAAAAATTGAGCCCAAAAGTAAAAATATTTAGAAAATAAAAAAATATAAAATTATTTAGGCTCATTACTAAAATTAAAGTAAAAACCAATAAATAGAATCATTAAAAAAGGCCTATGATGATAATAAAAAAACACTTGGGGCTAACATAATGAAATTCGTAACACCCTAGGCTCATGATAGAAAATGCAAGTTCCAACGTCCAAAATGGATAGTTGGAACTCATTACATGAAAGTACGTTTGAAAATAATAAAAATTAACTATAAGATCATAAAAATCAAAATTAAAATGAAAAAGTTATATACAAATAAAAAAAAATGTTCGAATTAGGAAATTTATATAAGATAAGTACGGAATTTAGGTAAACTCTTAAATAAATACTTAAATAGAATGATTTCCTCATTCAGATACTTATTATCTTTTAAATTCCTTAATAATCAGGTAATCTTAACGAGGACACTAATCTCTCCACTAACTACTACGATTCCTAACTATTACTATGCTTGAGTGAGTACTCTTAATGATTCCATACTTGTTTGTAATTATAGATAGTTATATTTAAATGTTATTGATAAATTAATCAATGTATAAGGATCAAGATCTACATGTGATTAATATTGATTATTTGTCATATGAAAATATTTTAAATTGTTATAACAACTTATTGTTTCATTTTAGATAACTATAAGGAATTTGGTTGTCTGTGATATTAGTTGGCTATATAATAATCAAACTTAATTATACTCGACTTATTAAATTAAACTAGATCATGTATAATTATATTTTAAATGTTCTAGCAGTCATATCACATGGAAGTAATGAGAAGCCATGCATAGGCTATTTTATATATATTTGAGATTAAAATGTTTTGTACAGTATATTCATACAACATAACCTTACCATGGCATGTGGGATTATTAGGCGTTGAAAGCACCAATCACTTAGCTAAGGGTTAAGTTCAGAGACCTCCATTTTAAGGGTGAGTATGGACTATAGAAGCTCACTCACAACCATACATGAAACTTAGTTTTAAAATTAGAACTAAATAACTATTTTCTTGTGATACGAAACGCAAAGTCGTAGTTATATGAGTTCATGTGTAGTATTCAGATCTAACTAATGTAGTGTATTCTCCAACATTGACTTCAAAGAGCATTAAATCTATGTTACATACTGTAACTAGTCAATTGTATATTGTGTGGCATTTTACTTGATCGTAGCATTCATATGTCTATAATTAACTACTTGATAACTTGCTTATCTATATGATTAAGGGATATCTAACTAAGCTTTATAGCTTACACCTGTATAGACTTTTATTGCAAGAGGACTTTTTTGTTGTTCTTAGTCGAGGCATGCTCAAGGTCAGTAAGGGACTTTTGGGAAAAGTGTGCAGAAGAAGAGAACCCAAGTGAATCTATATGTATAGTGGGACTCTTAATTAATATTTTGATGTTATTTTGTATTATGATATTCAATAGTAATGTAGGACTACTCTCCCTATTATTGTAGCTTAACCACTAATATTTTAGGACTTAGGTGTTGTACTTCATATATTGTATAGATACTATACGAAAACTTATAATATTATGTTTATTATGATATGATCTTCACCTATATAACTCTTGGGTAACTAGTTGTGTAGTAATCTTGTATATCATATAAAAGGTTGTTGATCAGAAAAGAAGCCAATCTATGATCTTTTGTATAATATACAGCGACTTGCTATGACCAGACCACCCCTTAGGTCATGACAGTATCTTTGTTTCTAAGTTTTTTGTGTTAATAACCTACAATTTAGATGCCTTTGTTAGGTCTTTATGACTAAAGTCTAAACTATTAATAGACTTAAGATGGATGCATTTGTTTTACTTAAAAAAAAAAATCTCTTATATACATTACATCATATTATATGCAAAAGAGAGACACATCAACAGTTTCTCAACGCAATTAACCAAAAATTTCAATGAATTCAATCTCTCAATCTTTACCCTCTACAATAAGAGCAGATACAGGTAAAACCCATTTTCCATGGCAATTATTATCTCATTTTATCATCTTTCACTTCAACCTTCACTTCTTCTTTATTCTTCCATTGCATCACTTACATACAAATCAAAATTCTACTATTGAAAGTGTTAGAATCCACTTCATTTCATAATCCATTTAAACAAAATAATTCTTGCTAAAAACTGAAATTCCCATTTATGATTATTGATGGAATTTCTATAATATATCTGAAATAGTGAAAATTTCTATTTATCATCTCATGTAGAATTTCATATTTTAGTAAGAAAGAAAAGATTTGGAGCGTTGGATAAGTTAACATTGAATTAATATGGACTAGAGAGGTTGAAGATTGAAAAAGGACTAACAAATAACATGCCAAACAATCATTTCAATTATATAAATTATATATTGAAATAAAACTTTCATGATTTACCAAATTATCGAGTAGTACCATGTCAAAACCTTTGAAAACTTGCTTACTCCTCCAAGCAAAATATTCTAACGCTATTTTAATGCAATCAATGACAAATGAAAAAAAAAAAGTATCATCAATGCTAAACACAAAATGATAGAAAATGAAAATGTAAGAAAAATTATAAAATCTCTTAATATAAGGGAAAATGGGTTTAATGAAATTTGATAAGAGTAAGTTACTTAGGAAGGTAGAAACTGAAATGTGGCTAATGTTAACAAAAAAAAAAGAAAAAAACAAAATAAAACTATATATTATACCTATGGAGTAGAGTTAATGGTTATTTATAGAACCACAATATATAAGTTTGTAAATTAAAAATAGAGGGAAATAGCATATCTGTTTTCATTTCAAATAGTGGGTGGAAGTCACAAACTCAAAATTTGCATCTCTTTATCATGAATACAAATGAGAATCACATAGCCCATGTTAAATAGATTTTTGAATGTAAAATTGAACAATAGAAAAAAAATATCACTATACTCACATAAGAAGCTCACTTATTAAGCAACATTGTTATCCGCATTAATAAAATATTACTTACAATAATATATTCATGTTTTTTTTTGCTTTATGGAGTTTGCAAATTAAAGACAATGGGTGATGACATTTACTTAACATATACGCTGTAATTTCTACAAAATTGCAAAAGTGAAATTCAATGCAATAATAATTAAAATAGTTAATCCTAAAGACATCTCTTATACACATTATGGTATATCTTTTGTGCCATTAGAGTTTAACAAAATCGAGTGCATCGTGCTCAACTTAAGCAAACATATTGTGCTCTAAATTACACCTAGGAAATTATTGTGAAGGGAAAAAAAATAAATAAAAGGGAAAATTATATAAAAGGTTATCAATATTTGGGATAAATTCAAATAGGAAATTAATATTTTAAAAAGTTTAAATAAAGAATTAATGTTTTAGTCTATAGTTAAAATAAAGAATCACCGTTATAATACAATTAAATCAAACTGATGTAACTATTATTTGCCACTTAGTGCTTACGTAACATTAACTCCGCAAATACATAACGTTTACATGTATGATTAAATAATAAATAAATACAAAAAATGGAAGAAAATCATTAAAAATAAAGAAAAATTGCAAAAAAAAATAAAATAAATAATGAAATTAAATATAATATGCATGTAATATATATAATATATATTATATGTAAACTCTAATATGTATGTAATAAAATATGTATATTATATACATAATATATATTATATATATGTACATAATAACAATAATATACATGTACTATAACAAGATATATATTTAAATATAAAATAAAAAAGTAAAAAAGAAAAAAAAACAAAAATCAATAAAAAAATAAAAAGGGCCAATCTAGCTACAGGGGTTATCTAGCAACCATTCAGGGTAAGAGGGGTTGTGCAACTACCGCAACTAATAGCTGACCACCTCTTATTCTTTAGGTAGTCGAAGTGGACATAAAATTGTAATGGGTTATAACCCACAATTTAAAGTGAGTTGTTTGACCCACTGCTTATGGTAGGGGCAACCCTTTACTCTTAGGGGGTCTTGCGACATGATTT
The DNA here is from genome assembly GCA_024138005.1 of Lumnitzera racemosa. NCBI lineage: Eukaryota > Viridiplantae > Streptophyta > Magnoliopsida > Myrtales > Combretaceae > Lumnitzera > Lumnitzera racemosa. The sequence continues at coordinate 80,684,293 of JAMXBC010000005.1, forward strand.
AATGGCATTTTCACCCTTTTTTCTTCTTCTTCTTTTTTTCCCCAACTTAAGGGTGATAGGTAGCCACCCATTACTTTAAAGGGGTTGTTCAGTGATCAAATAAGTCACTTTAAATTGTAGGTCACAACCTACCGCAATTTTAGAATCACTCTAGCCACCCTAAGTGTAAGGCATGGCCAGTGATCTATAATAAGAGCAGATACAAGCAAAAAACCATTTTCCATAGCAACCATTATCCCATTCCATTATCTTTGACTTTAACCTTCACTTCTTCTTTATTCTTCCAGCGGAAGATTGCATTACCTACATACAAATCAAAATTTCACTATCCACGATATTAGATTTCACTTCATTTTGTATTCCAATTAAACAAATAGGAATCATATTGATGGTTCTTGTTAAAAACCAAAATTTCCCTAAATAAAACCTAATTTATGATGATTGGTGGAATTTATTTAATCTATCTAAAACAATGAAAATTCTTATTTATCGTTCCATATAGAATTTCATATTTTTGTAAGAAAGAAAGGATTTGGAGTATTGATAAGTTAGTGTTGAATTAATATGAACTAGAGAAGTTAAAGGTTGAAAAAGAACTAAGAAACATGTCACATAATCATTTCAATTATATAAACTATATATTGAAATAAAACTTATATGATTCACCAAACTATCGAGTAGAATCATACCAAAACCTTCAAAAACTTGCCTACTCCTCAAAGCAAAATATTTCAATGCTATTCTAATGCAATCAATGACAAATGAAAAAAAAAAAATGAGTATCGACGATGCTAAATACAAAATGACAGAAAATGAAAATATAAGAAAAAACATAAAATCTCTTAATATAAGGTAAAATAGGTTTAATGAAACTCGATAAGAGTAAGTTGAAGGGGGAAACTGAAATGTGGTTAATGTGAAAAAATATAAAAAAGAAAAAAATGAAATAAAACTATATATTATGCCTATAAAGTAGAATTAATGGTTATTTATAGAATCATAGTAGATGAAGTTTGTAAATTAAAAATAGAGGGAGACAAAATACCTGTTTTCATTTCAAATAATGGGCGGAAGTTGCGAACTCAAAATTTGTATCTCCTTACCATGAATACGTATAAAAATCGCATACCATACGTTAAATAGATTTTTGCATGTAAAATAGAATAATTGAAAAAATTTTACTATACTCACATGGGAAGCTCACCTATTGAGCAACAATGTTATTTGTGTTAATAAAATATTGCGTGCAGTAACATATTCATTTTTTTTTCTTTTTTCTTTTTCCTTTTTTGCTTTATGAAGTTTGAGAATTGAAGACAAAGGGTGATGACATACTTTATGGGTAGAAGGCATTGATACGAAGACGAAATGAGCAGTAACTACTCTTTTCTAATGATTGTTTGCTTATGTTATGGTTTCTAAAAGTGGGATAGAGAGAAAAAATAAATGTTAGAAAGAAGTAAGCGTGATCAATTGTGTCACAGTAGGAAAGGGGAGGTTTGAAGATGTTATACTCAAATTATATATTTAAAATTGTGGGGTCAAATAACTTTTACTAATTTAATGTTAATAGATAAAAATTAACATGCAATTTCGTTTTGGAGGCTAGAATTGATGTTGCAATTAAATTTTGATATCATTACAACTTGTATTGAGTTTATGAGATAATTTAATCACTATTTCTAAAAAATATTTATAATAATTTAATTGAATAAAAATATATTATTATAAAATGGAAGGAAAGTTTTAAGTTAAAATTTGTTTATTTGTCGACTTTAGCCACTGTAAATTTCCACATGGGTATCTAGATCCAAAATCAAAGCAAGACATAAAGTTTCAATTTCAGTGGAGTCGACAAGTATGATCCATTTTTTATCCTGCATAAAAAATGATTGCAAAGTCATTGTGTGTGTAAAACTATTCATCAAAAGTTGAACTAATAAATTTCCATTTTTAGATTTTAAGTAAATCTAAAATTATACTCATTATAAAAACTATGCTAAAAGCTATTTGGCTCTTCCATTTATTTTTAAAATTTTTCTTTTAAAGTTCTAGCAAAAGAAATTTTCATTTAATACTAATTATTCATTAATAAAGCTTAACTGGGTTTTATTTAATGTCATTCTTAATAGGTACATTTAATTGAATTTTTTTGTGTATTTATATTGTTTCATATTTTTGGACGGCAATATAATTATTTTCTTGCAAAGTTAAGTCACAACATTTATTTCCTTATAAAGATTCTAACCGATCATTATTTCTATTTTCATGTAATATATTTATTTATTTTTTTGTAATTTTTTAGGATTGAAAGCTTACCCACAAATCGATAGATAAGGATATTAATCACTTAAATACTACTGTCTCAATATATATCAAGAAATCTTACGTTGCTATATGTTTCATGATTAATATCCTCTTCAATGTTTTAGACTTTTATAGGTATATGGCAACAATTTTGAAGAAGCACATCAATTGCAACTTTTGGCAAAAAAAAAAAAAATCAATTGCAACTAGCATATATTTATAGATTATTTTGATAAATAAATTTATAATGTATGTACTTTTATAGATCCCTAAAAATGTTGATGCTTAATTTTTTTCCTTTCTTAAATTTTTATTTATATGTATAATTTGATTTAGTAAATGCCGTCTGCTTTAATTTGATTATATCTTTATATATAATTTCTGCACTCATATCGTTGCTGCATTTCCTAATATTTTTTAATTACAAAGAAGTGCAAGTTTTTTTTCCCTTCAGCTTTTATATGTTATGTTTGGTAGGTATGAATGATTAGAATAAAATGAAAATAAAATCGATTAAAATGGAGTAGAGTAAAAGATTCTTTCTTAAGTTTGAAAACATCTGCATAACCAAATGAAATAAAATAAAATTAAATATGTATTTAGTAATAATTGTTAAAAATACTCTTAAATATTAAATATTAAAATTAAATTAAAGTTTAAATAAATAATTTAGTGATTAGCAATAAGTAAATGAAGAATTAAATCGTTCATTTTGCTTTTAAAAAGGTAAAATTGAATTCTTCCTTTAAGTCGGAATTACTAATTATATAAAATTGTGATTTTGATTAATAAATGCGTTTCTAAATATAAGAAAAGAGAATAGCATTCCTATTCAATCCTTAGTACCAAAACGTAGAGTTTTTGATAAAATATATATTTTAATTTTACCCCTTTGCATTCTTAATAAGGTTAGTCAATTGCATATTTTTTTTATTTATATTATAAAAACTTTAATTTAAGGAAGCAAATTCTTTTTCCCTACAATATTTCAATTTGATAAAACATTGGTTTTAGGTAGAAACATTCATCTGCAAAAAAAATTGACGTGACTGTCCAAAAATGTTAAAACTAATTCTTACATTTTCATTTATTCATTTCATATATTTGGAGCAATCCTCCTTCGTGGTCTTCTAGTAATATCGAAAGTTGTGAAATCCGAACGGAAGACTAATTCGATAATAAGAAGGGTTAAGTTATTAGGGACGATCTGGATCGAATAAAATTTAATAAAAATATTATAATATAATTTATTTTATAAATAAAATAATAGAAATTATTTATATTTTTGAAAATTAAAAATTAAGAGTTTTTTATAATTTATTTTTTTATACGATCTATTTTTATTTTTTAATAAAATAAGGTATATTTTTTAAATATAAAAGAATTTAATATATTTTTATCCAAAAAAGGTTTAATAAATTCTTATAAAAATACCAATCAAATCGATTTGAATCAAGATCACTATAATCAAATGATAACTCATACTGATTTTATCAAGATCACTATAATCAAATGATAACTCATACTGATTTTAGACTAATCCGCATCTAACCACAGTAGTAATGGCCCTCAACATGCATAGCAATATAATACAGTATCTAGAAAGTACCCAATTGATTGTTCGAAATAAAATAATTAGAGGATGGAAATGGATTATGGAATCGTGATCCAGAAAGAAATGTGAACATGGGGCAGATTAGGAATAACGAATATTCAATCGGGTAGTTACACGCGTTCGATTCCCTAGTCTTCATCACCTCCACGCTATTCCTGACTCTTCATCTATCTCTCTTTCTCTCTCTGTGCATCTGCTACTCTATCAAACACAGAAAGTGCTCTGTTTGCTGTTTTTCTGTTGCCACATCAACATTACTTACACTTTCTCTTTCCATATACATAGAAGAAACGAGACGCCCATTTCACAACCCCATCGAGCAACTCAAAGTCATCACTTATTACTCTGTGGAGCATAAAGCCACGGCTTCTTCCATGGGAGCAGACGACGTCGCATCGGAAGCTGCTTCATCGTCACCACCTCAGGCCTTGGTGGAGCGTCTCAAGGATTATGGCCAAGAAGACGCGTTTGCCCTCTGGGACGAGCTATCTCCTCAAGAACGTCTCCTTCTCGTTAAGGACATTGAGGTCGCATTCTTTCACTTTTAATCGTAAAGCAATCAGTTTTACGCTTGTTGTTAATCTGGATCTCTGTATGTTCTGAGCATGCAATTTGGTTGCTTCATGCAGAGGTTAGATCTTTCAAGGATAGATCGGATCCTTCGATGTTCTCTTAAATCTCAAGGTTACTCCTTTTTGCCTATTGAAATTAGTTAATTGAATTGAATTGGTGATGTAAAGATGCTGATTAGATCGGATTTTAAATTTAAAAGCTTTGCCGGTGGCGGCTATAGAGCCGGTTCCGGAAAGTGATGTGTCGGCAGTTGAAGGGAGGACTTTAGAAGAGAGAGAGAGGTGGTGGAAAACGGGATTAAAGGCCATCGCTGATGGCAAATTGGCCGTCTTGCTTCTCTCTGGTGGCCAGGTATATTACTTAATTAGTTCAATTCTGTTTAGTCTTTGTAACCCGCAATGCACGTGCATTATGGGACATTAATATGCTTATGTAATTTCGATCCCGATCCGGTTCATTTTCCATGGGCCATCGTCTTTATGAGATTATCAATGGAAGATAACATTGTCAGGTGGAATTAATGTGTACATGAGCAAGTAAGAAGTGGAAAAGGCAAAACTCTGATTTGCATGGACCGTGTTTAGAAATTATCATTGCCAATTTTTTATGGGAACTGTATTTTAACTTTTGGATGTTTCTAGGATAAGATATGATTAGAATGGTGGTTACATGAGCAATCGCTATTATTGATATTGGAATTATTATGTGGCTTTTGAATTATTGCTGTAAAAGTTGGTTATAGACATTATGATTCAACTATAAAAACTACAACAATTGGATTGTGGGGTTATCATTGTTTTCTTTAGTAGATGGCTCTGTTCTGTAACTATTTATTAGAATATATCTTTCTCACTCTAAACCACACCCCACATCCAGTGGTTGGGTTGGTGGGTTGTTGGGTTGTTGGGATGTAGGCTTTTCTGATAAATGCCATTCACAATTTGTTGATTGGTTTTCATCTTCTTATAGAGAAATAACTTGACTTAAATTTAGGACAAAAGTCCTTCTCAGCTGCTTGCTTCTCCTTATTAAGAAAGGGATATGTCAGAAAAAAACATTTAAATAACTCCAATGCTTTCACAATATCCTAAAAAAGATGGCATATTCTAGTTGTTAATTTTGATCTGTGGATATTGTTCTGTTACACTGAAGAAGCTATCAGCTAATAGAAGCTTTTTTGGGGTAAATGTTCGATAGGAGTTTTTATTTACTTATTTATTTATTTATTTTGGGTAAATGTTCAATAGGAGCTTTCACCCCATCCCTCCCCTCCAAACTATAATGTAACTTGGGGACGGTGATTCAAACCTAGTTCATCCCATCAAGGGACTGGTGTTTCATGCTATTAGGCTACAAGAGTGTTGGCTCAATAAACAAGGGTTGTTGAAGTCATTGGATACTTAAGTGACCCGATGACATAAATGTCTACAATAGAACATTACCTTATGAGTACACCAGATCATTTGATGTTCTACTCCTTCCAGGCACAAGCATGATATGTAGCAAAGATTGAAACATTAAATATTATGTTCCTTTTGCTTGTTGAACCAGAAAACTGAAAGTATTGTGAATAAACAGAAAAGGGAATAAGTTTCATGTGATTGATTTATTCCTCATTTATTTGCTTTTAATAATCTATGCCCACTGTAAGCTCGAGTTTCTTGATCTCTTTGCTGTTGGGGAGTGGCTCTTCACAAATATATATGTTTAAATTGTGTTTGTTTCTTGAGAATCTTTTCTTGTAATTTTTTATTACTCCTTACTTTTTAACATTTACAATGATCAAGAAAAAGGAAATCCTTAATGTTCATGCTTTAGTTGACTTCCAATACCATATTGTCTTCCACCACCTCCCACTACTAAGAGAAGAAGACACTGTCAAATTTGGTACCATGACCAACTCATGTAATAGCTTAAGTTAGTAGATCCCAATGATTTTCATTTACTTCACATTTTGGTAATGCTTGTCACAAGCAATGTGAGACATTGACCTGCTGTCATGTAGAAGCACAATGGATCTTACTATATTAGGACCTCTCACTGATTTTTTCTCTATTTTCTTCCATTGAATTATATTTTGCAGGGAACCCGACTTGGAAGTTCAGATCCAAAGGGATGCTTTAGTGAGTATATCTTTCATTTAACTTTGTATAAACTGGCAGATTCAACTTTCTTTAGATTAAAACATCATTGAAAATTTTCATAATACTGTAAAAAACAGATTTTAATTTCCCAAAAAGACGAGAATTATTATTTTATGGAAAAAGAAAATATATTTGAAATCCACAATAATGCTCATTACATATTCACTCTGGACTTTAAGCTTCTGCAGGCCAATTAAAAAAATAAGTGTCCAGGAAAATTTTGCATTGAAAATCTGAAAGTGGAAGGTGTAGTGTTTCTAAGATTGTGATCATGTTGAAGTTCATCATCCTTGTTGTTGATGTGCCATAATGTAATTACACGAAACAGAATGCCACCAAGCAAACTTTTCAAGCATGCCCTTTTCTGACTTTTTCAAAGCATTGATGAAGTTGCAAAAACAGAGGGCCTTGTTGTGCTGTATGAAATTGTGAGAATTTCTTTCTGAGAATCGTTGATAATCTTGATACAAGCTCATCTGGAAATTGTGGAAATTTCATAAATCTCTTACCTTTTTTGCAGTTGTTGATATTCATGTCCTTGCATAAAATACTAAAAATAGTGAGGCTTCTAGATGCTGAAATATCTATCTGTCTTGGCTTTCAGTTTGCTAGGCACAAAGATGTCCGTGAGATCCTCAGGCCATTGAGTTAAAGTTGTGGAGCTAGAAATGGCCTCCTTTATACAGGAGGTTTTAACCAAAAATGAAAGAAAATAATAGAGAAGAGTATCTTTCATTGAACAAATTATTCACACAATTCTTTCTACTGCTTTTTCTTTTAGCATGAGATTGTCTAGCATTTTGCAATGTTCTCATTGTCTTACTATAGGTACAGAGTCCTGGAAACTTGATTGGCTTGACCTCACTATATGATTTCATCTGAAAAAGTAGTAAAGGTTTGTCTTTTGATTTATTTAATTCAGAGATTGGCCTTCCCTCTGGAAAATCTCTTTTCCAACTTCAAGCCGAGCGAATTTTGTGTGTACAAAAATTGGCAGCCCAAGCAGTTAAAGAGGGTATGATTTATTTTATTTTCATCCCTTGTTTGTCTTAGCACAAGAACTTTCAAAGGATCATTTAGTCCCCTAGTTAACAGAACAAGATTTTTGTTGCTGTGATTTTTTCATTGCTTCCTCCACATTGTAATTTTTTATTCATGTTTCTCTGCAGGTTCTGCTGGTACTGTGAGAATACCATGGTACATAATGACCAGTCCATTCACTGATGAGGCCACTCATAAATTTTTTGAAAGCCACAAGTATTTTGGTCTTGAAAGTGAGCAAGTAATACTTCTTAGTTTCCCATCTGCTACAGCAAATCATTTATGTATACCTGCTTTTCTTTGGAAATGGTTTCATGTTAACCTTAAGAAACTTGATGCAGGTCACCTTCTTCCAGCAGGGCACCATGCCATGTGTATTAAAAGACGGTAGACTAATAATGGAGACTCCATACAGAGTATGTTATCTTTCCTTTTCATTTGTGCTGTGATGGGTTTCTAACTATTTCATGGGACATTATTATACTGTGTTAACAATAAATATAAAAAGCTCATTTTAACATACAAGCTCAAGTTGTTGGATCAAATGGTTGTATATCTAAATTCGAGGTAATATTAGAGTAGGAGCTCATGAGATACGAACCCATGCATCATCATTTCGCCTCATTTAATTAAGTCATCCAATGGTGTGCTTTAATTAAAGCCTTAGCCCACAAGTGAGGAAGAATGCAAACAATTCAGAAGGTTAAGCTTATGGGTAAGTGTTGTTATATATATATACATATATATCTCAGGGATACTCATATAAAGGAAAGACAACTATAAGTTTGATATCACATGAAGATATTGATCGGTGATTGTTAATGTTGTTTCTTTGGTATCAAGAAATATGGGATGAAGCTATTGGTATTTTCCTCATATCTTTTGGGATGTGATGATTGTGATATTATGCTCTTTTGAAACCCAAAATTGTTTTTTCTCTTCCTATTTTATGTCCAGTTCAGTTGCCTAATTGAAATAATTTTACAAATTGAAACTTACTATGGAAATGGACATTCCTTGTCATCTAGCAAACGAATTGTCTTGCAAAATCAAAATCAATTTGACTTGTAGTTTTTGAAACCAGGTAGCCAAAGCTCCAGATGGTAATGGTGGAGTATATTCAGGTACTTCTTTGCTACTGGACAGTTCCACGTTTTAGTTCCATATATTGTCAAATGCATATGGGATTGCACTAACTCATTTATGCGATGAGAACATAGTTTTAGTTGAGTTTGGTAAATTATCATTCCTATCACATAGGTAGTGCTGCTCTTGATTTTCATAATTTTTATGCTGTGATTTCAATAAGAGGTCTTACTTTACTTTTACTGGCATTATCATAGAGCATCAACTTTGGGTGGAATACGAGAAGCAAATTTCACCCCTTCTCCTTATATGCAATATGGTTCAGACTTCCCATGGTGTATATTTTTAAATAAGCCAGCTCTGGTAGAACAAAAACAAGGACGAAAAGAGCAGGAATTGAAAACTTTATTTGTATGTTGGAATCAGCTATTTAATTTTTATTGACATGATTATATTATAAAAAGTAAATTCCTCCATTCATACACAATTTTGCCCCAGGCCTGAACATTAATCCACTACACATAGTATCCTGTTTTAACCACCATTTCTGTAGATTATCTTAGAGAAGTCTCTGTATAACCTTGATCTGCAAAGCACCTACTTTTAATTAGTATATTCATCAGTTATCCTATCTCTCTGTAATATTCATGCATTTATGAGGTGCATCTCATTTATGAAATCCTGTTTTTTGCTAATGTGTAGTTTGATTGTTGTGTGTTCTCTTTCTACCTAAAGTAATGTTTGACTTATAGGTGTTTTATAGATATTTGAGCTCGAGGCCATCTTATTGATACATAAGACTCTGGAAATTCTACCATTTTGATTCATTTTGCTTGGAATTTTCGAATATAACGATCTAATCCCCATTTTTTGTTGAACCATTCCTCATGTCCAATAGATCACTTGGTATGTATGCTCCCTTTCCAATTTACCATCAAATGCATTGATATTACCATTTTGTTTCATCAAACTTATATCCTGCAATATTTACTCATCATTTGTGTTTGTGGTTGGGGGGGGGGGGAGGAGGGTTGGTGGTGGGAAGGAAAAAAAAAAAAAAAATTATATCCTGCAAACTTATATTAGGTGCTTTTAGATGATCTGAGGTTTCTTTCTTTCTTTCTTTCTTTTCCCCCACAAATTGAATTTCTTCCTTCATACCTTTGGTTCCATCCACCAAAACAAAAATCATGGCATACCCAAGAAACATTATTTTTGGATGTGTTTAGTGAGCTGAATGGTTTCTAGAGTATGAAGATGGCTTGATATAGAGTTTTGACATATTTTCTTTTTTGAGAAATATTACAGGATCGATTTGAAAATAATTTCAGGCTCATTAAGTGAGAAAACTCGATGATCTCTTGAATAGGGCTCGTTTAGATAGAATCCTATGATCTCATGAAGGGCCTGATTATAGAGAAAACCCAGAATCTCTTCAAATATAAAATCTGATTTTTTTCTGCAAAAAAACACTTACCCTGTTTCTACCATTGTTAATCCCTTTTAACCAAGTACATGAGCACTTAAGTTACTACTAGTCCCAACCACCCCCCTATTTTTTGACACTTGTACTTTATCACAATGCCAACTACACATATAAAATACATAATTATCTGCTGCAACTGTATCTTAACCCACTGTGTAGTGGGCACCACCTAGACAAACACACCAAAACACGCATTACACTTACATGCATGGACGCAATCACTAGAGGCTTTTACACACCATAGATACAACAAAACACAAAACAAGTCATAATAAAACATAAGCCTAAAAAAAGGCCCTAATGATCTCTTTTGTTTCTTAATTTATAGACATGCTGGAATGCAATCAGTTTTATATCCCTCCTTTGAAGCACCGGCCAATAAACAAGATATAACAAACCTCTGTTATCTGACCATGCATTCTCAAGCTAATTACTTTTTAATCATGAGGAAAATATTCATAAAATTTGCAAAAAGACGGCATATACCCACACTTTGGTTGTTGATGAAGTTATTTGGTGTGGGACAAGTGCATACAAGTTTAATTTGATCTAAGAAAGCAATAAAATAAAAGTGCTTGGAGATGTATAAAAGCTCCAGCTCTTAATGAAAAGATACTCATGATATAAGCTAGTTTTCTTTTACAGTTTTTTATCTGCATCCTGATATGTTAAATTGGCTTTTCAGAGTAAGGATCATGGCAAAATAATGAGAAAAAATAAATAATAATGATAATAGGAAATGTGGTTTAGATAGTAAAATTGCTATCTAATTCCATTGTAGCACTTCTTTCTAGAATTTTTTTATGCAAACTGCTAAGACACTGATTTTATAGCCCTCAAGTCTTCAAGACTACTGGAAGATATGGCTGCAAAAGGAGTAAAACTAGTTTTTCTTTTACATTTTTTTATCTGCATCCTGATACATTAGATTGGCTTTTGAGAATACAGATCATGGCCAATTACAAGAAATGTGGTTTAGGTAGTAATATTGCTACCTACTTCCATTGTAGTACTTACTTTCTAGAATTTTTTTGTGCAAACTGCTAAGACAGTCATTTTATAGCCCTCAAGTCTTCAAGACTACTAGAAGATATGGCTGCAAAAGGAGTAAAGTATGTTGATTGCTATGGTGTTGACAATGCCCTGGTGAGTTTTCTGCTACTTTAAACTGCATAACCTTGATTGTATTTTTCTCTCAATTTTCTTTCTGGTCAATATGCAAATGCATATTATTTCTTCTTATTAAGTTGTACCTTGAAATAGGTACGTGTAGCTGATCCTACATTCTTGGGTTTCTTTATGGACAAAGGAGTGGATGCTGCAGCTAAAGTTGTTCGCAAGGTGAAGGGCTTGTCTTTGGAATTCTCATTTTTCTCTTTGTAGAGCTGACAACTGTTTGCCCTTTTCATAATCTTGATTAAGTTGAACTGTATCAATTTGTGTCCCATTAAGTTGAGCTGCAATGCTTTGTTTATCATATATCAGGCGTACCCACAAGAAAAGGTTGGGGTATTTGTGAGGCGAGGTAAAGGTGGACCACTTACCGTAGTCGAATACAGTGAATTGGATCCAGTACTTGCTTCAGCAGTCAATCAGGAAACTGGGCGACTGCGTTTTTGCTGGAGTAATGTAGGGTCAACTGCTCTCTCTCTCTCCCTCTCTCTCTTGCATTGGCTGGATATAGCACTTGGTTGAGTAGGGCACTGAAAAAGAAGATTAGTGAACTGTTGCTCAGAATTAATTTGAAAAATTCTTCTCATTACATATATTGATAAGTCTGACTGCCATGTAGTTAAATCTTCTTTTAAATTATTAGAGCATTATTCTACACCTAACAGCTGGACTGCATTGATTTATTAGACAGCAGGTTTTAATAGGCTTTTCTTCTGAAAAGTGTAAATTATTCTATTTGTTTCATGCAGTTTTAATTGGTATTTGTATCATAAAACTATAAAATAGGTACTTCTTGGTCTGTAAGAGGGCAAATGCACACAGTGCTGGTCTTTTCATCCCCTTAAATGGTTTCTCTTTCTGAGCTCCTCTTTGTTTCTCAGGTTTGTTTACATATGTTTACTCTTGATTTTCTCAATCAAGTGGCAAATGCTCTCGAGAAGGATAGCATGTGAGTACATTATTGTTGTCCTTCGTCTCTCAACATATAGTCATTCATTTTATCATACTATCAATTATTTCTGGGTTGACTCATCCTGTTCGACAATCTCATTCATTCTTGTCTGCACTGTGTATGTTTGTAAATGCAGCTATCATCTTGCTGAAAAGAAAATTCCTTCAATCAATGGACATACAATGGGCTTAAAGCTGGAGCAGTTCATATTTGATGCATTCCCTTACGCTCCTTCAACTGCTCTCTATGAGGTTATTTTGGTTCTTTGATCTCATGAATGGGGTTTGCTTTAGAAAAATATACATTAATACTTGACTGAAAGTCAGGTTATTCGTGAGGAAGAGTTTGCACCAGTGAAAAATGCCAATGGAGCAAATTATGATACTCCAGATAGTGCACGACTTTTGGTTCTACGACTCCATACTCGTTGGGTTGTTGCTGCAGGAGGCTTCTTAACACATTCAGTGCCCCTATATGCGACTGGTATTTTTCCACCTATCCTGCATCAAACATAAATAAATATTATGACTAGCTCACAGGTTACACAAAGTAGTACAAGCAAGAGTAGAATCACTAGTAGTTTATATGACATTGAGCAGAAGAGCTTTATCTGCCATCAATTATCAGTGATAAAAAGGGCTTCATTTGCTGCATTAGGCAATGAGGAGGATTTCAAATTTCATATCCAGGGATCTATCATCTGCTAGTTAGTGGCCCAGGGAAGTCCAATTAATAACTGTAGTGGATGAAAATCAGATTTGCAGATATCTAATTTCTCCCAATGGGTATTTGTATGCATTATGTGAGGGCTCCATTCTACTCAAGAGTATTAGATTTTTGCAATAAGATTTCAATTAAATTTGTGCAGCAAGATGAATGTGAAAAGGCTATCCCATCCTAGAACTTTAGTCCAATCTCCTAGCAAGGACTGAGTTTTTTGCCATTATCAAACTCCTGCAGTTGTCCATTCTCAATACTCATGAGAATTGCAAACACCATTGGTCCTTCCATTCATAGTTGGCCTTGGAGTGCCAGTTGATTACTAAAAGTACAAATGTGTCATTTATCACTATTTACTATTCCATTGCACCTTTTCAACAAATCCTCAAACTTGTTTGTCTACAACAAAAAGCCTTTCCATCACTATCGTTGCACTCATCATGGACCCCAAACATGATTATCTAGTGTATAACTTTTAGTATTGTTATCCTATGAACCCTTAGAATTTTTTTATGTAATTATTACTAGTTTCTTTTTTTTTTTTTTGAAAAAAGGATGAGATACATGCATAAAGTTCTTCATCGTAAGCTATTGATATGAAATAACCTCACTTACTGTGCTTCAATCCAGGGGTGGAGGTTTCACCACTTTGTTCGTATGCTGGAGAAAACCTTGAGGCTATATGTAGGGGAAGAACCTTTCATGCACCTTGTGAGATTGCATTTTAGTCTGTATAGTAGCAAAATCAAGGGCATAATGAAGATGGCAGAGTTTGAGCTCGTCAATATCTGAGTTTGTTATATCATTTTCATATTAGAAGAGATTAGTCATCATAATTCTTTAGACGTAGCATTTGCTGCTGCTAGAGTAAACGAGAAGAATAAAAAAGAGCAGAGGGAAAAAGAAAGATAAAGAAAGGATGTTGGATGTCAGTATTTGAGGAGGCTGTCGGCTGGGGTATAAGTAGAGAAAGTTTCTGAATAATGTTGTGAGTGGTGTTATAAAATTCTTTTTCTTGTTTTGTAAAGTAGTTACTTTCTTGAGTAATGAGCTGCATCTGGCGCTGTCTTTGCTTTTCGCTTCTAATTTGGGTGCTTAGAAGTCCAATGCAATTTGACAATCGACATGGGATTATTTGTGTGATAATTATCATCAACTAGCTGCGCTTTATTAGGAAATAGAGTTGTCCCTTGGAACTAGGAACATGGAAAATGTTAGTGTCAGGTTTGGTCCTTAAGATTGGATTGGAATAGACTGGAATAAAATCAGGACCGGTTGGCTAAACCCTTTGTGTTTGGAAATATCTAAAAATTGTTGATCTCATTGTAACATATTTAGAATTGAATGCAATGTACATAATAGTGTTATGTCAAAAATGCATTTTATTATTAGATTATTAGGTTGGTTAAATAAATAATTTTCAATTAATGAAGATGAAATTGAATTGTGATTTTGCTTCCTCAAGGTGGAATCAAATTCTCAAAATTATTAATTTTAAGGAGTCCTAGTTCTGTCTTACTTTTAAACATGGAAGGGGGGTGGAATGTGGAATCATATTTATTCAATGTCCATTTTGGCGTACCAAATATGAGTGTCCTATTAAAGGTAAAAGGAGGAAAATTTTTTCAAGTTTTCATATGAATTATTTGGCAACTATTTTATGGGGCAAAACTCAAAATAAAAAATTTGATCATGAGTTAATTCGTGTTTTTAGTAACCATTAATATTATTCCTATTAGAAGAATATTAAATTTAGTCTTTTTTTTTAATAATCAAAATCATATATAGTTATGATAATTATAATTTTTTAATATTACTATCTATTTGGCAAAAAAAAAAACTACCTATTAAGTTAGTAATACATACTTTTATTTAAATTTATATTTTTTATATAAAATGTAATTAGAGGGGTAAGTATAAGTAAATTAAATGAAACAAAACTATTTTATATTAAAGTAAATGAGAAATGATAATTAGCTTGATTATTCACAATACCATTATAACAATTTTCTTTCGTTATTATGTGCAAATAATATATGGGTCACTTATTTATAATGTTTGTTTCATGTAAAGGTATTTGCTTGAAAAAAAAAAAAACTGCAATCGGTATGTCCACCATATCTATAACCTATAAATGATTTGCTTAAATAGTGGATTTTAGAAACTAGATGCTATGGGATGTGCATACTAATACACACTTTTACCTTCAATAACATGGAGAAAAATTAAATTCTTTTTCTTTATCTACATGGAAAGGAAATTATTTCCATGGTCTAATTACATCAAAATTAAAATAGATAATCCAAACAAATAAAAATCACAGAACAAGGTTTACAGTCTTCATTGTCATCTTACCTAATTTTCATAGCAATGTTTTGATAAAGAATCTAATATTATCAAAACCAAACTGAAATGTTGATTTGGGAGAGAAGAGCTAAAGAGTTGAGAGAGTAAATTAAGATTGATCTGAGGTCGAATTAAGTTAAAAATATATATATTATAATATAATATCCAATGAAGTAAAACCATCTCTATTAAGATGATAGAATCGTTCTCTTTACTGTTAATATGATCTATTGTAACAAGTTACACACTCACATTTCAAAAATACATAAAGAAATTTTACAATTAAACTGCCAATAACATAAAAATTCATATTTATTTATAAAATAATAAAAATTATCTATATTATTAAGAATTGAAAGTTGAGAATTTTTTTAGATTACTTTTTTATTTTCCTTTAATTCACATTCATTTTTTCAACAATTAGTATATTTCTTATAAAGTATAAGAAAAAATAATATATTTTAATTTAAATAAACTCAATAAGTTCTTATAGAAGACAAGTTGGACTAGTTGAATCAACTAAATCAAATCAAGGTCATTATTAATTAGAATCAAAGAGGTAATTTAGATTAGTTTTATAGAGTAGTTAAGTCGAATTTGGTTGAATCAAATATGCTAACCCGGGTCTGACAACATTAACAGTATATTTACATTGGGGGAATGGTAATTTCAATTCCTCCTAATTCCTTACACCACTCTTATTACTTTGTTTACTTAACTGAATTGGGATTCCACAAAATCGCAATTCAATGAAACTAATGAATTAAGATTCCTTGGCTCAAGCACCGAATTGGGATTCGATGTAAATTTTACTCCCACTATCCTTTACATTTCCAAACATAGCATCATCCAACAAGTAAGCCATTGCTCACCGTCCCCCACTACTACAACCACCACACCATACACTTGCTATTGTACATTACCACTGTTACACCACTCGCTAGCACATACACCTTCACCATTATACGCCAGCCACTTACTACTATCACTCAACATAGCAACACATGCATCTTCACTACTGTACACCACTACACACGCACCTTAGCTACTGTACACTCGTTACCGTAACCTTTACTAACAATTTCTAGTAAATGAGAGGGGAGAAGAACAGAGCATAAGTACAATACCAAACATTAACTACGGATGGGCTTATACATGAATAAGTACAAAGCAAGGTTTTAAGTGTTAGCCAAGAGAATAGACAAACCAACTTTGGATCAGGTATATATGAAGGAGTAAGAGGAAGCTAAGGAGAGATTTGAGATTAAAGGGAGAGATTTGAAACCAAGACCGAAGAGATAAGAGATTGGGGAGAGAGAATGAGATGACACAATAGGGAGATTTGAGATTGAGAGGAGAGAAAAATGCTGTCTTGAGAGATCTGGAGATTAAGGAGAGAGAAAGTGAAAGAGAGAAGGAAAAAAATGAGGGTACAATTGCCTTTTTAAATTTTCTTCCGAGGTAGTATTTGTTGTTCTTTTTATTTAACTAAATAATGTAATGAGTATTCTACCGTTATTTCATTACATGAGAATTTTAATTACATTTCTCCTCTATTACATTCAACAAAGCAAATGGGCCATAAAAGAATCTATTAAACTAGTAGTTGAAATTACATCTTAGTATCTTTTTTTTTTTTTTTAACTTTCCTTCTTTTTCTCTTTTCTTTAATCCTTTAAAGGCATGGCATGCGGTACTAAAGAAATGGGTACTATTGATAAGTGATTTTTATCCTGGTATGTGGATACTTGCAAAACGAGAAAACGGTTATAGGAGGCACTGAAGGATGCTTCAGCACGGTTACTTCGATCCCTAAGTTGGCCTCCTTCTCATGAGAGTAAGCTTGTAGCATAATAGGAAGAGTGAAAGAGAATGAACGAGAGAGAGTTAGTATTTATAGTAAGTTTATGGAAATTATACTTAGACTAGATTATTAGATTGGGCTTAATATTGCGTCGATTAATATAAGCCCACATAATAATTATTAGAAAATGCTTATCAACACTTACCCCCCATTCTCTTCAATGACAAAGTTGAAAAGGAGAGTATCTAAGGAGATTGATACTGTGGGATTTTTGCAAAGGTTTGTAATCCAAACCTAAAGAGGCTAGAATGCTTAAAGAAGCAAAGACTTAAAGAGTTGAGGGTCAAGAGTGGTTGGAGCACTTGTGAATATCAATATGCCCAAGAAAGTGAAGGCTTAAAGAGGTGACAGGTTGAAGAGGCAAGGGCCTGAAGAGGCCAATGTGCTGGAAAAGTAAGGGGTTGAAGAGGTGAAAACGCTTAAAGAGGCTAATGTGCCTAGAAAGGTGAGGGCTTGAAGAGGTGAAAGCGCCTGAAGAGGTAAAGACCTGAAGAGGTTAATATACTTAAAGAGGCAAGAACCTAAAAAGGCCAAGGTTGAAAGAGGTCAGTTTTTATTGAAGAAGTGAAGACCTAGTGAGGTTAAAGCACCTTAAGAGGTAAGGTAGCATGTAAGTCATCCAAGTTAGGCATGGCCTATGCTAAGTAGAGCTGTGAAATAGGCCAGTTGGCTTTTAGTCCATTAAAGTGCAAGACTTTGGCTTATGTATTTGTTATTTGTACAAAGTATTAGATTAAAGCATTTAATCCATTGCTATTTAGTAGCTTAAGGTTTTTAAATAACTCGTCGTCTATAACTTAGACTTAAGCTTTATGTCTCGTCATTTGAGCTCATTTTTAGAGTTAGAGATTCGCAAGTATCCTTTTCCAATCGTTCATCAAATATAGGACCTAGGGATTAGTATTTTATGATTTGCTTGTTACCCATAGTGTTGTGAACCGTGACCAATAACAGACAAGGTCAGTTGTTGGATGGGTTTAAACTTACAGAAAGCTCAAAAAAAGGTTAATGGGGAATGGTACAAAAAGAATGATAAGGACGAATGAAACAATAAGCAAAAACCCACGAACAGCTCTGAAGGATATAATGCATCAATGGAACTTCTGAGAACTTACGACACAATTCGATGTAATGTACGAATTGGTCCAGTGAGGTTACTTACCACTTAACCTTGCTTAAGGGAAAGGATAAGAGTGATGTCGAGATTAAATAAGCAATATTTAGGCAAGAAAAAAAGTACTCAAGTGTATTGAAGGTAATTTGATAAGTTACAACTATAAGTACAAGGGTATTTATACCAGTAAGTTAAGGCAACTTGCCTAAAAGGAAAAAAATAATAAGAACATTTTCTAAAGAAGCAATATACATAATACAAAAGGGTAAAAATAAATATATAAAGAAAATAATCATTAATGCTACAAATTCTCCATACGACATTATATACAGGGCAATGCTACATTGATGAAGTTGTTAGAGGATATGGACAAAAGTACAGATAGGTGGGCTTGTCTGAGCAAGGATGGCTTAGTCAATCTAGATTCTCTCTCTCGGCTTCTCGGCAAAAATGATACTAAGTGGTTGGTCAACTCGGCATTAGAGTAATCATCAACTCAACATAACACAAAATAATAGGTGGTCATATGGCATAGCATCAAAGGTAACTTGGCAAGGAAGTACTCGATCTCGGTAGGGGTTGGTTTGAACATAAGGATTCGTCATGCAAGTCCCTCTAGTCCTTAGACTCAGCTATGGGTTAAAGATCCTGTAGCTTAATTCCCATTACTCCCTTCGGGTTGTTTTGGATTTAAGATCAAAGCCGAATGGTGTTCACTTAGTTCTACGTTAGGGTAATATAGACTGCAGTCAGGAATGTTGAAGGCATCAGAAACCCCATAGTCTTCAGGCAATTCCAACCTTTAGGTGTTGTCACTGATTTTCTAGAGAACTCTAAAAGGCCCTTCCACTCTTATAGATAATTTGCTTTTCGTCTTGTTCGGGAACTGTTCCTTACTAAGGTATAACCATACCAAGTCTCTTGCTAAAATTGTTTTGTTAACCTACCCTTGGTCCTTTCTTGCATTCTTCTGGCAACTTAGTTGATAAGTCGAGTGACCCTATCATAGAAGGTTGAAGAGATTGTGCTCTGGCTAAGGTGTTAAGGTCTTCTTATGTGGATGCTGGTACAAGGGCATGTTCGAAGGGCAACTCGGGATTAAATCCATAAACCACCTCAAAGGGAGTCTACTTAGTGGTATCATGTATGGTTCGGTTATAGGTGAATTTGACCACTGGTAGGCAGACGTCCCAATCAACCAAGTTCTTGCCCACTGTAACTCAGAGTAGTGACCTCAAAGTATGATTAACCATCTTTATTTGGCCCTCATTTTGGGGGTGACATGATGTACTGAAAAGTAATTTGGTTCCTAGCCGATGCCACAGGGTTCTCTGGAAATGGATCAAGAACTTTGAGTCTTTATTAAAGACTACACTCCTCGATACGCCATATATCCATACAATCTCCTATAAGGAAAGAGAAGCAATGGTCGAAGCGTCGTTAGTTTTAATGCAGGGCATGAAGTGTGCCATCTTACTAAAGCAATCCACGACGACCATTACAAAATCTTTGCCTCGAGCAGTTCACAGCAATCCAAGAACAAAGTCCATACTCAATTTAGTCCATGACCTCATCGGAACAAGTAGGAGCATTGCTTTCCCTTATTCGGATTGATACTTGGCCTTTTTGCATACTGTATAACATTCTATAACTCTGTACATATCTCTTCGCATTCTTGGCTAAAAGAATCGGCTTTTCAATAGTTTATAGGTCATCCTCTCTCCAAAGTATCTGGAGAGCCCTCCGCTATGGACTTCTTTGATTAATGATTCCCATAAGGAACAAGTTGGTACGCATAATCTCCCTCCTCGGAACAGATAGCCATCCCCCATATAATACTCATCCACTATCCTCCCATCGATGCATCATGAAATTACTAATCCAAAGTATGGATCCTTGGAGTACAGTTCTTTGATACTTACCAAACCAACAGCTTAGTCTGAAGTTTTGATAAGAGTGCATGCCTCTTCAAAAGAGCATCTGCAACTATATTGCTTTTTCTTTACTTATACTTTATCATAAAATTGAACCCCTCGAAGAATTCAACCTATCTCACCTACCGCTTCGATAACTTGGTCTAACTTCGGAGATACTTTAGAAATTCATGGTCAGTAT
Organism: Lumnitzera racemosa; assembly: GCA_024138005.1. NCBI lineage: Eukaryota > Viridiplantae > Streptophyta > Magnoliopsida > Myrtales > Combretaceae > Lumnitzera > Lumnitzera racemosa. Next base: position 80,704,829 of record JAMXBC010000005.1, read on the forward strand.
ATATGATAAATTCTCTTGGTGGTAAGTAATGTTGCCATACTTGCATTGCTTGAATTAGTGCCAAAAGTTCTTTGTTATACACAAAGTAGTTTAACTGTAGTACTCAAAGCTTCTCATTATGGAAGGCAATTGGTTGGTCTTCCTGCATCAAGACAACGCCTATTTTAACACCTAATGCGTCGTATTCTAGCTCAAAAATTTTGTCAAAGTCAGGTAGTACTAACACTAGGGAAAAAGTCAATCTTTCTTTTACGTTGGAAAAACTCCTCTCTTCCCTTTCTCCCCATCAAAAGTCATCGTTCTTCTTTGTAAGCTTGGTAAGTGGTGTGGTGATGGTACTGAAATTTCTGATAAACCTTTTATAAAATAAAGCCAGTTTATAGAAACTTCATATGTCGGCACAAGTATCAGGAGTCGACCATTCGACAATTGCTTTGATATTCTCATCATTAACTCGCAAGCCTCCTCCACTGACTACATACCCCAATAATACCACTTCCTCCTAACAAAATCAATACTTCTTCAAGTTACCAAATAATCTCTCGATACGAAGGATATCTAAGATTGTTCTGAGATGTTCACATTAACTTAGCATGTCGACACTATAGACTAAGATGTCGTTAAAGTATACCACAACACACTTCTCGATGAGATGTCTTTGCATATGATTCATAAGTCTCATGAAAATGCTTGGAGCATTAGATAAGCTAAAGAGCATGAGCTTCCACTCGTAAAGTCCATGTTGAGTCTTGAATGCAATCTTCTACTCATCTCTTGACCTTATGCGAATTTGATAATAGCTAGACTTGAGATCAATTTTACTGAAAATCTTGGCTCTACTCAGTTTATCTAACATGTCTTCTAGCCTTAGGATCGAATACTTGTATTTAATCATGATTTTGTTCACAGCTCGGCTGTCAACACACATCCGTTAGGTTCCATCCTTCTTCGGCACTATAAATGTAGGCACAGCACAAGAGCTGAGACTCTCTCTCACATAACCTCTCTTCAGCAACTCATTAACTTAACCTTGGAGTTTAGAAGCCTACTTGGGATTCATCCAATAAGCTAGCTTATTCGGCAGTACAACGCCGGGTACTAAGTCAATGTAATGCTTTATGCCTCGAGTTGAGAGCAACTCCTTAGGTAACTGTTCTGAGAATAGGTCAGCATAGTTATCTATCAACCCCTTGATTTCTTAATGAAGCTCACCACACTCCTTCATTTCCAATAGTTGCTTGACCAACAATAAGGTCAGCTCATCAGCATTGATGGCTTCTCGAAGCTCGGCTCTAGTCATCACTAGAGCTTTTTTCAATCCGCGAGCAAGTTTTGTTTGTAGTTTGTAAACTTCTCTCAACGGTATCAGATTTAGCGTGATTTTCCAGTCATCTTTTCTAGCATATACGTGTTCCTGTAGCCATCATGTATAACTCTCCTATCAAACAACTATAGCCTACCCAGCAACACATGAGAAGCGAATATAGCCAGTACGTTATAAAGGATTTGGTTAAAGTATTTCCCTATAGTGATCGGCTGTAATACTTACTGACCGACATGTAATGCTGCTTTCTCACTTAACCAGTGCAACTTGTACAACCTAAGATGTGCAACAGCCAGCAACTTTAGTTTTGAAATAAGATCGATCGATGCTACATTAGTGCAACTTCCCCTATCCACAATGAGAGCATACATATGATAATGCACGTTGCAAGAGGTATGGAACAAATTCTCTCTCTGCTACTTCTTTTGTGAGGGTTTCATGCTTATAGTGCGCCGAACAACCGTGAGTAATTGGTTTAAGTCCTTGAGAAACACTTCCTCCTCAATCAATTCTTTCTCGGTAGGAACCTCCTCTTCCTCCTCGGGTTCTTCATCCGTACTCTTTAATCCTAACTTTAAGATGTTTCCCTTAATGACCATCATTTTTCGATTTGGGCACTAAGTAGTCATATGTCTGAACTCTTGAAACTTGAAGCACTTGATCTAGCTGGTCTTCTTACCAAACCCTTACCCCTTCTTATACGTTCAGGTTGACACTATATCTTTAAGGCAGCCCTTTTGGTTGGCTTTGACATCAACTCTTCTGCTCGGCTTGATACTAGAGTAAGCTCGATGTCTTACCTGTCTTAGTTAGCATTCTGGTCATTGCTTGGCTTTTTCTTTGCATTTCCACTTGCTGGGCAATCCTAGCAACTTCATATATTGTGTCAAATCGTTGGAGCTCCACAATGTCTCGGATGTCTCATCTCAATCTAGTAATAAACCTTAAGAATGTTCGGGCTAGTGGTTCCTCAACTTCACATCTTATCATAAGCATTTAGAATTCTTAAATATACTCATCAACAGTTCGGCCTTCTTGTCTCAGCTCCCGAAGTTGAGTGAAAGTATCTTAAAAATACGTTTCTGGCATGAATTTGTTTCTAAGCACTCTCTTCATCTTGGGCCAGGTGTTAATCTCTTTGTACCCCTTTCTTCTTCTTATGGCCTGAAAATTCTTCTACCATATGGTAGCATATTCGGAAAATTCAATGGTAACATATTCGGAAAATTCAACAGCAGCAGTCCTTACTTTCTTATAATCCTCATATTGATAGTAATTAAACATACACTCTACCTTCTCTTACCAGTTTAGATACTCGTCAACATTCGCAGATCCATTCAAACTCAGAATCTGAAGCTTCACGTAGTTGGATGCTCTAAGGACCCGTACACATTCCTCTTCAAAATACTCTTCTTCTTCCTCATCAAGCTCTCTTAGGTCTATCCTTCACTTTACTCGTCCGACAACTCTTCCACCTCAAACCAGTCGAGTTGGGTTCTGACCTCTAATAGGTTGAGTAGCTTGTAGAGTGTTTTGTACGGCCTCAGTGGGTCGACAAGACAAGGCATGAACAGCTCAAGTTAGATATGGTAAGAGGTTAGTTACCTCATCAAGTCTCTCAACAGTGCTTCTGAGAGTTCCTTCAGATTGTCATTTATGGTAGATAACTCCATTATCATCATCGGCACTTATATTCATATTTAGGTTTGTCATTTTTTTTTTGTTTTTTCCTTACATATTCAAAATTCAAACAAACACATCAAAAAGTAAACAGCTAATAATACAGCAGTTAAATAGATACAGTAACTAGCTTTGTTTCTTACATGCAAAACAAAGTATAACAAAATTAACTATAGCTCACACAAAACCTCTGAGTTGATACGAGATGTTGCGAACCGTGACTAACAATAGATAAAGCCAGTCGCTAGATGGATTCAAGCTTACAGAAAGCTTGAAAAAAAAGTTAATAGGGAAAGGTACGAAAAGAGTGACAGGGACGAATAAAATAGTGAGCAAAAACCTACGAACAACTCCAGAGGATATGACATACCAATGGAACTTCTAAGAACTCAAGGCACAACTCGATATGATGTACGAATTGATTTAATGAGGTTACTCGTTACTTAACCTTACTTAAGGGAAATGATAAGAGTGATGCCAAGAGTAAACAAGCAGTATTTATGCAAGGAAAAAAGTACTCAAGTGTATTAAAGGTAATTTAATAAGTTATAGCTATAAATATAAGGATATTTATACCTGTAAATTAAGGAAACTTGCCCAAAAGGGAAAAGACAATAAAGACATTTGTTAAAGAAGCAATGTACATGATACAAAATGGTAAAAATGAATATATAAGGAAAACAATTATTAGTAATACAAATTCTCCATACGATACTATACACGTGGCGATGCTGCATTGGTGAGGTTGCTAAGGGATGCAGACAAAAGTACGGACAGGTAGGCTTGTGCGAGTAGGGATGACCTAATTAGTCTAAATTCTCTATCTCTCAGCTTCTCGACAAAGATGATGCCAAGTGATTAGTCGACTCGGCATTAGAGTAACCATCGACTTGACATAACATAAAATAATGTGGCAGGCATCAAAGGTGACTTGGCAAGGAAGTATTCAGCCTTAACAAGAGTTGGTTGGAACATAAAAATTCATTATGTCAGCTCCTCTAGTCCTCGAGCTCGGCTGCGGGTTAAAGGTACCTTAGCTTGATTCCTATCACGTAGTGTAAAGGCTTAAAGCATCTAAGGAGTATCTCGTTAGTGAACTATACTTAATATAGGCTAAAAATTGATGGTGTTTCTCTAGCCCTAATATATCTTTGAATTCTCATTGGAGCATTGTATATATAAATAATACATTGTACATGAATCAAGTGTGAATATTGACGATTAATTGGCGTGAGACACAACATAAAGCATATATCATAAAAATAAATAATCAATGATTCATAAATAATAATAATAGAGAGGTTTTACTCATCTTTCATCAATGTAAATTGATGTGTAAGTGGGGCTCCAAAAGTCATGTGAGCTCATTTTGGACCATTCTTAGACCTAGCAGTTGGAGCTAAACTTAGTATCGTATAAGAAGTCGGCATTTTGGCTACCGTTTGATTTAAAAGAAATTCAGACTTGGGTACGCATGTCAATTGCCACTCTTTGTTCATCTCCATATGCTACTTTTTGCCAAACTTGTTGCCTTATCAAAATATCGGCATAAATGGTCATACTTCTTAATATAAAAGCAATAGCGACTCATAAGAAGCCGGTACATTTGTAGTAGCTCAGCATAGAATAGTAGCTCGACAACTTTAAATTCGAGCAGCATGGGATTTCTGTCAATTAACTTGGCTTAATTTTCTTACAGTTCGACAATTTCTTTTTGTTGTTGCCATATGAGAAATTGGAAAGCTTTTATCTTATATTGACTTAGCTTGGCAAACAACCAAGTATTATGTCTAAAATGACTTACAGGACAGCAGTGCAATTGCTTGGATTTAATCTCAAACTAGATTTGGTCTCGCGCATGTAGTTTAGCTACAAATGGAATTGAACTTGGATGTCATCTAGTTAAGTTGAATCTATAAGCAAGTGTGCTTAGAGCATTACGTGAAGAGTAGCCTTGCTCTAGTTGCAAGCTTGACCCTTATGAATAAATTTCACTAGTCTAGACTTACGGCTACTATTGCTTTCAAGAAAAGTTTTCTCGGCTTGTCATGAGTTGATCAAAAGTTGTTGGTTTGATCTCAACGAATCACTTCATTATTGCATGGATAAGGGTAGCTCGAATCTTGGTGCTTAAAACGCTACCACTAAACTCTACAAATAGCTCCATTACTAGTATATGTATCTTTGGCCTTAGCTTCGTGAAGCCTCCATCTTAGTTATCTTTGTCAACTTAAGGTTCACAAATTTGCTTACTACTACGATAGTTAAGCTCAAATTTACTCCGAAACTTAGATTACTTGTGCCTTATTTAGTTACTTAGTTTTAGAGCTATTGTACTCAATGTAACTTAGTGTCTTGAAGTTATTTGGTACATACTTACAAAGCTCGGGTTACTTTCAATTTGAGTTTATGCTATAAAGTGTTTATAAGTTGCTCAGGTTTATGTTGAGGTTAGATAGGCGTACAAAGCATTTGAAGTGTGTATCGAGTGTATTTTAATGCCCATCGTGTTGCAAAGAGCTCGAATGTGGAGGCTTAAATAAAAAGAAGGGTAGCTCTACTATGAATCGTTACAACAAACTCCTTTGTTTGGAAAAAGTGCACATGTGGACTTTAATAGGTTGGTTTAGATTGGCTTATGCTTGTGTTGTAAAGAGCTTGGATAGCTCTGCTTTGGTGCAAGAAGTGAAAGAACTGCTCAACTATCAAATCTATAACTTGGTTTGGCTACTTAAAGGAGTTCGGAGTCGTACTCAACGCAGTCCAACCACTTACTGCAGCAACTTTGCATGCAACTTAGTTTAACTCGGGAAAACTTAACATCTCAGCTCTTATCGTTGGTTGACAGTACTTACTTAGAAATTCAAGAGTTGGGTAGCTCTTGATGAGAAGGAAATAGGCTCGAGTTTCTCTACCACTAACCGAGATAAAAACTCTAATGCAATTCCTTCCATCTAAACAACACTTGTTTAGTGACTTAAGGTGGAGCTCAGCTAAAAGAGCTCGAAAATTGTGGCTACTAGCCAGCTCTTATGGAATTCAGTTCGGATCATGAAGGCCTATAAGTTAGCATTGAGGCCTAGTTTACCAATAAGATTATGCGGCTACCTTAAATGGTTTTGATGATAGTAGTTTAGCATTATTGTCGATGGATTGCAAACAATGCCAAAATAGTTTAACATAGGATTTGGGAGATAACTCAGCATTTTTACTAACTCGACTATGGTGCTCGGCAACTTTGTGTGACTTAAACAAAGAGCTCGACTTTTGATGTTGGTTTGCTCGACAACTTATAAGCTACTTGGTATGGTCATGAGCTACTCGAGTTAGGCTCAATTCAATGCTTATATAGCTTAATGGTCCAAGGAGAAGTTGATTGAAGTTTAGCTATTCAGGTCGGTTAATGTTGGATTACTATGTCTTAAACAGGGAGAATACTTGGCTATGAAAGTTATTGCAAACCCTACGCGTGCAGTGGAGATCAAGACACTTAGCTGAACAGTGCCTAATTTCTTCCTACACATGTACACAACAAGACAAAAGATGCACTAACATTTGATCGTCCTAAATATTGCTCTTAATATTAATAGTAGTTGATACTTTATACGCCACAATATCACACTTTCAAAAATAATTCACCATTGTCCAACAAAATAGCTCAATTCATATCCCAGCAACTAGCTCGACCACTTTAAATTTGGACAACTCAGTATGGACATCTTGGCATAGTCTGGCTTTATTGAATTGTAAAGCTCATTTCTTTGGTTGGAAACCACTCAAAATTTGCTCAAAGCTCATGTCGAGCTCGAATTCTACTCAACGACTTCGTGACATTGTGCTTCAAGTTGCCTAACCTTGAAAACTATTGGGCTACTACTCTTGACCTTGTGGTTAATAACTAGAGACTTAATCGGCTTGCTTGGACTTCCAAGTGCACAACTTGGCATTTTGGAGAATAAGTCTGCTATTCAGCTATTGGGCTTGGAGCTTGGAGATACTCAGTATACTTTGATTTGGTTGTGATTGCTAACTGTTGGTGAAAGTTGGTGAAGCTTGTGGCTGCTGACTTGCTTAGCAACTCTAAATGGCAACGGCTATTATGAGTATAATCACCACAAACACGATAGCTTGGCGACTGGCTATTCATTTAACACATCAAAGTTCCTTGGCACATCGTTGTTGTGCTACAGGGTTGTAGAATTAAGTTGGCATCTTGGTAAATAATATGGTAGAATTTCTATTCAAATATATGAAGATGATTTTTTCAACAATCGATTGTTCGGCTTCCTTAAAGAGACATCTTAGCACTACTAGTCCCTATCTCATTGTAATTTCTTGGCCATACAGTACCTAAGATTTTAGACTATTCGACGTAAGTTTCTTGGCACCATCATTCAAAGTTACTCAGCTTCTTGGCCATGGATACCTTTATTGTAGAACTTGGCAAACATAAGTTTTGGAGAGCTTAAATCAACTCCATTTTAGTGTAAAGCTTATACTATTACATAATGCTTGAAGCTCTATCACGGCCTACATACTAAATTGCTTGGCATTGATTGGAGTTTGATGAAAATCAAAGCTTAACTTCAAGTGATCGATACCATCCTTAGAGAACAATTTAAGCGCTTGCTGCTACTGTATCGTACGCGAGTATGTGAGCTATTATCAATTAACTATTAAACCTACATGCCTAACTAAAGTAATGGGCTTAGAATTACCAACTGTAAGTTGTCACCTATACTTAGGTACGAAGGGTATGAGAACTCAGATTTGTTGTCTTCATGAGGCTATATTGCGTTATGGTAGCCTAACCTTGAAGGTCATGTAAGTTAACTCTGATTTGGCTATTACATGTTGCTTTGTTTGTTGCAATTTGGCTTAGGCATGGAAGTAAGATGGCACTATAGTAGACAGCTCAATAGAGTGTAGGTGATTGGAGTCACTAGTCGATGATTGCCATGAAATGAGCTCATTAATGTCTTTAAGCTCTAGGTTGACCTCAGCTTTGTTGAGTCGGTGGTTAGCATTTTAATAGATGACTCAATAGAGTTGTTGCTCATACATTAGCTATTGTGGAGTGTGGATTGACATTTGCTCGGCATAAGAACCTTATCTTATTCAATAGCTGTCCTGGCTGGCATTTTACATAGGACATGAGCTCTCCCACAATTTCAGGGAACATACGAGTGTAATTTCAAAATATAACCGCTTCCTTCACCGCTTTTCTTCTCTCCTGTTTTTCCTCTTTCTCTTCCCTTTTTTTTTTTAGTACAATCTTAACATTGAGAAATGAAAGCCGGAATCCAACTTAGTAAGAAAAAACTAAAGAATGGTGTGTTTAGATTTTGTACAAGACTAAATCCAACAATCCAAATCTTCTTGAGGAAAATTGTAACTGTACAAGCTGTGATCACAAGTCAGTTAACACTTTTAAAAACAAGTGTTGAAGCCATAAAGACCCTTTTGGATAGTGGAAGCTCTCCAATTTGGTTTGTATATTGAGAATATTTCTAGAGACCGATGTTACACCACTTCCCTCCATTGGGACCACTTGTCTAAAGCACTATGTCCCTTTTAAAATGAAAGTTAAAATAACAATAATAATATAATCTATGTTGTTGCAAAGTCGGTGGCTTTACCAAAATTTAAAAGTTGTAATTATGAAAATTATTAATTGACGAACTGCAAAAATCATGGTAATTGCATGGCAATTTTTGGAATTTAAATGGCACAAACAACTTATGAATAGCAAAAAACCACTCAAAAATTCCAATTATGTACATCGATATATCCTTAAACATGAGAATGTAAACAAAAGAGATACTAATACAAATTTAAAACCAAAGGGAAAGAGCAAAACTTCCATAAATTGTCAAGAACCATGGGGTCGAATTGCTTGTTCCTATAGAAAGTGTTAATTGTGAACAAGTGATTTTTGTTTCGATGTATGGATACCTATAAAACGAAAAAACGGTTACGGTAGGTGCTTTGACACGATTACTCTAATGCCTAAGTCAATTATCTTGTTATAAGAGTAAACTTATAGCATAATAGGAAGAGAAAAAGAGAATGAATGAGAGAGAGTCCTTATTTGGAGGTTTTGCCTGATATTTATAGTGAGTTGATAAAAATTGTACTCGAACTAAATTATTAGACTAAGCTTGATATTGGGTCGATTAATATATACCTATATAATAATTATCAAAAAATATTTATCAATAGGTACAACCTAATTTTAATGTATGTTATCATAGAATAATCTAATTGCAAATATGTAAAATAAGAAACTTACTCCCAATATTTAAAAATAAATATATAATTGGCTTAGCCAAACTCGAAAAATCAAATTAAAAAAAAAATAAGAAAATAAATTGCCTCGTTTGGCGCCAACGTCAGATGGTATCGGAATGGCGGGCCCCAAGTCCACTGCCAGTTGAAGAAAGAAAACGATAAATATATAATAACAACGATAATAGATAATATTTCAAGATTATTTTAAACAATTTTTAAGAAATTTTATTTTACTTTATTTTCCCCTTTTCCTGCAATCATTGTGTTGAGATAATCAATCTATTAGAACGATGATGTCTCGTCCGGAAGATAAAGAAGAAATGGGAAGTTGTGGTTGGTGGGAGGGTTGTGATGAAACCCGCCTTCTCATTGCTCCATCTCCATCTTCACCTGGTAATTCTGATTTTTCTCTCTCTTAATATCTCTCTCTCTTCTTTCTCTTCGTGAATTTCATTTCATTACATTTTGTTGCAGATAACTCCATTGGCCATTTTCTGTCGCTTCGGCATCCTAAATCAGGTCTAATTTACTAATTTCATCTCAAAGTTATAAGCTTTTTTAGTTGTCTCATATGAATGGAAATGTAATAACCGAACCAACTAGGTTGTCCTTAATTTTATCTACTTTTTATGTTATTTTAATCAGATAAAACGACATGCTATCTTTTCGTCAACGGGCAGCTCCATGAACTTCAGTGGTTTAAATTACCTTATGGGTCGTGGTTTCTTGGTGATTATGTCGCTAAAGGTATCACCTTTTTCACTTTAATTGCTTGTTACTCGTTGGGGCAAATACGTTTGTAGAACAGTGGTGCTTGGGTTTCTTTTTGTCTCTAACTATATATGTATAAAACTAAGACGTAATTGTAAAAACACCAAAAACAATCCTGTGGGGGTGGATAGATGCTCGTAATTCCCTAAATGTGTCTTCACGTTCTCAGAACTTTTGAGAATGTCAAGACCTCCTAAATGGCAGTTTCTTTAGGCTCTGAAAACCAATGCTAAATGGCTCGTAGGTGGCAACGGTTTGGAATGCTTGTGCATATTCTCAAGATGAGGTTAATGCACGCTTTTGGAGTTTAGAACTCTATTTGCACCAAGCCAATATTTTTGTGTTTGTATTGTCAATTTATCTTATATTTGGGTTGGGATGTCTTTTCATGTCATATGAAAACATGAGGCTTTATAAACTGATGTTTAATTTGGATTCTTGAAAGCATCCACTTTATGTTCATAGTTTACACATCAAGTATTTTTCATTCCACTCTTCTCCACCTTCCCAGTTATCATGTATTCCTTGTAATTTAAACTGTGGATTGATTACATTTTCTTGGATAGATGGATGCCTCTATAATGCCACTCCGGTGGACCCAGTGTTCATCCTACTGCCCCACTTTGAGGAAGCTAGAATGAAGGTACAGTCAGCTCCCTGATCATCGTATTCTCTAGATTGGAGGCATAAAACTCTATCTGCACATGATCATTCGAAGTTTTGTAAATTTAATGATTGCTGCTGAAAGCTGAGATCTAGGATGCCTTTTGGCTTGAATTTCTGTGCCTTTTTTTTTTAGCTTTCTTATCAAAAAATCCCTTTCTAGTGTAAAAGCAACAGAATGCCAATTTTCAACTCTAGCATGTGATTCATTTCATTCATTTTGGATTTAATGTTGTGTCTCTCTGCACATGATCATTGTAAGTTTTGTAAATTTAATGATTGCCGTCAAAAGCTGAGATCTGGGATGCCTTTTGGCTTGAACTTTTGTACTTTCTTTTCTTTTTTCTTTTTTCAAGCTTCCTTATTGAAAAATCCCTTATTTGTGTAAAAGCAACAGTGCCATTGTTCAACTTTAGCATTTGATTCGTTTCAGTCACTTCAAATTTAATTTGCTTCTCTGAAGACTAAGTTACAGTATCATGTCACATTGTGTTAAATTCACCATGTTTACTGTTGATTTTGGTTCTAATAAGTTACATGCTTATGCCTATTTGTACAAATGCAGAAAGGAGATGATCCTGGTAAATTTAGACGGTTAGACGAGATAATGTTTGTAAATGGCTATCCTGGATTTCAGCAACTATCGGATATTGCAGAAAATTCTATGCAAGTAGTATGTGACATCAAAGGTGGCATAGAAAACCTAAACCTTTGCACAAACTCTGATACTTTCTAAAAGATGGTGACTAGGAGTTACCTATGTATAAGCCTGATATGCATAAATTGTTTGGCACCTCTTTTGCCTCATTGTAATCTAACAGAGGTCGTGATTGGAGTGTCATCTTTTTTCCATCTTATTGATGTTTATTTGGATTTTGTGTTTAGAAAATATAAAACAAAAAAAAGAGATGAAAATATAATTCTATACATCTTTTATAAAATTAATCACTCAACAAATTCTAATAAAGTTCAATTTATCTATTATTTACTTTATTCATATTTATAAAAGTATCAATTCAAATAATTATTTCCAATATATAAAATATATTTTTGAAAATCTTTTCTCTTAAAAATATGTAAAATTTCATTTTTTAATTCTATCATTCTAGTCACTATTTTGATCATAATTATCATGGTTATTAAAATCGTAATTTTGACAACCATGATAATTATGAAATAAAAATAGATAAGATACGGATAAAACAGTTTTTCCAAATACTAGATTTTAAATAGAGATAGATCAAACATAGAATAGATACGGATAAGATTAAAAAGAAAAAAATACGATCCAAATAGAACCTTAACACTCCCATTATACTCTATTGGAAGTTATTACTTTTAAATTTAATGTTATTTTAGTGTAATCTTTAGCAAACAAAAGTATTGTTTTGAGTTGGTTGTACCTTACTGATGTCGTTGTTGTGTGCATCTTTAATATGTTATGAAGTGAACTTTTTTCACCTTATACCTCCTGTAACTGCAGATGTTGGTTCAACAAAGTTTTTTAGGCTTGATGATGCAAAAGTCCTAGCTTGGCTTAGATACAAGGTTTGTATTTGTCTTCACTCTATTTCATGGAGAGCATTACTTAATACAAGGTTTTTTGCTTTTTAATAATTTAAATCATAAAAATGATCTATCTTTAATTTGCAAATATGATAATTGTTATCATACATAAAAATGATGCCCCAATATTGAGCCACGGCCTTGATTCAATGTAGTTGCCTCTTATTCTTTTGAAAAACCATTTGAAAACATGCCATGAAGCTAACAAACGTGCAATGAAGTAGTCCTTTTTTCTTTCTTCTCTCTGTAAAGTTTTTTTCTTTTTGCAACAGGTAAACCAATTGAAGCAGACTCTTCCAACTTTGGATAAAAACTTTGCTGCTCGAACAGAGAAGGAAAAGTGTATGTTTTATGACACAATTCCAACCATTTTGCTAACCTAGCTGCATAAAAAATATATATGCAGTTTTGGTTGGAAGATTAATTAAAGCTTGATAAATCAATGTCACTAAAAGTTTCTTAGCTAGAGACGTAGTGATCCTTTTGCTCCTGCAGAACGTTCTTTGCTTAACTTTCCAGTGCAGTGAGCAGCAAAAAAACATAAAAATAAAAAATAAAAGCTGACATATCAACTTCATAATTACATCTTTTAAAGCAAGACCATCCTTCTATGCATTGCAAAAGCTGTAAAATTCCCAAGTTCTTTTCTTCCCGATGACCCTGCTTGCTTGATACAAAAGCTCAATGCCCATATATCTTTTCAATTTTTATGTCCAATGATCAGAACATTTGACTATGAATTCCAGTCTTTTCTATCAGAATTTCTTAATTTTGAACCCCTCCTTTTTTTACATGTAGTGGCAGATGCAGTTTCAATCCTGGGGGAGTACTTGAAGGATGAACCTTGGATGAAGAATTTGTGTGATGAGTTCAAGTATGGGAGTGGTTTAATTTTTATCCTGTTTCTAAGCAGTGCAGATCTGTTTTTTAATTTATACCATAGTAGTCAGTTTGTTGGTCTTGTGAAGAGAATTACTTGATAAATGCCACCCGTGTTTAGCAGTTAAAAGTTTTGCAATAATATTTAGATTGCTATAATTTCGTTTCGGTAACCTAGTATAATTAGGTGATCATTTTGCAGATTGAATTTACCTGAGGAATGGGTGGATGCAGCAGATGCTCTTCCGGTTGCTTCAGATAACGACTTCAGATCTCCAACTGCCTTACAGGTATTGATAACGGATACAACATCCTTGTGCTGTTGGGATAAATGTATTTCAGCATTGCTTTCAAATCTTCAGAATAATCGAGGCCAATGCTTATTGAAAATCTCTGTCCTTCTAGGAGAAGAATGGAGTTGAAAAAAAGAGTGCTAAGACTGGAAGGCAAGCTAAGAAGGCTAAAGTGGAGACTGAATCTCGTAACATCAGAGAAATGTTCTTCAGGGCTGCCAAGTGCAAGAAGGGCTAACTGATTTTTCTTTCATGAGAAAGGAAAAGAGTTGATAATTAGAATCACATGGGAGAGGCTGCTTCAGCATTGCTCAAAGCGTCGTGAGTGGAGTTTTGGTAGGGCAGAATCAGAAAGCGACCTTAACACAGTTGATTGTATGATGTATTTGCGTCTTTAGTTACATGAATTGTTGACCCGGAAAGTGCAAATATTCCTACCCATTGGCATCCTCCCCTTTGCTGTTCCATCAGAATTGTTTAGGCTCGTTTTAAAGGAACAATTAATTTCACCAGCTAGAATCATTCTAATGATGTTTTCAAGGAAAAAGTAGAAATGTTCAAATTATACATGTTTGTGTCTTGCTCGGACTCTAGATATGGTTTTCAAGTTTGAACAGGCTAGTTAGATAGAATAGAACCCGTAATACTTGAGCTAGATTTTGGGTATATGGTTTAACTTCCACCACTCTTGAAATTTTAAAACAATGTCATGGTCAAACTAGTTCATTGCACATAGAATGAATGAGCTTAGCATAATAATTTGGAAAGAACTACCAGGCGGATTGGTGTACAAGATATGTAGATCATTTCCTTAATATTTGGAAAGTCATGTGAAGCGGTTCACAGTTCGTCCCTTCGATGACATATGATCTCCTGAGGACATTTCGAGCCAAGGAATTTTCATGCAAAATAACAAATGCCACTGCAGTAGTATAAATCCATTACCTCTCAGGATGCCCTTGTGGAAAAAGGCGGTAGTAAATCCTCATTCTCAAAAAGAGAAATCATGTAAATTACATTTGGTTCTTCATCTGGCAGGACTCAATAAAGCTTAAGCAACAAAGCAAAAAGAACCAAAATTCAGTTGGCCTATTCTATCTGAAAGGCACAAAAATCATTGTAAAAAGCGTAGGCTCGTTACTTCCTTCCACAGACACTACTTTGACTGCTCATCAAAGAGGGACTCTACATAATCAAACATCAAAAGCATTTTTCCTGCAAGATTCGCATCAATGTCTGAAGTGCCTCACGTTTGTGAAAAGAAGGGACACACCATATTTGTTGCAACAGTCAATCGCATCCTTGTCTCTGATGCTACCTCCAGGCTCTGTGATAACTGCAACTCCGCTCTCACATGCCTCTTCCACTGCATCTTTCCAAGCTGCTCATATGATGCATTAACCCATTAGCAGATGCTAGATTTCAACTAGCTTGTAATAATATTTTGTGCATCTACCGAGCTTCTTAACATGATATTACAAAAAAAAAAAAAAAAAAAAAAAGGACAAAAGGTTCCACTCAGTAAATATGGTGTCAATTATGCTTTTAGTTCAGTTCCTACCAGCAAAAAACTTTTTAAGTTGAAAATTACCAAATGGGAAAAAGGCATCACTAGCCAAAGCTGCTCCCTTCACCTCCTCCCCAGCTTTTTCCATGGCTATCCTTAAGCTCTCCAAACGGTTTGGCTGTCCACTTCCCATCCCCAGCATACAGTTGTTCTGACCAAATGACAAGGAAAACACTTATCTCATCCACGTACTATAAAGGCAAAAATATTCAGAAAGATATCAGCTACAGAATCTAGATATTACCTTTGCTATAACGATAGCATTGCTCTTTACATGCTTCACACAAAGCCATGCAAACTCTGCATCACAAAGCTCACAGTCTTGTGGTTTCTTATCCGAGACCACATCAAACTGGATATCTTGTGGAGTCAAATCATCAGAATCCTGAGCTAACCATCCTCCACCAACTTGCCTTAGTGAAAGCTTTCCTTTCTCATTTTTATTTGCTTCAAGAATTCTCAAAGTTTTGGATTTCCCACGTAGTACCTCAAGTCCCCTCTCTGAGTATTTTGGTGCCACAACTATCTCATAAAACATTCGAGTTTCACCATCTGTTGGGCTTCGAAATTCTCTAATTTCTTTAGCTAAAGCCTATAAATAGCAAATTCAGGAAATTTAACCCCTTAGTGGTCAATGCTTCTGAAATAAACAAACTCTAACATTTGCATCATCCTTCAATGTGGTTTGTTTTGGCGTCTCACGCAACTTTAAGTCTCAGTCTTTTTTTTTTTTTTTTTTTGGAGTGACAGAGCACGGGGGAAGGTTAATGCATTTAGTGGTATTAACTGTGAGAAAGTACTTATTCAACATCTTTCATCAGGACATAATTCGATATATTTTGTCAGATAAATATTTTTCTAATGCTTGTGTATGTCAGCCTGATGATTAAAAGGAGAAATTACCTCATCAACTTCCACATTAAAGGCAACTATCCCACCAAACGCACTCACTGGATCTGCCTTCACAGCCAACCTATATGCATCAAGGATATCATCCCGTGATGCTACCCCACAAGGATTCGTATGCTTTACGACAACACACGTTGGGTTCTGAAATTCTGATACACAATTCCAAGCTGCATCTGCATCTAGGTAGTTATTATATGACATTTCCTGTAAAGGAGGAAACTTGTGTTAGGATTATGTGCAAAAGACCGGTAACTAAGACTCAAGATGGTTCCATCATTAAGAAATTATAATGATCAATGTAAAATTTACGTGCATGCAGCTGCAGAACACCACGTGCTCCAATGCCACTTGCCTAATATACATTTCTAAATTTCTCAACAGAACTCGATGTAATTGTTTAAGACATAGAACTTCCACATAGCCCTCTTATCATAAGTACTTGATCTATCACTAAAAGATGAACATAAAACTTAAAGAAACACAAAGGGTTAAAAAGAATTTGATCCCCAAGCCCTGTCAAACTTTCAATCACCAAGATGTTGGAGAAAACAAGGGGAATGTTAACGATTGTCTCACCTTCCCATGATGGAGAATTGCCGTTGCAATACCCCCTGCATTAAACTCCACAAGACTCTTGTCAACATAGAATGCAGCCTTTTGATGAGGATTTTCACCATAGCGAAGAGAACTTTTGAGAGAAAGAGGCACTGTCAAGCTGGGAGGAAACTTATCTACCAAAGAAAAACAGAATTACCAAACTTCACTGTCATTGATGCCCCTTTATGAACCAAATTTCTGAATTAGAATCTAAGTTGAATGAATCATCATGTATACCCTCCACTAGTAAATTTAGTTTCAAATTTTTAGTTGTAAAGCCCAGGAAGAATTAAAATTCACCATGCAAGCATTGACTAAGAACATCAATGAAAAGGCACCTCCAACGGTCTGTTTCCAGAGCCACTCTGAAACTGCTGAATCATAGGAGGCAACGTGCTCAAAAGCCTTCCAAGCAAGTTTCCTACGAAACTGTTGATCATCACTTTCTCCTTTAAGGAACTCCACAAGCTTAGGATAGTCTTGTGAATTAACAACAACTAAGACATCCATATGGTTCTGTTTTGCATAGCAGAAAAGTAAATTACTATTTAGGTAAGTCAAAAAATGAATATTATTGCTAGAAAAATGTGGTTTGACTTGCTATCTTGATTAATGATATTACAGAAAAGCAGTAGCACATTTTTAACTCAAAACATTGTACTTCAAGGAAGTAACCAGCCATGTACATATCTCTAAATGAAATATATGATGAAAAAGCCAGAACCAAATAGTTACATATCTATTAGCAACATAGGCACCAAAATCCCTATAATGAGTACATTTCTATTAATTTCATACTGTCATGTTCAGTGTTCTCTGTTACTTGAGCAACCTTTGGCATCAACAATCATTTTAAGTGAAATCTCCTTGTATGTTTACCATACAGAGACCATATTCAAGCATTATGAATACAATTGAGGATCTATTAAGCTAATTCTAATAGATTTGAAGCATTGTGTTACTTTTTTTTTAAGGTAATTCCAAAAGCATGCATAACTTGATTCGCTTTTCAAAAGAGTAGCATTCTTATCATACCTTTGCAGCGGCTCTAATCATGGCAGGACCGCCAATGTCGATATTCTCAATACCCTCATCAAACTCAATTTTACCACTGGAAGTAACCTTCTCATAAAAAGGATATAAATTTACTACCACAATGTCGAAAGTACCTGCCAAAAACATCATAAATCAACATATGAATGTTTGTTCCCCAGCCAACAAGTCCACACATCATGAAAAGTACATTTTCAAAGATTCAGTTCTCTTATCTACCAATAAATAGAGAGCAGATTTTCATAAAATTGCATTTGTCTAAGTTCCTCCCATAGCAATTACAGTAGCCTCACCTATTCCATACTGACTAAGTGCTTCCATGTGATGATTTTGGTCTCTTCTGGCAAGAATTCCTCCATGTATATTAGGATGTAGGGTTTTCACACGGCCATCGAGCTGCAAACAGAAACTAAAGTTATATCTTTATTGTAAACAGCCAAGCCAAGGTGGATAAAAACTGTTTAGTGGAAAAAGTAAAGCAAAGAGGATCATTCAAAAAGAAAAATTTTACAGGAAAATTTCAATGGGGGGTTGTACACATAAGCTAGCAAAACTTGGCAGCAAATTTTTAACAGAAACAACCATAATTGAAATATTACCATATAAACCTGACAAGGATCTAAGATACAGTTGCACTGCTGTTGCTGCTCTTGGATGAGGCTTTTTTGCACAGGAAAACACTTAAGTGGCAAGGAAAGTTTTGACAGACAGGTCTTGGGATACAAGACAATTGGGGCAAAATCACACGTACATAAATGACATGGTTCTCTCAAGTTATGAGTGATTGGAGAATCATGTTTTTGAATTGACATTCTTGTGATATGACAGGCTCACTTGAACCTCAAAAATCACAACCAAAGAATATCAAACAGACATGTACTTGCACATTTGCGCATTTGATCAAAAACAAACATCTCCATTTCCTAATTTTAGTGCCCAAAGCTGAAGATGTATGAACAAGAAAAAACTCAAGAAGAATCAATCAGCTGTAGAACACAACATAACAAAAGGATCACAAACCATTTCAGGGAAATTGGTGAGCTCTTCAACTTTGGTGACGGAAACTCCAGCACTTTGCAAAGCTACCGCTGTTCCACCAGTGGAAACAATTGTGTATCTAAAATACAAACACAAACACACAAATAACTCTTAATAAAATAGATACAATAATAGTATAATAATAATCTAAATCTATTTAAGCCAATGAAGTACCCCAAGTCCTGGAGCGACTTTCCGAGGAAGTCCAAGTCTTTCTTGTCGGACAATGAAATCAGTGCCTGCTTCTTGTTTTTTATTCCTGCAACAATAATAACGGTTAGAACAAAATACAAGAGAAGATAAAAAAGAACGAAAATTTGTAAATTTAAAGGGTCGAGGGAAAAGGAGATAACTTAAAACCAGAAAAAGGAATAGGAATACATTACCAGAAGCGGTTGACGAAGAGGTAGAGAGAGTTTGGGTTTGGGTGTCAGAAGACATTGCTTTAATTGAAGATTGAAGTCCCAGGCACCAAAACACGCGACGACTAGAATAAGAAGAAGAAGCGGTGGCGGCTGGGAGGGAGAACGGCAGGGCACGAGTAGAGGCGACGGCTAATCGTAAAGCGGTGGAGATACTGGACTGTGGACGTGCGCCACCACACCCCAACATTTCTTTCTGTTTATTCTCTCTCTCAACTCGCACTCACTCCGGCAGTCAGCAACAAGTCTTATCACACTCTCCCGCGGTACGTTTTTAACTTCTAGGTCATATGTTATACATAAATTCCTACACGTGACCAAGGGATGTTGGTTCAATTTGCCAGCAAGCAGGACTCGAACGAGGGGAATGCTTTAGCCGAGGGTTAAAAGGTCGAATGCAAAAAGGTGAGTTTGGTCCTTGTAGGTAAACTATTTTGCAAAATGGGGTCACATTTAAATTAATTACAAGAATACCTTTATTAAATCGCATTTAGAAGATATAGATTTAGTTTTTTTCAAATTCCCACTTAAAGTTGCTATAGAAATGTAAAGAAGTCGCATATAAGAAAAGCGATCTAAATATCGCAACATCAAAGTGAGATTTACAAATTGCAATATCAAGTTATGATTTACAAAAGCTCAAACCTTGATTATCTTTTTTTAGCACCTTAATGTTTATCGTTGCCAAGAGCGTCATCTTTCATGCTTGATAATAGGTTTGACTTTATAGAACTTGACATTTCAAAAATGTATTATTAGAATGCGATTTTCACATCATACAATATAAATGTGATTTCTTTATTCATTGTGTGTGATGAAATAGCTAAATTGTATAACGGTATTTAACAAATTATTTTGATTGCAACCATTTTTTAAGAAATAATTTGTCTCAAAGGGGTAAATACACCTATTTTTCAAGTTCAAATATTAAGAAATTCATAGTGATGGCCGAGGTTCTTTTTCTTTGAAAAAAAAAGGGAAAAATGGGGGAAAACTACAATCCTCAACCACTCAAGAAAAGATTTGCAAGATAAACTATTATATTTAGATGTGTAGTAGTAATGCTACTAATTAATATTTTTTTAAGTAGATAGACTACACATGTCTATTACCATATTACAATGTATTTGAATATAGTTATAATTACACAAGAATGAGATTCTCCTCCATTAATGAAACATTGTGTTTTAGGCAAAAATCACAAATAGGGATTTCCATTTAGTTGTGTACCATTACACCCTGAACTCTTCTTCCTCCCCCATTTATAGATTGTTTTCTCTTTCTCTAAAGAAAAAACATAGTACATTTCTCTCTCCCCCCTTCTCACCTATGCATTCCAACCAATTTCTTATCAAAATTTACATTACTTGAGCTAAACTCATGTCTCTAATATACATTAAGCAAGTAAATATTGATTATGTTATAGATTTGGAAGGTAATTTGTAACTTCTTTTACTAACCCTAATTCTTTCTCTCTCTAGAAATTTAACATTTTGAGAATTTTGCAAGTCAAAGTGCAATGTGTCTTAATTTGATTTTTGGTGTGTTAGTTACTAGAAGAGGAATTTTAATAAATTAGTATTGCTTAAATAATAGGGTGATATTTTGTAGTGTTGAGATCAATTGGTTGTAGATGATGGTGGATTTAGTCAAATTTTCGATTTGCACATGAGAACATATTACATTGTGAAGATGGGGTTTATTATAATAATGGCCCATTAAAAAATTAAGGTGAAGTTAGATGTGGGCTATTTAGGGTTGTTATAAAAGATAGGTGTAACCATTGGAGTTGATTCTAGCATATATTAAGTTAAGGTGTTTCACAAGTAGTGCTCTATTATCACAGAAAGTGTTGTGTGACACAGTATTCTATAATGTCCATTACGTAGATAATGATGTGGAAGGTTTGATTAAATATGTTAAAGAATGGGTGGCTTGTTCATTCAAGAGGTTTTTATCATGTTAGATTATATCTACCATGACACATGAGAGATATACACTTGACAAGATTGTTGTGCTTCCCTCCATACGAGTGCAACAATACATGATTGCTCAAACCACTTTTGAAGAAAAGTTGAAGTCTATAAGCCTTATATAGGGGAAATGGATATACATATTGGATAAGATCTTAAGAGAGAGATATAACAAGTCAATAATAATATATATTGTGATTAAGAAGAAGAAGCAGTAAATGGGGAGGATCCAATGGATGGCTAATTTACTAATTTTGAGATAAAAATATCCAGTGATCCTCTACCTTAAGTAGATAATGTAAAGGGGACCATCAGTATAGGTATAAGAGTTCGCAACAACAATATCGTCCTACTTAGTATGAAAATTTTTATATTTGAGATTTTATTATTTTCATTATTTTAAGATGGATATATTTTAATATCTTTTAATAAGTAGATATATTTTAGGCTTGAGGAGATCTTTTAGTATCTTTTATTTTAGGAGATTTATTATTAGCCATTGGATTGGGTTTACATCATAGGGCCCATATTTATTTTATCCTTAAAAAATAGTACTCTTTTTAGGGTTTTGAACAAATGAATGATTGATTATTAAATTAAATAAAATCGATTTCTTTTAAGAGTGGAATGATTCCATCTTTCATCGATAATGTGAGACTATTAAAACTTCATTGGTAATGTAAGGCCACCAAATCATGTTATTTCAATTTGTTTAGTTATTTTTATTTGTTATATCAATTGCAACTACAATAAAGACATCATAGGGCCCATATTTATCTTATTTTTATATAAATATTAGTCTTTCTAGGATTTTGAACAATTGAATGATCTATTATTGAGTTGAATAAAATTGATTTCTTTCAAAAGTTGCGTAATTCCATCTTTCATTGATAGTGTGAGACTATCAAAACTTCATCAGTAGTGTAAGGCCATCAAATCGTGTTATTTCAATTTATTTAGTTATTTTTGTTCATTGTATTATTCGTAACTACAATAAAGTCTTCTAAGTTTTGACAATTTCTAAGAACAGCATTAATTTTCTTAATTTAACTAGACAGATTCGCTAGTAGTTAGTTTGTTGGGATTATTAATAAGTGCATAAACAAGCTTTGTCTTTGTATATTTTTCACAAGTGAGGATTTCACTAAGGGAATTATGTTTAGTAGTGGCTTCAACGTGATATTGAATTTAATCTACCAAGACTTATAGATAGGAATCAACCTTCTGGATGAATCATATGCAGCCAAGCTAGAAGACTTCAAGGACTTACGAGGAAGATAATAGCTCGTAGCATCATCTAGAGCAAGAATTCCTATTCTGGCCTTCATGATTTACTTTACTGTTGACCTGAGTACTAAGCTCTCTCATGTACCAATATTATCTTCGAAACTGTTGAGTAGATGTACCGATCCTCTAGGCAGACATACCTACTTGCTAAGCAGCTGTACTACAATCTTGACAACATTCAAGCATACTAGCCTCAACAACTATCTGAAGCCAAGCTTTCGAATCGACTAAGATTTGACCCCAATCCAAGGTAGATATTCATTATTAACTGATTGGTTGAGGACTGACCTAATCCAGATCAAGTCAGCTTTAACCACATACCCTCTTTTTCCTCCTTTCGTTCGAGTTATACTATACTTCGGAGTGACTAGCTACTATACTACGCTTGTCTTCTGGCATAACATTCCAAAAGGATTCTTTATTTTTTTATACAAAATATTCTTTTTCTCTTTTATCCTTTTTAGTATAATTCATGTATCTCAATTGTAGATTACCTCTTTGTCTTTTCCATGTATGCTGGTAACCCTAGCAGGGCTAGAATAAATAACCCATTTGTTGTATGCAGACGCAACTCTTTGATCGTCAGAATATACAAGTTTCCCTTTTAAGCAACTCTAGTATTCTTATTTACTCTTAACTCTTATTTATTCCCTTTAGTAAGGAATAATGGCGAGTGACCTTATAATTTGGTCTAGTACCTCACATTTGGCAGATTGTAAACTAAGTAGCTTCGATTGGTGTGTCATATGTAGTTAATAATTGCCCAAACTTTTGCTAGCTTTCTTGTTTTCCTTTTGGTTCGCTTAGGCTATGGTACTCCTCTGTGTATCTGACTCTAAAGATGCATTAGCTTTACTGGTATTAAAACACAGTTCCGAAAGGCAATGTATGAAGTTGTAGTAAGGTTTTGGCTTGTGTTTTTTGTTTGAGGCTATTGTGTTCCTTCCATAGCTACTTCAGTGTATTCGTATAAAGCACGCTTAGAGTTATGAGCTGTGTAGTAAAGATTTCTATGTTAGTAAGTATGGCTCCATTACTACTCTATTTTTCACTATGAAAATAGAGTAAAAATAGAGTAAGTTCACTTCTATCTTATTCGAGTGATTATTAGGTGTTGAAGTTGTTAGATTGTGTTAGTTGAAGTTTTAGGTTGTAAGGTAGTAATATTTTCTATGTATTGTGTTGTTAATTTATTAAAAAAGTATCATACCATGTTGAATTTGAGTGTTCAAGATGTTATTGGTGACCAGAGTAATGATGCTCAACTTGGTCGTGGACATAATGATAGTAACACTTTGATGATAAGCTTAATAGACTCACTAATCTTGTTAAGAGTCTAGTCATCACAATGTAAGTTAATATACAACAACCCCAAAGTGAACAATACTATAACCCACTAGAAAATGGTCTTAAGAGACTTTATGGCCAAGGTAATTGAGCTAATTGCATAATTCGACCACTTTAAGTTGGAGGAGTAATAGACCAAGTTGTTGGGCTAAGGTAGGAGTTGGAGAAGATTGAGGAAAATGATGAAGAGATAGATGCTGAAGAGTATGAAGAGGAAGAAGAAGAGGTTGATTTATCGAGCATAAGAGCGAGGATGCTAAGCTCTTTAAGGACTAGATAATGTCAAGGTCCAAATCCTACTCTTCAGTAGAAGTGGAAATAGAAATGTAAATGAATATATTTTGAGAGAGAACAGAAGGCGGAGAAAGTTTTTGACTGTTATGGATATATAGATGCTGTTAAGGTTTGACTTGCCGCACTTGCGTTCTCTAGGTATGCCATAATTTGATGGAAAAATTTGAATGCAGCTAGAGTAAGGGACAGAAGACGAGGAGCAAGGATCTGAGATGAGATGAAAAGATTGATGAGGGATAGATTTGTACTCAAGACCTACTTGTAAGATTACATTTGCAAAGTTGTAGGAACCTTGCCAAGGAGGTCAATCTGTTGATGACTATATGAGATAGTTTCAAATACTTATGATTCTAGCCTATGGGGATGAACTCGATGTAAGCCCCGCAATCAGCTACTCGAGGTTTTATTTATAGAATTTAGGGCAATCAAGCAAATTGTTTGTAACCTAAATTTTACAACGAAGTTAGGAATATTAATAAAAGTAATCCCATGAGTTTGGATTAAGGAAAATAAATAATTAAATAATATAATATTGAATTATATGTCTATTATTTGTTATTTATCGGAAACACATAAAATGAGTTCCAATAACTAATGAATTGATAGAAATGAATTATGTGCAGACTAAAAATCATGAAATAACATAAATAATATTTAAGAATATTTGTTTATACCATAAATGAATTTACATGTAGATAGAAATACGCGAAATTACTTTAAATACTTGAAATATACCAAAGAAAATTCATAAATAATTAAAGAAAAATCAGGAAAAATGAGAAAAGATCTAGAAAGTGATCGTGGTAACTTGGAAATGGAAAAAAAAATTAACCAATCAAAATTTAACTAATAGAAAGTGGAAAAGGATAATATAAGGTCAATGTCAACTTCAACTAATGAGAAAAAAAAATATCTATACAACTCTATAAATACCCAAATTAAATCATAATCTAATTTGGTCAGTTGAAATGTGAAAAAAATTGAGAGCATAAAAAAAAAAGATTAAGGTTTTTTTTCTAAAAACTTTACGAAAAAATTTGTGCAAATAGGGGTTATAAAGTGAGTCAACAGCCGACGGTAACCTGAGAGTAGATGGCCACCACAACCATACGGTGGTGGCAGCACCCAGACTGGTCGACAAAGCCATGTTAGCCAATGGTAGCTAAAGCCACCAACACCGGTGAGTCTAATCTTCCCTTTTGATTTTGCTTATTTTATTAAAAATATTAAATATATTTAGAAAATTGTGAAATTTGGTATTCTAAGGTTTTGAAGTATGTAGATTTAGGGGAAAATTTTACTTTGATAAATTTAAGTCTGGAAATATAATGTCCTTAAGAAACTGCATAAAATCAAATATATTTCGAATTAGAAATAAACGACCTTAAGAGGGTAGTTTTGAGCTCAAAATTTTTGTGTAGACTAATTAGGACATTTAAAACAGTGCTATAAAGTGATTTTAAAAAATTTATCGTTGAAATTTTTAGATGATTTTTAAGCCTTAAAATGATTCATAAAATGGGTAATTTTAGACTAATTAGGTAATTAAAGGGATAATTATTGATTTAGTACATAATTGTATGTTTTAGAATGTTGAAATTTGATGATATATGATATTTGTAGCATTTGGGGTATTAGATGTAATCATTAGGGAATTATGTAGTATATATGTAATAGGTAAAAATGGTCTATTTTAAGCTAATTTTGTAATTTAAGGTAATTAGGTGAAAATTTTGATTTGGGATGAATTTAGATATTTTGAAATGTTATTTGATGTTGAAAGATGATATTTGAAGTGATGGGAATATTAGATGTGTATATTATGTACATATTAGGTAATAATGAATAATATATAAGTATAAGAAATTAATGAGTAGGAAAATATTAGGTTAAAAATTGATATTATAATAATAATAGGAATATATACAAATCTAGAAAGAGAATTAAATTTAGGTTTTAATATGAAAAATGTAGAATTTTCTCACATTGGAAGTAAATTCGGTAGTTAAATTAGAATACATGGTATAACGTATGAACTAAAATACTAGTTAGGGGTCAAATATGATATTTAGGATACCCGAAAATAATGTAATTAATTTTACATTATGGGTCAAAATTAGTTTCTAGGGTTCACGTATAAAACCATACTAAAAAACTGAACTAAGACCTAATTTATAAATCAATTTAGAAACTAAATCAAAACTTAGCCTAAATCAACAATAATTGAAAAGATTTAAAAAATTGAAAAAAAAAAGGTATATCAAACCCTAAACAAAAGCTAATAATAAGCATTATAAGATAAAACTAATCTATGGTAATTATGTGAAAACTGAAACAACGTTTGTATTATAGGGATTATTGGCGATGGCTTGTGTGAGTCGCATCTCGAGTAAGTAAGCAAGGAATCTAAGTAAGTTGGAATTAATACGTTACTATATTTATGTAGTACTTAAAGGCTTGAAATTGTACTTGATTGTGCTTGTTAGGTCGCTGAATGTGCGCATGTGCTTATATTGAGTTGATGATGTAAATCTAGTTTACTACTTTGGCTTATATTTGTGTAATTTGTTTGAAATGATTGAACACCCTAAATCGGATTTAGCTAAATATATGACTCATAAATTTAAATTGGACCTATATAGCAACCCATTAGGAGAAATGTTAGGATTCTTTGGCCAAATACCGACCCTTTCGAAAGGGATGGCGTTGGATAGTATAATTGGTCCCTTCTTCATCTTTAGTCAAACTAAGTGACAAGTGAGGAGATTGTGGCAAGTGTGAAGTCAATGGTTCGAAAGTAGTGATAGGAGGAGTGGTGGTTTAGGTTTAGTCGTAAGCTGTTGCATTAAATGAAAATTCCTCAACTCGGATTAGAGTGGGTTTATTTTTGTAATCTCACGATGGGTTAGACAACATCGTACGATGGCATTTTCTTAAACCTGCATTTTATATAATTAATTTGGTTGATAACCCTGTTTGTGTTCGCTATATAGTTTTAAGTCTTTATCCCAACTTATTGAGCTGTTAATTGCTTACATCCTTATAAATGTTGTTGTAGGAGTTAGCTAAGAAGCGGCTTATAATTACCTTGAAACTAGCAATTGTTGTATCCTAAGGGAGTGAAGATAATAACTTGAAGAGCGATTACACTTTCAAGTTTGGATTCTATCTTTAAAGTTTTTAGTATTAATTAATGTATTACTCGAGTAGATTATGATTAGGCTACTAAATTTTATAAACATACTTAGATTATTTAGTGTAAATATGTATTTTTCATAATTACATAGTTAAATAACATGTTTATTTATGAACTGTTTACTTCAAAGTAGGTTAGTCATAGATGTCTTGTGTAAATTAGGTTTAAGATAGCAGTCGAAAGGTTAATTTCTATTTTAGAATGGTTTGCATGGCGGGATTGTCATGACTTTACTGCTTTGTGGTGTAGTGGTTCTGAGTTGGTATTAGAGCGTAGTTCTAGTGCACTCGCTTTAAAATGATATAATTAAAAGAAGTAGACACTATAAGAAAACATTGCGAGTGGGTAGAAATAAGTGGGCAGTAAATTATTGTACTATAAATTATATAGCAATAGTGACTATAACGCCGACTTGAGGTAAATATTAATCAAACTTAAATCTAGTGATGGGATCACATGGAGAATTGGTGGTTAGTTGAAGTGATTTAAATAAAATGAAGGAGAATCTCTGATTTAATCTAGAGTTGAGATGTGGAGAACATTGTTAGAATTGGTTAGTTGAGATATGTTAATATCGTGGATGGGATTATTGAGAAGTTTGTTGATGGGTTGAATTGTAATTGATGAGATGTTATGTATTGATGAGACTCGTGGATAATAATAGATATTAATTTGAGTTTTTAGAATACTAGGGGTATTGAATTATGTTTTATTGGTTAACAATGGATGGAAATAAGGGATTATGACTTTAGTGATGCTACCGAGATACTTTTAGTAAAGACAGGAGAGAGAGACTTTACCCTACTAGTATGACTCATAATCTGGCTACCATATTATGTACCTTCAGACGATTACTCTCCGAGGATTATTAATTGATTTCTATATTTCCTGGATCAATTGAAATACATTATATGTAGAATGAGAATGCGGTATGTGAGATGATAATTGATGATGATATTGAGGAGTCTGATAATGATAAGGTATACGGAATGATTACTATTTCTGATTTTCCTATTGAAATATAAAGTACTGAATCAATAAGCTGTGATGATAATTAAATTGGAAGACAAATGTGGTGAGATTCTTTTGAATGAATGGTTGTTATGGGTGATTTGAATGATGAATATAATATGATAGTTGATTACATTTTCTTGAAAGTTAGAATTGATCCTATATTAGTTATTTATATATGTAGACATCCCAATGATGTCTTAGTGGATGTATGCTTCTTGATGAAAGTATCTTCTTTTGAATATGTGCATATGCTCAATGATTTATATATTTGTAGCTAAAGGTATAAAAGGAACAAATGTGTTTGAGTGAACAATATTGAAAGTTCTCTGCATATGTAAGAATGGTGGCAAAAACTGTGCTATGAGATTAAAATCAGGTTATGAATTCTTTAGCCCTTAATGAATCATGAATTGAAGACTTATATTTTTGGAGTTGTAATTAAGTGCAAGTGAAGCAAAATGAATATGAAATGGATAGTGAGATTTTTATGTGTTGTTAAGGTAAATGAAATTATATCATTATATAGTACTTATAATTGGTCATAGGAGATGGATGGATATTAAATGGTACATGAGAAATGAAGTAAGATTGTTAGGTAAACTACAATTGAATATGTATCTAGGTGCTCTGAAATAATACTATAATGAGTAACAATTGATTGTAGAAATGAAATTAAAGGAAAAGTTTGGAGAGGATTAAGGCTTTTAATCAAAAAGTTTCTTTGCTATTCTAAGACCAATTTAGAAAGACATAACCTTTCAAGAAGTGAACTTTTTAAGACGGTTATCTATTAGTATACTTAATTATGATATGATGATAAGGAATGTTGATAAAAAATAGTTATTTAGGGATTCAAGCTTAAAGAAATCAGGAGATAAGTAGTGGTTTCACTAAAGGACTCTCATTTGATCTTAGTTAAGATAATAAATTTGAACAAAAGGATTGGGTAATAATTATAAGAATAATGTATAATTAATTACAGAATATAGATATATATATGAATGGATGAAATGTAAGCACAATAATGATATTGAGGTGTTTATTCCCTACAAGTTAGAAACTAGTGGATGGAAAGGGATTTAAGACAATTGGGATTTATCATTACTTATCAATCTAGAATTTATATTGGAGGAAGGATATTAATCTAACAAGTTGTAGGATATGATTAAAATGGAATTTAGAAGAAAAACTACCATTGGTAGATGATGAGAAGTTTGTTGATATCTATAAGCGAGAGACTAAGGAAAGTATTGATAAGTACTGGATCTACTAGTAATGTATAAAAGTTCAAATATATTTTTGAAGATTAGTTTGTGGATATTTGAATTTTATGGTTAAGTTAATTAAGAATTGAACATGTAGTAGAAATTTTGTATTTGATGTTGTAAATGGGATATTAGGAGATAAAGAAGTAACTATGTTTTTCTAGAATAACATCGAATTAGATTGTTAGCAATTTAGGATTAAGTTGAAGAAAGCTTCTATAATATAATATAATATAATATAATATAATATAATATGGACATTATGAATTCCTAGCGATGTCTCTTAGTTTAGTAACACATAGATTTTAATTACAGAATTGGGAGAAATGTGTATATGCCAATAGTATATGAAGATACTAGTTGTGATAACTATCGATAGCATGTTGATATATAAAGTGTTTGTGGATAGCATCAAGGAAGTTAAACAATCATAAGTAGTATGCCAAAATTGAAGAAAAGTGACTTTTGGATGAGATGATACTTCTTTCATTAAACAAGTTGCCTTTGGAAAAGGGACTTCTATAGATATTTAAAGTGTTTAAGCAGTACTTGAAGAAATATAGCTGATAATCACTATCAAGAAAGAAGATCTATTGAAGTAATTAGATATACAAGGAAGGTATGAAGTTCCAATACACTTCATATGGGTAGTTGTGATAGGTAGTCTATCAAAGAAATGACAAATCTGAGATGGTTAATCCATTGTTGTCAAGTTTTGTGTCATGTTAACCCTATTGGTGTAATTTGTCATGTTGTGTTTTGTTAAGTAATAAGTCTTTGTTAATACTATGTCTCTTGCTAAATCTGTTAGTCAAAATTCATATTCAATCTTATTAAGTTGAGTCAAGTCAAATTGAGTTGATTTAAAATGTCAGCCATCTCATTTGAATTCAAGATGGAGGAAAGTCAAGATTTGTCGTATTTACTTCTATTGATCAATGCTAAGCTGTATAAAGAACAAATGAGAAGCGATGGCAGAGGTGTAGACATTATGAGTGGAAGATTATGGATGAGAGGAAAGGTGATGATATGAGGTGAACTTAGAACTACTGAAAATTACAAGTAAAACCTAGGAATCAATAAAATAAGAAACAAATAGAGGATAAACCAACAAAAAAAACTTATAAGATTATAAAGCTAAGTCATAAGATAGTATAATACAACTAGAGAACTACGGTGATGAAATAAGATTTGATTGATATTAAAGTATGAAATGCAAAAGAAGGTAAATTAAGAGATCAAGCAAAGGTTCAGATAGAGAAGAAGGTGAAACTTAATCAGAAAGCAATTCCAAAGCTTAGTTAGAAGATAATTTAGTAGAATGGAAAAAGGAATTGTAAAGTTGTGAAGCAACCTATAAAAATATTGGATAATCAAGTTTAGAGTTAAAGAAAGGTATAATGAAACATAAGCCCAAACTTGGAAGTCATTGTGGAATAAAACATAGCAAAATTTTAGCATTACTCGTGGTTATTTTGATTTTCAAAACAATAAAAGAATATAAGCTGTCAGTTTTAGTTAAGCAAGCAATACGTAGATATACAAGAATTTTGAGGATGAAACTATTATAAGGGTGGTGGATATATAAGCTCTGCAATTAGCTACTCGATGTTTAGTTCCTAGAATTTAAGAAGATTAAGCAAATTGTCTAATCTAGCCCAAATTTATAATAAAGCTAAAAATATTAGTAAAAGCAATCCCATGAGTTTAGATTTAAGAAAATAAATAATTAAATAATATAATATTAAATTATATGTATATTATCTATTATTTATCAGAAATGCATAAAAAAAATTTTGATAACTAAAAAATTGATAAAAATAAATTATATGCACATTAAAAATCATGAAATAACATAAATAATATTTAAGAATATTTATTTATACCATATATGAATTTACATATAGGTAGAAATACATAAAATTACTTAAAATATCCAAAATATGCTAAAATACTACTAAATAATTAAAGAAAATTCATAAATAATAAAATAAAAAAATGAGGAAATGTCTAGAAAGTGGTTGTTGCAGCTTGGAAATGGAAGAAACAAAATTAACCACTCAAAATTTAGCAAATAGATAGTGGAAAAGGATAAGATAAGGCCAATGTCAATTCAAATTAATGAGAAAAAATAATCTATATAGCTCTATAAATACCTAAATTAAATCGGAAGCTCATTTGGTTAGTTAGAATGTGAAAAAAATTGTGAGCATTGAAAAAAAAAAAGCTTAGGGTTTTTTTCTAAAAAAATTACAAAAAAATTTGTGCAAATAGGGGCAATAACGTGAGTCAACACCCGACAGTAACCTGGGAGTGGATGGCCATCACCACCATACGATGGTGGTAGTGCCCAAATCGGTAAACAAGGCCATGTTAGCTGATAGTGGCTAAAGCCACCAATACTGGTAAGTTCGATCTTCCCTTCCGATTTTGCTTATTTTATTAAAAATATTAAATATGCTTAGAAAATTGTGGAATTTGGTATTCTAAGATTTTTAAGTATGTAGATTTAAAAAAAAATTTTACTTTGATAAATTTAAGTCTGGAAATATACTATCCTTAAGAAATCGCATAAAATTGAATATATTTCGAATTAGAAATAAATAATATTAAGAGTGTAGTTTTAAGATAAAAATTTTTGTGTAGGCTAGTTAGGGCATTTAAAATAATGCTATAAAGAGGCTTTCAAAAATATATTTTTGAATTTTTTAGATGATTTTTAGGCCTTAAAATGATGAATAAAATAGGTAATTTTGGGCTAATTAGGTAATTAAAGGGATAATTACATTTTTAGTGCATAATTGTATGTTTTAAAATACTGAAATCTAATGACATACAATATTTGTAGCATTTACGATGCTAGATGTAATCATTAGTGAATTATGTAGCATATATGTAATAAGTAAAAATGGTATATTTTAAGCTAATTTTGTAATTTAAGATAATCAGATAAAAATTCTGATTTGGGATGAATTTAGATATTTTAAAATGTTAATTGATGTTGGGAGATAATATTTAAAGTGATAGGGATATTAGATGCATATATTATGTACATATTAGGTGATAATGTATAATATGTAAGTATAAAAAATTAATGAGTAGGAAAATATTAGGTTAAAAATTTATATTATAATAATAATAGGAATATATACAAAATCTGATATGAGACTTAAATTTAGGTGTTTATATTAAAAATATAGAATTTTCTCACATCGAGAGTAAATTTGGTAGTTAAATTATGATAAGGGGTATAATGTACGAATTGAAATACTAGTTATGGGTTAAATATGATATTTAGGATACCTAAAAATAATGTAATTAATTCACATTATGGGTCGAAATGAGTTTTTAGGGTTCACATATAAAACCGTACTCAGAAACTGAATTAGGACTTAATTTAGAAATTAATTCGAAAACTAAATCAAAACTTAGCCTAAATTAGGATTAATTGAAAAAGACTTAAAAACTTGAAAAAAATAGGTATATTAAACGCTAAACAAAAGATAACAATAAGCATTATAAGATAAAACTAATCTATAGTAATTATGTAAAAACTAAAACGATGTTTATATTATAAGAATTATTGGCGATGGCCTGTGCGAGTTGTACTTTGAGTGAGCATGAGAGGAATTCAGATAAGTTGGGATCAATATATTACTATATTTTGGAGTACTAATTTGCAGTACTCAAAGGCTTGAAATTGTGCGAAATTGTGCTTATTAGGTAGTTGACTATACGTATGTGCATGTTCTGAGCTGATGTGAATTTGGTTTATTGCTTTGACTTGTATTTGTATGTTTTGTTTGAAATGATTAAACACCCTAAACTTGATTTAGCTAAATATATGACTCATAAATCTAAATTGAACCTACATAACAACCAATTAAAAAAAATATTTGGGTTCTTAGCTAAATACCGACCCTTTCGAAAGGGATGACGCTAGATAGTATAATTGGTCTTTTCTTCATCTTTAGTTAAACTAAGTGACTAGTAAGGAGGTTACAGCAAGAGTGAAGTCAATGGTTCGAAGGTAGTCATACGAGGAGTAGTGTTTCCATTACACAAGTTTAGGTTTAGTTGTAAGCTGTTGCATTAAACATAAATTTCTCAACTCGGATTAGAGTGGGCTTAATTTCTCTAATTTCATGACGGCCGGACAACGACGTACGATGGCATTTGCTTAAACATGCATTTTATATAATTAATTTAGTTGATAACCCTGTTTGTGTTCACTATATAGTTTTAAGTCTCCATCCCAACTTATTGAGCTGTTGATTGCTTACATCCTTATAAATGTTGTTGCAGGAGTTAATTAAAAAGCAACTTATAATTACCCTAAAGCTAGTAACTACTGGATCCTAGAGGAGTAAGGATAATAACCTAAAGAGCAATTACACTTTCAAGTTTGGATTCTATTTTTAAAGTTTTTAGTATTAATTTATGTATTACTCAAATAAATAATGATTAGGTTACTAAATCTTGTAAACATACTTAGATTATTTGGTGTAAATATGTATATTTTATAATTATATAGTTAAATAACATGTTTAATTTATGAATTATTTACTTCAAGGTGGGTTAGTCGTTGATGCCTTGTATAAATTAGGTCTAAGATAATGGTTGAAAGGTCAACTTTTATCTTAAAATGGTTTGTACAATAGGACTGTTATGATTCTATTGCTTTAGGGTGTTACATTTGAGGCTTGTATACTATCAAGGTTTATTTCTAGGCTCAAATATGAAATTTGCAACATTGTGGAAGTGTAGAGATTTTATACTTTGAAAAAAGCAATTATTATGGCACAAAGGGTCGAGTCAACCTGGGCTAACATTTTCTCGAGCCCCAGTTTTATGTTGACCTATTTACATCAAGTTAAGGAGAGAAATGACCGACTCAATGGTAGTTGAGCAAGCCAACTGAGTTGAGCTGAGGATAAGCTGACCTAAGGACATATGAAAGGGAATAGACATGAAAGATAAATAAGGTAAAGTGCTTTAAATGTTTGGGCTTTGGACACTTGGCTACTAAGTATCTAAACTGACATGCCTTAGTGCTCCGAAGAGATATAGTGGATAGCACTGATGAGAGCGAGCCCAAGGAAGAGAAGAATCAGGAATGA
This sequence comes from Lumnitzera racemosa, assembly GCA_024138005.1. Lineage (NCBI taxonomy): Eukaryota > Viridiplantae > Streptophyta > Magnoliopsida > Myrtales > Combretaceae > Lumnitzera > Lumnitzera racemosa. Next base: position 80,739,378 of record JAMXBC010000005.1, read on the forward strand.
TTAAAGTCAAGGAGGAAGAGGAGACTTGTATCTATGCCAACTAGGGAGAGGTGCTGACCTTAGTATTATGACGGGTACAGAGTTCCTTGTCGAACTTTGAGGAAGACAAGGGAGAGAATTTGTTCCATATGAAGTGTACCATCAAAGGACAACTGTACACCATCATTGTGGATGAAGGAAGTTATACTAACGTTGTCGTATAGTCCTTTGTGTAGAGGTTAAGACTACCGACCTATAAGTACGTTCGACCTTGCAAACTAAATTGGCTTCATGATAAGGGTGTTCTCCATGTCACAAAGCAAGTAACTGTGCCGTTTAGTATTGGGAATGTGTATAGGGATGAAGCGGTCTATGATGTTGTCCCTATGAGAGCTTCACATCTACTACTTGGAAGACTTTGGTTGTTTGACTGATGTGTTATTCACAACGAATACAAGAACACCTATGCCTTTGTTAAGGATGGAAAGAAGATCATGTTGCAGCCCATTACACCGACCAAGTAAATGAGACCCATAACTAGCTTACTCGAGCTAGTATGAAGAATGCCTTAATGATGAGTTAAAGAGAGCTGTAAGCTATTGAGAAGGCTAAAGAACCTATGTTCCTATTGATTAGAAGATTATTGGAGATGAGAGATTTTGAAGATGTTTTTGATGAGATCTTAAGCTTAATAGATGAATTTTCTGACTTGTTTCCTAAAGAGCTACCTAAAGGACTACCCCTAGTTTAAGGCATGGAGCATTGTATTGATTTGCAGTCAGGTACTACCTTACTGGACTGACTTGCCTATAGAATGAACCTTGAGTAGGCTGCCGAGTTGAAAAGATAAGTAAATGAGCTCATAGGGAGAGGATATGTAGGGGAGAGCATGAGCCTTTGTGTTGTACTAGCTCTGCCCATCCTAAAGAAGGATGATTTATATAGCGCATGTACATTAATAGTCAAGCAATCAATTGAATTATCATCAAGTACAGATATCCATTACCGAGACTTAATTACATGTTAGAGGAGCTTCATGGCAGTAAGGTATTTTTAAAGATTGGCCTATCAAGTAGCTACCATTAGACTCACATGAGGCTAGGAGATGAATGGAAGACTACCTTCAAGATGAGGCATGGTCTCTATAAAACGGTTGGTTATATTGTTCGGACTTATTAATGCTCTAAACATGTTTATGAGGCTTATGAACCATGTGACACGCCCTTTGATCGGATGATGTGTGGTCGTATATTTTGATGACATATTAGTGTATAGTGTTAACTTGAACAACTATGTTCAACATTTCCGAGTAGTTTTTGATATCTTGCGAGTCCAGAAGTTATTTGGAAACCTAAAGAAGTATACATTCTATCAGGATGAAGTGGTTTTTCTTAGATATGTAGTATTAGGGGCAAGAATCTAAGCTGATGAGGAGAAGGCGAGTGATCTTGGAGTAGCCGACGTCGAAGAATGTTACTGAAGTACGAAGTTTTCATGGCCTTACTTCTATTTATAGGCGATTTGTTAAAAACTTCAGTATCATAGCTACCTCCTTAATAGAATTAATTAATAAGGGTGAAGGTTTTAGATGGAATGATTAAACTAAATAGAGCTTCAAGGAGATCAAGGAGAAGCTTGCCTTTGCCCCCATCTTGCTATTACCAAATTTTAACAAACCATTTGAACTGGAGTGACATGTATCAGGTGTTGGAATTGGTGGTGTCTTGATGTAAGAATGACAATCGGTTACCTATCACAGTGAGAAGCTTAATGGTGCTGCAATGAACTATTCTATGTATGAGAGAGAGTTGTACTTTCTTTTTCAAGCTATTACTATCTAGCAACACTACTTACTGCTGCGAGAGTTTGTGATCTACACTAACCATGAGTAGTGAAGCAGGTTGAGAGTCAAAAAATTTTTTCAAAGAGGTAAGCCAAGTGTTTAGAGTTTATGAAAGGTTTCTCTTACGTGATCTAACATATGAAAGGAAGCACCAATGTGGCTGTTGATGCTTTGTCATGTTAGCAAACTTTATCGATCACTTTGCAAACAAAGTTGCTGGGATTTTTGCTTATCATCTAATAGTATGCTTATGACCCACATTTTGGTCTCATTCTTAAGCAGTGCTAAGAAGGAGTTGCTGTTAGAGGATATGATCTTAAGGATAGCTATTTGTTCAAGGACCAAAGGCTATGTATACTAAGCCGTTCCACACATGAGCTGTTGGTGAGGGATGCTCATAATGGTAGATTATTTGGTCATTTTAGAGGGACCAAAACAACCAATCTATTGAAGGAAAACTTTTATTAGCTTGGTTTGGCTAAGGATGTTAATAAGGTAGTTAGAAGTTGTGAGGTGTGCAAGAGAGATAAGGGGAAAATAGAGCCCCATGGAGAGTATATGCTTCTTCCAACACCAACTTTACTTTAGGCTGATCTTAATATGGACTTTGTCCTAGGGTTGCCCTGGATACCCTGGGGAAAAGATTCGGTCATAGTAGTAGTGAACCCCTTCAACAAAATAGCACACTTTATCTCTTACCATCGAACTAATAATGTTTTATATATTGTTGATTTGTTTTTGCAGGAAGTTATTCAACTATATAAAGTACTGAAAACTATTTTTTTAGATCAAGATACAAAATTTTTAAGTTATTTTAGAAGACTCTTTAGAGAAAACTTAGAGCTAAACTTATGTTCAACTTTAGTAGCCACCTTTAAACTGATGGCTAAACTGAAGCGGTGAACAAGACACTAGGTAACTTACTTAAAATTGTTATAGGAAAGAACTTGAAGGATTGGGATATGTGTTTACTAGTTGTGAAGTTCACATACAACCAAACTGTTTATAGTACTATTGGAAAGACCCCTTTTGAGGTTTTCTATGACGTTAACCCCACTATCCCCCTAGATCTAATTAGTACCTTACAGTTGCTAAAGAAAGTCAATCTGGAGTCGACTAGGCTTAAGAATTACAAGAGCTACACCAAATTGTGATAAGGAAGATCACCAAGTTTAATTAGAGACAATAAGAGATTGGTAATCGAGGTCGTCAAACTATTTCTTTTAGGCTAAGAGACTTAGTATCGATTCACCTTAGCCATTCCACACTTGAGATAGAACAAGTTACTTCTATAAGTTGATGGTCTATTTAAGATTTTGAAGAAGATCAACCATAATGCTTACCTGATCGAGTTGTTCAATGACTATGGTGTTTCCTCTACTTTTAATGTGTCCGACCTAATTCCCTACTAACTAGAAGAAGAAAATCTTGTAGGTGCCCAAGAAGAACGGGAATTGGAGATCACTTCAGATTTGAGGTCAAATCTTCTTAACCTTAAGGTAGATGATAGGAATCAACCTTCTAAACTGATTACACACAGCTAAGTTAGAGGACTCTAAGGACTCAAGAGGAGGATAGTGGCTAGTATCCCCATCTATGAAAAGAATTCCTATTTCGACCTCCACGATTTATTCTACTGTTAACCTGAGTACCGAGCTCTCTTGTGCACCAACATTGTCTCTGGAATTGCCGAGGAGATGTGTCAACTCTTCGAGCAGGCATGCTTACCTACTAAGTAATCGTAACATAATCTTGATAACATGCAAGCATACTAGCCTTAACAACTATTTGAAGCCAAGCTCTCAAATTGACTAGGATCTAACCCCAGTTTAAGGCAAATATTCATTAGTGACTAATTGGCTAAGAACCGAATTAATCCATATTAGGTCAACTTTGACTACATACCTTCTTTTTACTCATTTCGTTCGAGTTGTATTATACTTTAGAGTGGCTAGTCACTACGAGAAACATTTCTTTAGGCACAATTTTTCGAAAAGATTCTTTAGTTTTCCAAATAGAATTTTTTTTTGTCTGTTTTACCTCCTTTAGTGTCATTTATGTATCCCAACTGTAAATTAGCCTTTTGTCTTTTTCATGTATGCTTATAACCTTAGTAGGGATAGTATAAATACCCCATTTGTTGTACACAGATGTAACTCTTTGATCATTACAATATACAAGTTTCTTTTTTGAGCAACCTTAATGTTCTCATTTACCTTTAACTCTTATTTATTTCCTTCAGCAAGGAGTAGTGGCGAGTGACCTCATAGTTCGGTTTAGTGCATCATATCTAGTGGATTGTAGGCCAAGTAGGATCGATTAGTTTGTCATATTCAGTTGATAGCTGTTAGAACTTTTGCTAGCTTTCTTGTTTTCCTTTTATTTCCCTTATGTTGTAGTGCTCTTCTGTGTGTTTAACATTGGAGATGCATCAAGACTAGTTATTAATGTAATAAAGGAGGGTTTATACTTTACGGACTCTTTCCAATGGAGGAACAAGCAAAAGAAGGATAATGTGATTCTTAAATCTTATCATGAGATAGCTTTCCTTTCGATAATGTTATCACATGAATTTAGCAAATTCAAAACAAGTTTTATTTCATTGATATATATATATATATATATATTTTATGTTTTGTGATGAATTTCTTAGCATGCTTATTATACTTTTTGTTTAAATTAATTTTCAAATTTAGTTTTCGCATTTGTGAGTTATTTCTTTCTTTAAATGTTAAATCATTTCCTTTGTCTTACATTAATTTTGGTATTAGAGCCTAGATTAACATATATTCTTGGAAAAAAAAAAACCTTTCTTTCTTTTGTTAAAAAAAATGTCCAATACAAAAAAAAAACCCGTAGTGGTACAACTTTTAGGATTGACTCACCTCTAAAAGATAATTCCATTGAACAATTGAGTCAAATACTGTCTAGGACGGATGAGCTTACAACCATGTGGGGTATAATGAGTCGCTAATTAGAGACCCTTACAAATCGCGTAGAATTCTTAGAAGCTGCTAGGTTAATCGATGGTTAAGGTGACAATGAAGAAACTATAGATCGAGCTATAGATAAGAATTTTAATTTAGAGGATAACCCTTCCCTTAGACAACATTCGCTTGAGAACCTTAAAGCTTAGAACGTTCGTAAGGTTGAGCTAACTTATTATAGGGTGCTACATAGAAATTTTCAAGGAGATGACTTTGTAGAGCTCGACTATGAAAACTCACATCGTGACTACCATGTTGATGACAGCACTAAGCATATTAAGATTGACCTACCTACATTTAATAGGAGTCTTGACCCTACAGTTCTGATAGACTGGATCATTACTAATGTGTCTCTAGGGTCGGACACATGGAGAAGCACCACAATGAAGCAAGAAAAAAACAAATAGGCAAAAAAGTTAGCGAAGTTAGAGTGGCTATCGAATGGACACAACGCACCACTTATTTCTACTTGGCCTATAATCCACCAGATATGATACATCAGTTCGAACTAAAGGGTCACTCACCATTACTCTTTAACAAAGGGAATAGATGAGAGTTGAATGATAATGAGAACAATGAGGTTACTCAATGTGAATAATTTTGTATTGACTAGTTGATTGTCTGCATATAAGAAAGTAAAGGTTTATATACTCATCTACTAGAGTTACTTTACATGCATGAAAAGATTAAAGAGTATTTTACAATTAGGTTACATAAAACATAGTAAAAGGGGCAAAAGAGACAAAGAATATTCAATATGGAAAAGAAAGAATCATTCTGGAAGGTTATGTTTAGAAGGCACGTGTCACTTGGTAGCTGGCTGGGAGAAATATGGTACAAGGTAAGCAGAATCAGAATAACATTTGCAATCAGGGGTCAACTTGATTTGGATTAGGTCAGGAGCCAATCAATCTACTAAAGAAGTTAGTTGAATTGGATTCAGACACTAGTGGTTAGTTGGGGAGCTTAGCTCGGCTAGTCCTGGGATGTCTTCTAGAATAAGTCTTCCTTATTAGGCAAGAGTATGTTTGACATATGTGAGGATCTGACAAACATGTTAGTAGGAGATCAGTTAATCATAGGGATCCTTGTTTCGGCTTTGGTTTTGAGCTAGTATTCTCTACATAAGTCCTTGGAGTCCTTTAGCTCAACTACGAGTGATTATTCCAAGGGCTTGATTCCTATCATTTGCTTTGGGGTTGAAAAGATTTGCCCTCAAATCTGGATTGGTTTCTACTTCTTCTTTTAGGGCACACACGAGGTCTTCTTTTGCTAGTTGGTGAGCGATCAGATTGGATACATTAAAGGTGGAAGAAACACCATAGTCAGTAGGTAACTCAATTTGGTAAGTGTTGCAATTGATCTTCTTTAGGAATTTGAATAGACCATTAACTTAAGGAGATAGTTTGTTTTATCTTAAGTGTGGGAATTTTTCTCGATTGAGGTGTATCCATACTAATTCTTTTGGGTAGAAGGAAACAATTTAGTAACCTTGGCTACCAATTTCATGCTGTCTTTGATTGAATTTGGCAATCTTCTTAGTTATAGATTGGTGTAGTTCATGCAATTCTCAGGCTTGGTCAACTCTGGATTGACTCTCTTCAGTAGCCAATGGAGTGTTGATCATATCTAGAGGAATAATAAGTTAAGGCCATAGATGACCTCGAATGGGGTCTTCTTAATAGTGCTATGAACAGTTCATTTGTATGCAAACTCCACAACTGGTAGGCACAAATCCCAATCCTTCAAGTTCTTTCCCATCACAATTTTAAGCAAATTACCTAGCGTCCTGTTTATTACTTTAGTCTAGCCATTAGTCGAAGGGTGACTACTGGAGTTGAATACAAGTTTGGTTCCAAGTCTTCTCTAAAGAGTCTTCCAAAAATAACTAAAAAATGTCCAGGTCTGAGATAATAGTCTTTGGTACCCTATGTAGTCGAACAATCTCTTACAAAAATAAATCAGCAATATATAAAGCATAGTTAGCTCGATGGCATGAAATGACGTGCACTATCTTATTGAAGCAACCCATTACAACAAAGATAGAATCTCTCTCTCTAGATGTCCAAGGCAACCCTAGGACAAAGTTTATGCTGAAGTCGGCCCAAGGTAAGGTTGATGTTGGTAGTGGCATGTATTCTTGATGGGTTTCTCTCTTCCCCTTAGCTCGCTTATACACTTCACAACTACTAACTACCTTATGGACATCCTTGGCTAAACCTGGCTAGTAAAAGTTCTCCTTCAACAGATTAGCGATCTTGGTCTCCTTAAAGTGACCTAATAATCTGCTATTATGAGCTTCCCTGATCAATAGCTTATGCGTAGAACAATTTGGTATGCGTAGAACAATTTGGTATGCATAGCCTTTAGTCCTTGAATAGATAGCCTTCCTTAAGATAATACCCCTTAACAGCAATTCCATCCCTATAATGTTCTAAGATAGGGTTGAAATGAGGATCATGAGTATACTGCTTAGTAATGAGTGAGAATCCTAATAATTTTTTCTGCAAATGGTCAACAAGGTTTACCTTCTTGATCAAGCATCGATGACTACATTTGCGCTTCCCTTCTTGTGCCGAATGACGTATAAGAACCCTTCCATAAACTTTATCCACTTGGCTTACCTTTTCGAAAGCTTGTTCTGACTCCCTAGATGTTTTAGGGACTCATGGTCCATATAAATAACAAACTCTCATGGCACCAAATAGTGTTGCTAAATAGAAAGGGCTCGGTAAAGAGAGTACAACTCTTTCTTATACATAGAATAGTTCAAGGTAGGACCACTAAGCTTCTTGCTATGATAAGCGACCGATCGTCGCTCCTACATTAGGACAGCACTAATTCCCACTTTTGATACATCGCATTCCAATTTGAAGGGCTTGTCAAAATCTGGTAATGAAAGGACAAGTGCTGAGGTAAGCTTCTCCTTGATCTCCTTAAAGTTTTGCTTAGCTCAATTGTTCCACCTAAACCCTTCATTCTTCTCTGTCAGCTTGGTTAAGGGAGTGATTATGGTACTGAAGTTTTTGATAAACTGCTTATAGAAAGAAGCTAGGCCATGAAAAATTCAAACCTCGGTGACATTCTTTAGCATCAGTCACTTAAGAATAGCTTGGATCTTCTCTTCATCCACCCAAAGTCCTTCCTCTGACACCACAAACCTTAAGAAGATCACCTCTTTTTGGCAAAACGTACATTTCTTCACATTTCCATATAACTTCTCAATTTGTAAAACATCAAATACCTCGTAAAGATGTTGAACATGGTCATTCAGGTTGGCAATGTATACCAATATGTCATCAAAGTACACGACCACACATCTTCCAATTAGAGGACATATTATGTGGTTCATCAACCACATGAATGTGCTTGGCGTATTAGTAAGTCCGAACGGCATTACCAACCATTGGCAGAGTTTATGCCTAGTCTTGAAGGTAGTCTTCTATTCATTGTCCAGCCTCATGCAAATTTGGTGGTGGCCACTTCACAAATCAATCTTCGAATATATCTTAGTGCCATGAAGCTCATCCAAAATGTCATCGAGCTTCGGTATCGAGTATCTGTACTTGATAGTAATTTAGTTGATTACTTAACCGTCGATGCACATCGAAGATGTTTTATCCTTCTTAAGGATGAGTAGAGTTGGTATAACATAAAGGCTCATGCTCTCCCTTACAAATCCGCGCACTATGAGTTCATTCGGTTGTCTTTTTAACTTAGTAGCCTACTCAAGGTTCATTTTATATACAGGTTAGTTTAGTAGGGTAGCGCTTGGCTATAGATCAATACAATGCTCAATACTTTGGACTAGGGGTAGTCCATTGGGCAGTTCTTTTGGGATCATATAAAAAAATTCATTTAATAGGCATTTGATTTGATATGGAACATTCTCCAAAGCTTTCACCTTTAACATCCTTCTAACCAATAAGAATGTAGGTTCTTTAGTTTCTTCAGTAGCTTGGAGCTCTCTTCGGCTCATTACTAAGGCTTTCTTTATACTCGCTCGGGTGAGCTAATTATGGGTTTCAATTGCTTGGGATGGGGTCATAGGTTGCATCACAATCTTCCTTCCATCGTTAACAAAGGCATAGTTGTTCTTATACTAGTCATAAGTAACATGTCGGTTAAACAACCAAGGTTGCCTAAGCAGCAGATGTGAAGCTCCCATGGAGACGACATCATACACTACTTCGTCCCTATATATACTTCCAACATTAAACGGTATGGTCACTTGTTCAATTACGTACAAAGCACCCTTATCATGAAGCCATTGCAAGTTGTAAGTTTGGAGATGCTTTGAGGTCGATAAACCTAACCTTTGCACAAGGGACTGTGCAACGACATTAGTACAACTTCCCTTATCTACAATGATTGTGCACAATTAGCCTTCGATGGTACACTTGGTATGGAATAGAATCTCCCTCTAGTCCTCCTCAAAGCTCGGTGAGGAAATTAGTACTTGTCTTAAGACTAAGGTCATCACTTCTCCTTGGTCGGCATAGACACAGGTGTCCTCTTCCTCTTCGGCTTTAGGTTTTCCAATATCTTCTTTTTTTTCAGACTTACTCTCATTGGTGTTGTTTACTACATCTCCTTAGAGTACCATGACGTATCAGTTTGGACATTCATTAGCCATATGTTCGAAGCCTAAGCATTTAAAGCATTTGACATCGTTGGTTTTTCGTTTGAAGGTTTACCTTTTCTCATATATCCTTAGGTTCAGCCTAACTTCTACTCGACTTGTTTGATCGACTTGGCCTTACTGGCTTGCCTGGCTACAATCAGATCGATTATTTCTATCTTCAGCTTTGTATGGCCTCTTCAACTTTACTTGAACAAGTTGGCATAAAATTAGGGGTCGAGAGAATGTTGGCTTAGGTTGGCTCTGAGCACTTCTCTATTTTTCAACATTCTACACTATCTTTATTGCCTCTTCTAAGGTATAAAACCTTTGCACCTCTACGATGTGGCAAATTTCATAGCAAAGTCCAGAGATAAACCTTGATACAATGCGAACCTTAGGTTCTTCTACATTAGCCTAGATCATAAGCATCTGGAACTCTTTAACATAGTTATCAACAGATCAGCTTCCTTAGCAAAGCTCCTATAACTTTGCAAACGCATCTTGTAGGTAGGTCTTAGGTACAAATCTACCTCTTAACAATCTTTTCATCTAATCCCAAGTTATAACACCTCATCTTCCATCTCTTGTTTTAGCTGCATTTAGATTTTTTCACTACATAGTGGTATGCCTAGTAAACTATAATGCAGCAAGTCGGACTTTAATAGAATCTGTATAACCGTAACATTTAAACACTTTCTTGACCTTCTCTTCTCACTCTAATTATTCATTTACATCTTTACTTCCATTAAAGGGCGAGATTTGAGCCTTAACATTGTCTAACCCTTGAGGGACATGGCGTCTTCATCCTTGCGCTTAGTAATAGTCAGCTTCTTCTTCTTCTTCTTCCTTAGACTCTTATACATCTAGCTCCTTATCATCTTCCTCAATCTCCTCTAACTCTAGTCTTCGTTTAGCAGCTTAGTTTGCTACTCCTTTAGCTTGTTGCGATCAAACTGGGTGATTGGTTTGATTACTTTGGCCATGGTATCTCTTAGGGGCATTTTCTTATGGGTTATGGTGCTGTACACTATGGGGTTATTGTTTGTTAACTTGCATTGCTGTGACTAGGCTCTTAACAAGGTTAGTAAGTCTATTAAGTTTGTCATCAACTGATCCTGAGGTGTTACTACCATTATGACCATGACCAGGTTGAGCATCACTACTTTGGTCACCAATAACTCCCTAAACACTTGAATCTAACATGGTATAATACTTCTTAGACAGATTAATAACTCATTAACAACTTAACTTCCCAATAATCACTTAAACAAAATAATAGCAAACTTGCTCTATTTTCGTAATGAAAAAAAGAGTAAAAATAGAGTATTAATGAAACTACACCTACACAAAAGCACACTGCAATAGTTACGGAAGGAACATAACAGCTACAAACAGTAAGATAAACCTAAACTTCATTGTAACTTCACACACTTTCTTGTGGAACCATGCTTTAATACTAACGAAGCTGATGTGTCTCTGGGGTTAGACACACAAAGAATCACTACAACGAAGCAAACCAAAAACAAATAGAGAAAAAGTTAGCAAAGTCCAAGTAGCCATCGAATGGATATAATGCACCACTCAATCTTACTTGGCTTACAATCTGCCAGATGTGATGCATCGGTCCAAATTGAAAGGTTGCTCGCCACTATTCCTAGCTAAAGAGAATATATAAGAGTTTAATAATAATGAGAACACTAAGGTTGCTCAACATGAACAATTCTATATTGACTAGGTGATTGTCTGCATATAAGAAAGTAAGGGTTTATATACCTATCCATTAGAGTTACTTTACATGCATGAAAAGACTAAAGGGTATTCCATAATTAGGTTACATAAAATATACTAAAAGGAGTAAAAGAGATAAAGAATATTCAGTATGGAAAAGAAAGAATCATTTTAGAAGGTTGTGTTTGGAAGACATGTGTCGTTTGGTCGTTGGTTGAGAGAAATATAGTGTAAGGTAGGTAGAAGTAGAATAAAATTTGTAGTTAGGGGCTGACTTGATCTAGATCAGGTTGAGAGCCAATCAATTTAGTAAAGAAGTTAGTTGAATTGGAGTTAGACGCCAGTGGTTGGTTGGGGAGCTCAGGTCGGCTAGTCCTAGGTTGTTTTTTGGATTAAGACTTTGCTGCTGGGAAGGAGCATCTCTGACACATGTGAAGATTTGATATATAGGTTGGTAGGAGATCAGTTCAACATAGGGATCCCTGTCTTAGATTTGGTTTCAAGCTAGCATTCTTTGTGCAAGTCTTCTAGCTAGTGATTGGTCCAGAGGCCTAAATCCTATCAATTGCTTTAGAACAATATTTTAATTTCTATAGGATTGCTAAGGATCGTAGAGTATGCTTTGTCAAGATTTTATTGATAGGTCAAGCTAGATTCTATTGCACCAATGTAAAACGATAGCTTTTGTAATTAAGGCAACCACTTATAGAGCATTAGGTAGAGATGAAAATCAAACTTATGGAAAAATAGGTTCCTTTATCTTATTAGGATAAACTTTGTACAGAATACATAAACCATAAGTAAGGAAACATGATAGTTAAGGAATATATGGCTAGGTTTGATGAACTTTTGATTTAGGTATGGTGAGCTATAGTCACTTGGGATGACATTTTCTAGGTTTAGGAATGGCTTATCACTTGAGATTAAGAGAAGGCTTCATCTTTGTTATGATGAGACTTTAAAATAGACCTTTTATGAAGCTTTAGAGAATGAAAATTGGTTAAGACCACCTAGGAGGTTTAGTTCACAAGCTAGGGAGCGAGTGTTTAGCAGTAATAATCTTAATGAAACATTTAGTAAGTCTATTAGGAATACCTCTATAGCACCTAAGGCTAGTAATCTTACTGTAACTTAAGATAGGAACACCAAAGGTAAGAGCACTATTATAGAGAGTGCTAAGGCTAGTTCTAGTCAGAGGTGTCATAAGTATCACAGTCCTGATCACTTTGCTTATCAATGCCCAAATAGGAACCTTTATGTAAGGAAGAAGATATGGTTATTGCTTGAATTAGAACAAAAAGGTTTCAACAAGTTCTTCAAAGAAATTATATGCTAAACGCATGGGACCTTTCGAAGTTTTGAAGAAAATTAGTGCAAATGCTTATATATTTGAGTTGACACTAGATACAGGTATTAGCAACATCTTCAATGTTGAGAATCTCTTGCCTTACCATGAGATGCCTCAAATTGCTGATTCTTCATGTGAGCCAAAATCTAAATTTCCTATACTTTTAGTTCCATATGTTCCACCATTGAGAGAAAAGAAAGAAAAGATAGAAGATATTATTGATGATCAGATCATAAGGGATGGTATATACTTTCTTATCAATGGGTAGATTGTCTACTTTTAGATGCTACATGGATAACTGAGTCGGAGCTTCAAAGAATTAATTTAGATCTTTATAAATAGTACATTAGTTTTAATTCACCAAAGGTGAATAATTTCCAAGCTAGGGAAAAATGATGGGGACCATCAATACAGGCATAAGAGTTTACGCCAAGGATATCGTCTTACTTGGCATGAAGATTTTTATATTTGGGATTTTATTATTTTCATTATTTTAGGATAGATATATTTTAATATCTTTTAGCAAGTAGATATATTTTAGGTTTGAGAAGATCTTTTAGTATCTTTTCTTTTAAGAGATTTATTATTAGCCGTTGGATTGGGTTTACATGGTAGGGCCTACATTTATTTTATCTTTATATAAATAGTACTCTTTCTAGGGTTTTGAACAATTGGATGATTGCTTAATGAGTTGAATAAAATTGATTTTTTTTCAAGAGTGGAGTGATTGCATCTTTCATTGATAGTGTGAGACTATCAAAACTTCATTGGTGGTGTAAGACCATCAAATTGTGTTATTTCAATTTATTTAGTTATTTTTATTCACTGTATCAGTTGCAACTACAATAAAGACATCGCAGGGCCCATATTTATCTTATTTTTATATAAATAGTAATCTTTCTAAGTTTTCAACAATTGGATGAATGCTTAATGAGTTGAATAAAATTTATTTTTTTCAAGAGTGGAGTGATTCCATCTTTCATTGATAGTGTAAGACTATCAAAACTTCATTAGTGGTGTAAGACCATCAAATTGTGTTATTTCAATTTATTTAGTTATTTTTATTTGCTATATCAGTTGCAACTACAATAAAGACATTGTAGGGCCCATATTTATCTTATTTTTATATAAATAGTAATCTTTCTAGGGTTTTGAACAATTAAATGATTGGCTATTGAGTTAAATAAAATTGATTTCTTTTAAGAGTTGAGTAATTCCATCTTTCATTGATGGTATGAGGCCATCAAATTGAGTTATTTCAATTTATTTAGTTATTTTTATTCATTGCATCAATTGCAACTACAATAAAGTCTTCTAAGTTTCGAAAATTTCCAAGAATGGCATTAATTCTTCTTGATTCAACTAGATGGATTCACTAGGAGTTAGTTCATTGGGATAATTAATAAGTATATAAATAAGCTTTGTCTTTGTATATTTTTCACAAGTGAGGGTTTCACCAAGGGAATTATGTTCGGTAACGGCTTCAATGTGATATTGAATTCAATCTACTAAGAGTTGTCTATGAGGGCTAGTTATTAATTTAATAAAGGAGGGTTTACACTTCACGGATTCTTTGTAGTATGGGAAAAAGCAAAAGAAGGGTAATGTGATTTTTGAATCTTGTTACATGATAGCTTTCCTTTTGACAATGTCGTCACATGAATTGTGTAAATTCAAAACAGGTTCTATTTCCTTGATTTTTTTTTCTTTTATGTTTTGTGATGATTTTCTTAGCTTGCTTCTTATAATTTTTGTTTAAATTAATTTTTTAATTTAGTTCTGCATTCGTACGTTATTTTTTTCTTTAGAAACTAAACAATTTCCTATGTCCTACATTATAGTGTAGTACCTAACTCTTCCATTGTTTAATAATTTGCTCCATCCTTTAATCAACTGAATGCCCTATCTTTTGAGCATTCAATTCAATTCTTTATAGGATGCATGATGGTGATGGGTACATAACATTTGAAGAATTGACTATAAGTGATGAGTTAGAGTAAGGAATGCGGTTTGTGAGGAAAGCTAATCTAATATATGTAGTTAAGTCACATCACATCAAGCATCAACACAACTATTATGTTAACAAGTTGGATAGAAAGATATGGAGACCTTACTTTGCTAACTTGTTCAAATACTTTCCTTCATAGATTGTTTAGAGACCTTACTTTGCTGACATCCTAGATGCATTACCCCTTTACTGTCGAGTTAGCAGTGAATTTGGCTCGCTTGGGTACTTCTCATATGCTTCCACTTAATGGAGTGGCACCTTCTAAATCATGTAGTGCGGTAGTTTAGTGGAGTTCAAAGGATCTTAGTGAATCTCGATACATTAGATGCACTCCATAGGATTGATATTAGAGGAAAAACTAATGAGGATTAAAGGAGACATCATACAAGTTAGATCTATGTATAAGGGGCATAGAGAATGATAATTGTGTAACCGGACTATGATGGTGCATTACCAAATAAGGTTGTTCCTTAGTACTATGCGAGGTATCACAATGTTGGCAAGCTATATGTTAGTCATACAGAAGTGATGCTAGATCTTATAACAAGACTTGTAAAAAGTTCTTACAAATTTATGTTCATATAATTGGTTCCAGATTAGTTAACATAGTATGCCTTTCCTTTTCATGTAAGCGAGCGCTCAGGATCACGTTAATGATGACTTCTATACCCTAAGGCAAGCACGAGAGATCACACAAGTTGCCAAGTAGCTCATCAAGGGCTACTTAGGTGTTACACTCCCTCTAGGTCATTAGGAGGAGCCATAGGTTCTTCCACCTCATCTAGTATACTAGAGGGGATAGGGTCGTAGCAAAGGTCATCGCCAACAGCAACCTTTAAACTAGTCTCCATCTCTACTAGTAGATTAATATCCTTCTCCTCCTACAGACCAACCAGGCGTGTACTACTCTTTGGTATATCATGGCATGGGGCTCTACTCCTTACTGTCTCATCCTAGTTAACATTAGATATTACCTCTTTCCTTACACTCGTTATTGACTTAGCTTCCATATTTATGGTTACTTCCTTTGTTTCTTACTTTGAGAGGCATTTGATAGGCTTTAATGTGAGTGAAGCATTACACAAATAAACCTATGACATATTGCATGAGAGGAGGGACCAGGCAGCACTTATCATGTTAGAGAGACTTTAGGGTAGTATACGTAAGCCCACTATGAGAGGAGATATTGGGGTAAGGGTTAGTGACATGAGATGTAGTTTGGTTACATGGATCCATAGTGTTTTGTAATGATAACTATGAAAGAACTATTGGACATTTGTAAATGATATTTGCACTATTGTAGCATTCTTCATTTCCTTTTGATATATAACTTCATATTTTATTGTTGAGTTTGTTATGTATTTAAAGTATGCATGGAATTTGGATGTGGCTTTTTGGGGTGGATGGAATATATATTGTGTTTAGGTTTTGGATGGAGTTTGTGTTGCTGTGGAGTGTTGATGGAGTTGTCATATGTTTAGGTTATTAAGTTTAGATGGAGTTTGTGTTTGAAGTTTATATTGTGTTTAAGAGTGGTTTCCATTTATTTCCTTCTTGCCTAAGTAATGGTTTACAGGTGTTGCAAAGTGGTGGGGTCGTTGCTATGTAAATCGCATGGTGATCATGCTATTTGTAAGTTGCATTAGATTGCATTCTTTATATGCGATTTACATGTTTTATAGCAAAATTGAATATGGAAAATAAATTGCATTCTAAAAATGTGATATTCTTGAAATGTGATTTCTTTGTAAGTTTAACCAATTTTAAGAGGAAAGAGGGGAAAACTAAATTCAATTCTTGAAATGTGATTTTATAATAGTATTTCACAAATTACTTTAACCGAAACCCCCTTTTAAGAAATAGTTAGCCCACAAGAGACAAACTCACCTTTTTCTCATCCCTTAACAAACTTAAACTAAAAAGATCATAGACTTTCAAGTAAATCTCCGTATATGTTACAAGACAATTAATTACATGCTAAGACAAAATCATGAATTCTATCAATACTATTATACTTATGTTAATATAGACAATAGATATATGTTGGGAGTATTTATTCCCCTAGTAAAGGAAGTGTTCACTTTGAATCTATCCTTATGATTATAATTATTTTTTCTCTAAGAAGTATAGTTCTTTTACTTTTTAGCTTAAAATATCCCCTTAAATTCACAAACTATAGAGTCACCTATTTATAAATGTTATATATATTAATAATAATATTATAAGAACACAAGTAATTTAAAGTAATGATGATAATTAATAAATATCAGTAAGTTAGATTATTAGTAAATGATAATTCGTATCTCAATATCTAATATTATTATGATTATTTATCATTGATTGATACTTGTTAATTATTATTCAATATCAAAATTAATAATATAATGGTAGTAATATCATTGTGATACCCATGTTAGTGAAATCTCCCATGGATTGTAGGAGAAAACAAGTAATGGTTTATAAAATCAAGATAGAGAAAGCAAGTCAACGTTAATTAGGGAATTTTTGGGACTAATGATAAAATATCGATTAGTTTCATAACTATGGACTATAGTTAGGTTGGGACATTAAAATCAACCAAATCAGATGCTATAAAAGGAAAATAACTAGGTTCGATTGTAAGGTATTGCAACGAATATGTCACATGGTTAAGAAGGAAGATTATAATACTTAATCTCAGTAAAAACCCACAAAAAAGATTGTAAGAGAGAATTTACAACCCCCTAGAACCTAAGGTGTTACAACTCGCCTGATGTCATTATCTTATAATGATACGATAAGGTATTTATAACTTGTACACATGTCTAAATTCACATTGCTTCAAAAATAATCCACTAAACTCTCATATATCATAAACTTGCAAATAATAGTCTGAACTAAGCGACCTATTTTACTTCATAAACATTGAAAAACATAATAAACCTAATATAAATAATAGCATTAGGAGTCTAAAATGCTTCTTGAAAGAATAAATCTCAATTCCTAACGAAAGTCTACTTATTATCATAAGATTGAAAGCTAACAACTAACTAATCATAGATTTTTCTTTGATAATCATCATAGTAGCAAAGATAATAAATGCCTTGCTTGTTGATATGATAAATTAAATTTCAAGAATTCAATTCTTTGAAGTAAAATTACAAGAACTAATTAATTTAAGTAACTAATCAACAACCAACAAGAAAGCAACCAATTGAAGATTTAATTCAAGAATCCATGTCGTACTTATATCTTATTTCCCTTAGTCATAAATATGTGATTATCTCTAAAGATAATCTAATTAATTCGTTAGTTTTCTTGATTAGGAGAACCCTTTATTAAAGTTAATAACTTTTTTAAGCTTATTAACCCTACTATCTAGATCTCTTAATAAAATCTCTTTCCAATAGCGTAATCTAATATCGCATTAATGTGTAGTGAATTCTCTTAAAGATAATATTATAGATCCAAATAAATTCTAAAATTTATCTCTAACATTGCATAAACCCTCATCTATTACGCTTACATCGAATTATACAAAAAATCTCTCAATGTTCTTGTATAACATTAGATTTTTAGATTAACACCTACAAGAATATTAATCTAAAGTATGTAAGTATACATAATCGATTCAAGAAAACGAAGAATTACATTATACTAAGTCATCAACAGAAAGAGAGGGATGATCTAATAAAAGCAATTGTCGCATGAATAGATATAGGTTTTATAGGACCTAGATACTAAAAATCTACTCTCTACTCATGATAAAAGAATAATCTGGCATGAAATCTAAAAGAAAGGTAGAAGAGTAGATCATGAATCAAAGTAAGGTCTTGAATCTTGAAATTTTATTACATTGGGCTCCTTTATGTGTTTTGACCTTAAAGTTCTCTAAAAAAAACGTGCTAATGTTCCCTCAAAAATCCTTAACCAAGCCTCAAATAGAAGAAGTGAAATGACATTTCTACTGCAAACAACATAACTAGGGTGATACGACTGTGTCACTTGGTAGTGTCACTCTCATCTAACATTTCATTGAATCTCTCTTTTTTTTTTTTTTTTTTTGCTTTTAAAATCTTAGGAACATCATGATCGAAGATATGATCGTGTACTTTAGTTGAATAAAATATGTCTATAATTAAAATTATGCTTCATATTCTCTTAGCAATGACACAATCATGTCGTTTGATGATGTTTATATTCAAATCTTCATACTTTCTCGTTTTAGCTCTAAATTTAAGTGAAACTTATTTCTATCTTTTCGTTTTCTTATGTAGATTGTTCGAAAACCTAGAAAATAAAATTTTACTCAATTAAGTATCATTTTCTAAAAATAAACTCAAAACTCAAGGAAAAAGTATAAAAAATCACCATATAAAATATAATCAATTTAGAGCTTATCACTTATCTTGAAAAAAGTCTACATACGATTCCTCATAAACATAAACATCCTTAATACCTATAGTTGAGAAAAAAAAAAATCCCCAAAAGGTAAGCTAACACTTAAGACAAGTATATAACAATCACATGCACATGTCAAACCATTTGTACTCACACTCATGAAATGCCAATAGATTGAAAAAGCATTTGTTTATTATCTTTTCGTTTAGGTCTAATAACCAATATAGTCTTGGCATATTAAGACTTGAGATAACTCATGACCCTATCACATTATATATATATATATATATTATACATACATACTATAGTATTGGGAATTACCACTTCAAGTTCCAATATCTATGAGTCCTTAAATTTACTTGCATTACATGGATATACAACTCCACTAGGGATAACACCACATATCAATCAATTGGTTCTTGGCATACAATATATATATTATACATACATACTCTGATATCGAGAACTAACACTTCGAACCCTATTACCCATGAGTGATTATATTTACCTACGTCACGTTGATATGCAAATCTACTAAGGACAACACTATATACTAATTAATGGGTGTTTCTTAAGGATTTGCCACTACGAGACCCTAGGTTGAGCTAAGCATATGTAATAAGCATTTATAGGTCGTATAATTCTCATTCCATTCTTATTTACTAACCTGACATGCATAACTAACAATCAAGTCTACATGTACTTGTCATAGTATGGTCTAACTAGTAATCTAAACAGTTTGAACTAGCACTTGTCCACCACGATATTTTCTAACTTAGTACTACGTTAACTACTTAACTCATACCTTATTTAGTTTAATTACTTATATATATATGTCTATATTTATGTATTACATATTAAATTAATATACTTAGCATAAACCAAGACTTAATAAAAAAATAATATAAATTAACATAGATATATTAACGTATTTTTATGTAATTTGTTTAACTTATGTTATATAAGACATACCTATCAATTCATATATGGCATGGTGTTCATTGTTATTTATCTTATTACGTAACTTATAATATATAAAATTTGTGATACATTATAAATAATAAATTAAAATATAATTAACATCATCTTACATAATATAAACATATAGCAACATGGAGTACGAATACAAATAAGGATACAGATGTAGTGTATGTATAGTAAATATATATATGTTTATATACTTATATATACTTGCATATACATAACATATTTTAAAATATAATATTGACGATAACATATTACAAATAGAATAGAATATAGTATAACATATTATAGAGCATAACATATATATTGTGGATGAACTTGTAGCTACGAAGCATTTATCCTTCCTTTTTCGTTGAAGTGAAACAATAGCCAATAGGAAAGAAAGCAACATTCTAACCATTTCCTTCCATGCGTGTATACATGTAAAGTCTCCAACTTTATCCACTCATAGCCATTTTTCTCCTCAAAATGGTACATAACCACATATAAAACAAGAACTACACACGTTCGAAACTCACAACTATATACCATGTACTCACCACTCTATCCCATATTTATGAACGTTTTGAAATAAAGAAAATGAAAATGGACCAAGATTATAATAAGAGTACAACTTACTTGAACAATAGCAGACTCTATAGCATACACACTCAGGAACTCGAAAGCTAGCCGACAAATACATTAAAACATTCATTTTCTTAGAATCATGCTATAAAGAAACAAACTTTAAAAGTTTTGATCCATAAACTTACTAAGAAACTAAGCTAAGAATCACTTTTGCTTTGTTTTGATAGGTTTTATTGGGAAAAGTGTTGTTTCTTGAGTTGCTTAGATCAAGCAATGAAGATTCTGTATAGGGAGATAATGACATAATGTGATGGCTAGAAATATTGAAGGGAGTAAAGATATGATAAGAGAGGGTGGTAGATAGTTTTGGTATTGTGGGAGGGGAACAAGATGTGTCGTTCTTTAATCTATTTCTATTACTATTATTATTACTTATCCGTATATTATAGAATTAATAATGATTTGTAAGATCAAGATCAAGAATATCAAGTAAACTGCAATAAGAAACTTCAAGATCTTATGGTTAAAAGAAAGCCAATAGGCAATATTGACTTGGCTACTAATTACTTTTGGATTGAGGTGTTACAATCATTTAATCAACAACTAGTGACGTTGTTGTGATAATGATAGTTAACAATTAATAATCATTTTATTCTCTAAAAGAGAAGATATGTTTCTATATTACTTTTATTACTTAATTAATCACAACGATAATCGATTATAAAAATTGATCGTTAATTATCAATAAACTAACTATTAAATTTTAATTTATTGATTATCTATTTAACTAATAGTTTTATTAAAAACCATATTATTAAACAATTGATTAGGTTTCAATAATATATATTTGTTTAGAAAATAAATACACTATAATACCTTTTCTTTTATTACCTATGGCATTCATATAAGCCTAAGAGTTGAAAAATCAATCCCTGATAATAGTTATCTATATAAATCAAACAATGGAATCAATATTTTCAACGATAGCCATACATATGTAATAGTTATTAAATTGTAATAGGTATTCACTTTGTGAACAAAATGGAACCCTAGATATATTAAATTTCGAGAAAGCTAACTTCAAGTGTTAAATATTTATTACTATATGACTTTGCAACATATTCTACTTCCTACTAATTTTGCATGGAGGGTTAAGCTGAAAGATATCCGATCAAAATTTAGATACAAATCCTTTTTTTAGTTAGGCCTAAAGCTAGATGAGTAGCTAGCAACTAAGGAGACGTGTTAACGGACTCGGTAGTAACATAATGGACATGGTCTTCTTTTTGTTACGGCCTTTTTGCTTCAATTATAGGTTGAAAGGTGAGTTGGTGTGAGTGGTATGTATTTATGGTTTATTCAACCGCTTTTCTTGTTCTTGCATTTGTTTACAATTAAATTAGAAAATTCTAAGGCAGTCATAACTTGAAAAAAAAAAAATGCATCTCTTCATCACTTGAGAAAATGTATATATAATCCCTAAATTATTGCTAAAAACCTTTAGCTAATTGCATTTGATAAATAGTGTAGAAGATATATTAATAATTACCCCAACTATTTAATAACCTCGAATGTATTGATAATCATCCCCAAGGCATGGAAGCATGCATTTTTCTCTCCATTTTTCATTTACTTTATATATTTTTTAAAGAACTTATGGTTATATAATCAATTTAAATTATTTAATAATAACATCAACCACTAAAAATATGCTATGTGTCTCTTATGTATAATTTATACAAAATCAAAAGATACGGTTATATATTTTTCAAAAATCAAAACATAGGTTACCTCATTGCAGAACACTAAAAACACGTTACCTTTTTCATAATTTTCTCACATATATGTATATATATAATTTTCCTTTTTATCCAAATATATACATGACTAAAACTATTGTTTTCTTTTTAATAACTATAATGTGTCACAATTTCCATGCTCTAAGTTCAAGAATTGAAATCTTACATAGAGGTGGAATTATTTATTAATAGAATCTTAATTCTACTTTTCAAAATCGTATCTATATGTAGGAATGATAAGAGAAATTTAAATTGCAAGTCCAAATCTATGAGGGAATTGCAACAGAAGGGATCGACATTTGGGGGTAAATTCAAATAGGGATTAACATTTCAAAAAACTCAAACAAAACATCTACATTTCACAAAGTGGTTAAAATAAGAGATGAATGTTTCAAAAAGTTTAAATAAGAGAACAACTTTTCACAATATAGTTCAAACAATTTTATGAATTAGTTATTATAAATCTCTTATTTAAACCGTTTTAAGAAACGCTAATTCCTTATTTAAATTTTTGAAAATGATAATCCCTTATTTAAATATTTTGAAAAAGTTAATCTCTTATTTGACTTTGCTTTTAAACATTGATTCCATTGTAATTTCTCTTAAGTCCAAATTCATTTTTGTATGAGAAAAGTGCTACTAGATTTATCTAACTAATGATCCTAAATGTGTTTGGAGTATTCATTTCCCTTATAGAAGGATGGGTCATTCCTCTATCTTATGTTATAGTCATTTCTTCTCTAAGGAGAGTAGCTTTGACATTTTTTATTTCAAGGCATCCCATCAAATTTACAAATTATAGCATACCTTTTTATAAATATTATATACTATAATGATATGAGAATATAAATAATTTAAAATAATGACGATTAATAAATGTTAATTAGATACATTATTAGTAGATAATAATTAATAATTCAATATCCAATGATATCATTATTATTAATTATTGATTACTACTTACCAATTATTATTCAATAACAAAATTAGTCAAATTAATAATGATATTAATATTATCAATATAATACCCATGAGTAAATTGCTAAATGGATTTTGAGACAAAATAGTAGTGATTTTAAGGCAAGATAAAGAATCATAAGACAATATTAGTTAGGCATTTTTTGGTCTAGTTGTTAAAAAATCGATTAGTCAAATTAACCATAAGGATTAGCTATTGTTTCTTTGTTCAATTCATGAATAATTGCAATTTTGTTCCTTTATTAATTTATTCCATAAATCAAACATGGCATAAAGGAATTGGAATCTAAGTAACTTCTTCTTCTACTTCCTATCCCTTGCTCACCCACTTCTCTCTCTCTCTCTCAACTATTATTAATAACTTTGTATATAGGTAAAATTGAACTAGGTTCATCTTATTAGGAGATTAGTATTCATATCATTATGTTGAAATAGTCATAATTGCTTACTCACTTTTTGAAATTGGTTTATAAACTATGTTTCTGAATCAAATAATAAACTTGAAAATATAAACCTAACACATGATTTTGTGATATAAATATATATTTTTAAATTATAAATATCTATGGAGCTCATTCTTTTTATCATTTTTATAGGATTCGATTGATTTCTACTACAATCACATGTTAAATGTATAAGAGAAGAAACTTTTTGTAGTTATCAAATTTGGAATTATGTTAACTTTCAATAATAAGAAAACTAAATGCATACAAAATAGACATAAAGAAATATGTATATCACTTGATTCAATTTAACCTAACCATTATACTTATTTGAATCACCCTTTTAATCTTTATTGACAATAGTCTTAGTTTGACTCGATTGATTCAACCTTGTTCCTATAAGACCTAACTAAGTTTTCTAGGTCGAAATATGCTCTCTCTTTTTTTTTTTTTTTTATTTTACAAAATGGGCCAATTTACTAGAAAAAAATAGATCATAGAAAAAACAAACAAAAAAATAAATTGTAAAAAATTCTTAACTTTTAGATTATAAAATATAGATAATTTATATATTTTTAAAGAAATTATGGTTTTATTATTAATTTAAATTATTTAATAATAACATCAATCACTAAAATTATGCTATGTGTCCCTCGTGTATGATTTACACAGAATAAAAAAAATATGGGTTATATATTTGTTAAAAATCAAAACATATGTTATCTCATTGTAAAACAACAAAAGCACATGTCACCTTTTTATAATTTTCTCATGTACATGTGCATATATATAGTTTTATTTTTTTAGCCAAATATATACATAGCAAAACTATAATTTTCTTTTCAATATGTAGAATTCAACACTTTACCATTGCATCAAAAGCTATAGCTATAGTTGATGGTGACATACAAGTAAAAAATCTCCATCATAGGAAGATGCTGATATACCATTACTAATAATCTCTTTATGTCCATTGGGAATTGAACCTATGGCCTTGGCTTTGACAATAATCAAAGGATCAAGCACTTTACCATTAAACTAAATGCTATAATTAAAGATGACATGCAAGTCAAATCATTTCAATCATCTAGTAACATAAGCACTATATTTGATTCTAACTTAGCCCATCTTGACCTCTACCACCAACGAGTTGCTAATACACCATTGCTATCGTAATAATTGGAATGTATCACAATTTCCTTACTTAAGGTTAGGAATTGAAATCTTACTCAAAGGTGGGTTGTTGATTATATATAATTGCAATTCCACTTTTCAAAATCACAAACAAAGGCATGAATGGGAGTAGAACCCAAAATTGCAATTCTAAATCCAAATTCTTTTTTGTATGTGAAAACTGCCATTATATTTATCTAATTAAAGATTTTAGATATTTGTTGGGAGTATTCTTTCCTTATAGAAGGATGAGTCATTTCTTTATCTTATGTTAGAGTCATTTCTTCTCCACGGAGAATAGCTTTGACATTTTTATTTTTAGACATCCCATCAAATTTATAAATTACAAACCTTTTTTTATAAATTTATATATTATAATGATTTAAGAATATGAATAATTTAAAATAATGATAATTACAAATATAAGATAGATTACTAATAAATAATAATTGGTAATTTAATATCCAATGATATTATGTGTTATGTCCCAAATAGGAGAAGTCATAACAGTCCCATTGTATAAACTAATCTAAGATAGAAGTTGACCTCATAACTGCTATCGCAGATATAGTTTACACAAGGCGTATACAACTCAACTAGCTTCAAGCATTCATTGTGATAATGTGAATAATCAAACCTGTGGTATAGCTTTACAAAATACCTATTCTATATACCCTATTGTCTCATAATACAATAGTATTTACATTAATATTTCACATCTAGAGTTATAATTTACATTTAGAGTTTACTAAAAGACATAACTTTGAAGTCTAATTACAATAAGATAGGAAGCTAGTGGGCGTCCTAAGGAATTCCTAATTAGTTTTCTCAAAACTCAAAACAAAAGTCCAAAAACCTAGATTCAGTAGATTTCTCGTTCCTCACTTTCCCAATCAACAGCATACTAACATAGGGGTGGTGGTATATGAACATCTTGGTCTTCACTCGGTATTTATAAAAGAGTCTATAGGGATATGAGTATAACTAGCTTAGTAAGTAGGATGAAGTCAGAAAAGTACTAAAACAAACAAGGTTATTAATTATGACAAAACGAAATGCAATGCAATCAATCACTTGAAACATTACACAATGTTATCTAGTTTATTGTGAGGTTAAAGAAATTATATTCACTCTAATCCGGATTGAGGAGTTTCATCAAAACTTAAATCAAACTAAACTCGGGCTTATATAATGAAGAACACCCTCCTTCTGTGATCACCTTTAAACTATGACCCCCATCCTTACTACAACCCCCTCGCCTATCACTTAGTTCGACTAAGGATGGAGAAAGGATTATTTCAGTTATCATCATCGAAGAGAGTCAGTATTTAGCTTGATTTTGTTAATCGTTTCCCCTAACAGTTGTTATGCATGCCTAATTTTGTTGTAGTCAAATCATTATTAGTTGTAATTAAGAGTAACTAAACAAGTTTACACAATATAGAAATGATGCGATCATACAAAACAGCATACTAAGGAGTTTAACTCTTGTTACAACTGAATATTAAACACATGCATGGCATGTGCACAAACAATTAGTTACATTCATAAGAAGAAATACTCTTAAGCCTTTAGATACTCTAATATAGTATCTTAATAAGTGAGAAAGCTAGGATCTCAACTTATTTGCTTAGATGCTCACTACAGGAGACTTAGATCGTCCACGGTCTGATCACTAAGGGATTCTATATGCCTAAAACCCAAAATTTTGTTTTCGTAATAATTACGAAATCATTAACGTTTCATTTAAAACGGTTATATATATATATATATATATATATAAAGTATATTATCATCTTCCTTATACAATAATGTATAATTTTATTCTATTGGTCAAGTTAAGTTATTAAAATATATGTAATTATACTATTATGTATAATATATCGTTCCAATCGTATCGAAAACTTACTTTTAATCGATTAAATCACATTTCAATTACAATAAGGTTATTGTAGTATGTAAATTCTTGTAATATTATAGAGATATAAATTATAGTACCTTAGATTGTTCGATTTTAATAAAAATAATGTCGTTGGATTTGTATAGAGCTAATAACATGTATTACAAGTCCTATTTCTAGAGATAACTTATAATTGGTAGTTTGAACTTCTAACATAGCTATACGTATCTAAATAAATATTATTGTATTATATGTATTTATATAATTAAACTGTATTTTACAAAATTTGTCAATATAATTTTATAATATAGGTATTATTTAACCCTAATACACATATAACATATTTTGGTAATCAAAATATCATTAAATATATTAAAAATTTTTTTTTCATCAAATCTAACCAAGATGTATATATGTAGTTTTAATTTCAATATTTATCACGTTTAGCCTGTTATTACTAAAAATATGTCCCGATTTGTAATTTATGCTATTTTATACATAAATTTGTAATAAATAGCTTGCATTACCAAATAATTCCTTGAAATTTTTATAGGCTTTTAAAAATATGGAGAATTCAATAATCACTTAGTTTTGTGTTATCGATTTACCACCTATATACTCAAATTTATAGTTTTACCTCTAAATTATACTTAATTGCTCAAATATTATCTTTTTTACACAAAATTAATTCCAACATATCCTATGCTACGCCCTGAAGTCGCAGAGTCGTAACAGTCTCGCCGTGTAAACCATTCTATGATAGTAACTGGCCTCACAGTGCCTACCATAGACATGACCTACACAAGGCGTCGACGACTCCTCGCTTTGAGGTAAACAGTCCGATTAACAATTAAACTACAATTATGATAAATAGTGCAAATTTCTAATAACATGCATAATATTATATATATAAGTTCACAGAGCTTCTCAGGAAGTTTTACATAAGCATAATAGTTCACTAGATCACATAATAACTATCAGTCTTTCATCCCTAATTACATGGTCACTCTAGTTATACATTATACTAAGTAACTTGATCCTCACACCCTTGGCTTCCAACGGACTAACTTCTTGGTAATTGTAGGGCGGCATAGTATTTGAAGTGTTCAGAAATCAGAACCTGCAAAAGGATCTATAAGGGTATGAGCAACTACAGCTTAGTAAGTTGAATTGGAGACTCATGAATGCATAATGGAACAAACAGGGTTATCAAACAACTATTTTCATGCAATGCAACAATCAAGTGTCATCGCACAACGTAGTCTGGTCCGTTGTGAAATCAGAGAAATTTCACCCGCTCCAATCCGAATTGAGAAGTTTCCATGTTATGCAGCAGCTTACAACCAAACCTAGGCTTGTGCAATAGAGACCTCGCTCCTCCCACGAGTACCTTCGAACCATTGACTTCACCCTCACCGCAACCTCCTCTCCTATTACTTAGTTCGACTAAGGATGAAGAAGGGACCATTTTGCAATCCTGCGCTATCCCTTTCGAAGGGGTCGCTATTTGGTTGGAGAATCCTATGATCCCCTAACGGGTTGTAATGCATAACATTATTAATTATTTGGGTCGAATAAGATTAAATTCCATTTAGGATGTTCAAACAATTTCATACCAATTCAATGAGTCACAAAATCACTCACAATACAAATTCAGCACGAATTCAGATACATTAAACACATGCGTAAACTACTTACAATCACAATCATATACAAGCCTAAGTCTCCAAGTACTACAAAACTAGTACTTTATTACAATAAGCAATAACCCAACTTACTTGGATTTGCTCGATCGCTCGATCGCTTAATCGCAAGCTGATTTTGTCTCGGAGTGTCCTATAATACAAATAGGTCTTTTTAGTACTTAAAATTTACGGTTTCATATTCTAAGTTATATTTTAATTCATTTTTTTTCCGTATATGTCCATTACGTCCTAATGATTCATTGTACTCTATTTTTGTGTTCAAATCCTAAATGAGATTTTAAACTTTGATTTCTAAGCCTTAAATATGCTTGATCCTAATGTGAAATTAATCACATTAAGCTCGAGTGTCCAAATATTCTATTGGGTCGTAATTTGGTATTCTAAACTATTTGGTACACGCTAACCCTAATTGCGGTTTGGATTTATTTCCAATGTGTGAAAATCTTATATTTTGAGACTTTTGCTTAAAATTAATGTTATTTTTAGATTTATTATTTTTTGATTTCTATTATAATATTATCTACATAACTCTATTTTTTAGATTTGTTAATTTACAATTTCATATATTACTAAATTCTTATATTAATTACCTAATTTTCCAAATTAACCATACTTAATACTCTAAAGGCTAGGATTAGGGTTTTACTTCAGAGTTTAACATCCCTAAACATCTAATTAAGATCTAAATCAATAATTAACATCTTAATCACCTAATTAATCTCAAATCACCTAATTTTTCCATCATTTTTTAGCTACAAATTCACTTAAAAATTTTGAAAATTAATTTTAAAAAAATGGCTTCATAGCACTGTTCTACATCATATGAGCATCCTACAGAAAAAAATTGAGCTCCAAACTATACTCTTAAGCCTATTTATTTTTCGTTCTAATCATGCTCGGTTTTGAGCAATTTGTTAAGAACCCTATAATTGCAGATGTAATTAAACTAAATCAATATTTTTTCCTAAATTTACATAAAACCTCATAATAACAAGTTTCATAATTTTCTGGGTAAAATAACTAATTTTACAAAATTATTCAAAATTTGAGACATTTAAGAGACTAACCGGTCCAAAGCTTTCTGGCCGTCTAAACCCGGTCCAAGGTTGTCAGCCAGCCTAGGCGGTAGGGCTAGAGTGGTATGGTGGTGGCGGTTCGGTCCCAGGTGGTGGTGAGTGGTGGGTTTAGTTTACTTGCCCAATCTGCACAGTTTTTCCTTTTTTTTTTATTTTCTGGATTTTCTCTCTATTTTTTTAGTGTTCCTATTTTTCCCAAATGCTAAACTGACCAAATGACTTCTGAAAATTTTTTCCCTATTTATGGACATTTTTTGTAATTAATATGCATTAATTTGATAAGACTTTGCTCATTTTCCTTGATTTTTGGCTTTTAGGTTGTTTAATTTTTATTGGCTGATTTTTCTTTTGCAGATTTGGACCTATCACGACCTAATCTTGATTCATCTAGGTTCCTCTAATTTTTTTCTAATTTTTTTCTAATTAATTTATAATTTTCCTTAATTATTTACTTAGTTTTTGGCCAATTTAAGTAATTTCGCATATTTTTATCTACACGTAAATACATGTAGGATACATGTGAACATTCCTAATTATTATTTTGGTCATTCTAAAATTTTTAGTATACATATAATCCATTTTTAGTAATTTATTAGTTATTTCATTACACTTTTCGCATTTTCGGTAATTAATACTTATTATACTTAAAATTTGAAAATTTTATAGTCTCTTATTTTATTACTTATTTTCTTAAATTCAAGTTTATGGGGTCAGTTTTACTAATATTCCTTTCAATAGTTTATAATTTGGATTTGATCAAATCCTTTAACCGATCGCCCTAAACCTTGGGTTCTAAGTTCAATCCTACGGTTACTTGGCTTGGCTTAGCTTGAGGGCTTACATCCTATCATCATTATAATTCACTAGAAGTTAGTATAGGTTATTTTCATCAATTAATTTCATAAAACCTATTTATTTCACATTTTCACCCTAATTTCTAGCTATTTTTAAGTTGAAAATTACAATAAATATTAAAAATACTAAAATAAAAAATTAGGCTACATATAAATTATCTATATATCCTTTATATCCTATATAAGAATTTTGAGCTAGAAACAACATCATTTGATACATTTATTTTGAAAGTCAAAATTCGGGTGAATAGTGACTTTCTTAAGTAAGTATATTAAATATTCAAAATTTTAAAGAAATAAAAATATCACATGATAACATATCTAAAATAATATAAACACAATTTAAAAAAAATTTCTAGGTAAATTTACTATTTTTTAAAAATAATTGAAAAGTAAGGCACGATTTTGACCTTTAAGTTTATCAAAGCTCTGGTGCTCGACAGTGGATAGAGGGTTGTTGGATTGCTTGGGTAGTGGTTAGACTACTTAGGGGCAGTGGGGTTCCACAATAAAATATTAGGGGGTTAGGGAGCTACCCTAGCGTAATTCTAGCTTTATTTTTGTATAATTTTGCTATTTTTTTTTATTTCCCAGAATTTTTCTCTCTATTTAGTCTAGTCTCAATTTGCTAAAACTATAAGATTCTGGTTGTTAGGAGTATTTATAGGGTTGAATTTCTGTATGGGAGATTTTTTCTTTTTAATTTTTCCTTCATTAAATCCATGTAGGAGGTGTCTCTTCCTATGAAAATTGCTTTTGATTCAACAACTTCAAACCTCCACAACTTGCCACGGAAAATTTCCAACCATCTCCAACAATTTCCAAATGTGTTTCAACCATTTAGATAGGCTTAAATAGATATTTTGATTAAATATTAATATTATGTATATTATATTAGTAATTAGTTATTTTATTAATATACGAGTATATATCCTATATGTATATCACATGTAACATACAACTATACTCGTATAATTATGTTTCTAACATATCTTTTATTTTTAAGATATGTTTCTTACTTATTTTCATGAATTCAACATATATTATATATAATTAAGTGATTTCGGGTTATTTTATAGGTATAATTATTATTTGTATCAAGTATACTCATAAAAATACATGTATATTCATATAGTAAATGATATTATATTATCTCATTTTATTGCATAATTAACTTATTTCTAAGTCCTTGACACATTTCGAGCTCGAGTTAAGAGTTTTGATCACATTTATACTATATTGAATAATCTTACTTCTAAGGCCAAAATTAGGATTTTGGGTTATTATTTTCAATATCTAATTTCATTATGTCATTTCAACTAACTTTTCTATTTTAATCGTAAAGTTTAGGCTCAATCAAATAACTTTTCCCTAAAGACTCTAAATCTAAACTCAGTTGTCTTAAACATAATCTTAGGGACTTGCATTATGATTATTAATTATTGATTAGTACTTATCAATTATTGTTTGTAGAGGGTTAAAAATTTATTACATTATTATATTGGGTCAAACCTACTATTTATTTAGCTTGACTCTTTGGGTTAGATGATAGAACCTAGATAGTCTAGTCTATATTTGGGATGATTCAAGAAAATTTGGCTTAGTGGGCTAAAAATAGGGATCATTGGATCGGTCTGTCCACCTCTAACCTTTCTCAAGTAGGCTCATGCACTTATAAAGAAAATTACTAGCCTTGAGCCTATTAGCTAGCTCATTTTAGATAACCATGAATTGAGTAGGCTCTATCTCATTTGTTGATCACTGAGATGATTTGACAGATGTTATCTCGCCTAAGAGCCTATAAATACTCAATATTTTCTTCTCATTTGGAACTCTTAAAGAGAATAGAGAAATAATAGCGCTCTACAAACTCTCTAAAATAAAACAACGTTTAAGAAAAAGAACAATCTTAGTTTGCTTAAGAACTACAAAGTTAATGTCTTGAGTCCCCTAGGCTTCCTTGTTTGTCACTTGTGCATTTGAGATTCCAGGATTGCTTGATAGGAATCAAATTACTGGGTCTTTAACCCACAGTTGAGCCTGAAGACTAGAAGGGTCGGCAAAGAAAATCCTCCTACTCCAGCTAACTCCTGGTGAAGTCGAGTATCTCTTTATCAAGCCACTCTACATGCTAAGCCAAATGACTACCCATCTCTTGAAGATTATGTGCTGAATTGATGAATGTCGAGGCATCTACCAAACTTCATGCGCTTACTCATTCATGTCCGAGCCAACCACTTGCCCAGCATTACCTTTATTGAGAGGCCAAGAGAGAAAGCCTAGACTAATCTTCAATTACCCCTATTGGGATAACAATTTGATCGTACCTTTTTGTCTGCATCCTCTGATGACATTACTAATACATCTCTGCTACGTGTACAGGACTACGTGTAAAATCTATTACACTAATTATTGTTTTTCTTGAATATTCATTTTTACCCTTTGTATTCTTTGTATATCTCTTCTTTGGGAAATATCTTTTTATTGTCTTTTCTACTTTTAGGCAAGTTGCCCTAACTTATTGGGTATAAATACTCTTGCACTTGTAGCCAGAATCATTAGATTACTATTAATATACTAAATATTCTTCCTCTCGTAAACAGTAATTGTTTACTCTTTTTTCACTCTTATTTTAACTCTTAAGTAAGGCTAAATAGTAAGTAATCCTACAGAAACAATTTGTACATCATATTGAGTTGTGTTATGAGTTCTTGAAAGTTCTATTGGTGCATCATATCCTTTAGAGCTATTCGTAGGTTTTTCTTACTTTTCATTCACATTTTTGTTCTTTTGGCACATTCCACATCACCCTTTTTAAGTTTTCGGTAAGCTTGGACCTATTTAGCAATCAACCTTATCTGTTCTTGGTCATGGTATACATCATCTTGGTATTAGAGAGGAGGTTTCACTTGAGTTGTAGTAGATTGTTTCGAAGTTCTGTATATACTCTATTTTGCAGTGTATGAAATAAAGCAATTTATTGTATTCGTTTAAGTGTTGTGTTTGTTGGTTGTCAAAATTTTGGTTTGTAGAAGTGTTTGCTGTAACGCTTAATTGAAGAGTTTGAAAACTAAAATCTATCAGAGAAAACGACGAAACCAAGTGTTATCATTAGTGTTAGAGATGACAACAGTGGTGTTGTTCACCATGGCCGACAGTCTTAAGGTACCCCTAGGAACATTGACGAGAAACTTGATGAGGTAACTAACTACCTAGTTGATTTAACTTGAGTTATACATGCATTAGCTTATCGATCTGCTGAAGCTATACATAACACCCTACAAGCTACCTAACGTATGAGAGATTAGAACCTACCTCGATAAGTTTGAGGTGGAAGAGTAGCAGACAAGTGAGGAGAAGGATTGACGTAGGAGATCCAGGAGAAGAGGATAAGAAAGAGTATTATGAAGAATAAGAGTAAGTTCGAGTACCCAGAGCCTCAAATCATGTAAAGCTTCAAATTTCGAGCTTCAATGAGTCTAGAAGTGTAGATGAATACTTAGAATGGGAAGAGAAGGTGGAGCATATATTTGATTATTACTAATATAAGGATTACGAGAAAGTAAGAATTACTACTGTTGAGTTCTTCAGATATGTTGCCATGTGGTAGAAGAATTTTCAAGCCATAAGGAGACGAAAAGGATATAGAGAGATTAATACTTGGTTAGAGATAAAGAGAATCCTCAGAAACAGATTTATACCGGATACTTATCTACAAGTTACTTTTACTCGGCTTCAGGAACTGAAACAAGGAGGCCGAGCTGTTGACAAGTATGTTCAGGAATTCTAAATGCTCATGATCCAATATGAAGTATAGGAACCACTAGCACAAACAATCTTTAGGTTTCTTATTAGATTGAGAGGTGGCATTCGAGATATTGTGAAACTCCAATGATTTACCACAATGGATGAAGCCATTCAAATGGTTTAACGAGTAGAGTGATAGAAAAGAAGCTAAGTACTGACTCGATTCTCGGCTAGCCAACCAAGATAGGGAAGTCACTAAGCTTGGTCAAATACCGAGTTGACTTGAAAGGTAGATGTCTGAACCAAATAAAAGGGTCGACTTGACAGTGATGCGCCGACCCAAACTTATGAGAAAGGGTAAGGATATGGTAGGATGACAAGCTAGATTAAGTGCTTCGAGTGCATAGGGTTTGCACATATGGTTGCTAAGTGACTAAACTAAAGAACTATGGTCATCAAGGGAGACATCCCAAAGCTGA
Source organism: Lumnitzera racemosa (assembly GCA_024138005.1). Taxonomy (NCBI): domain Eukaryota; kingdom Viridiplantae; phylum Streptophyta; class Magnoliopsida; order Myrtales; family Combretaceae; genus Lumnitzera; species Lumnitzera racemosa. The sequence goes on from JAMXBC010000005.1 coordinate 80,773,981, forward strand.
AAATGAAGAGTATTGATGAGAAACTTAGGGAAGAAAACATTGCCAAGAAAGAAGTCTCTTAGGAGAATGAACTGATTGAGGAGGGCGTGTTTGCTGAAGACTTGGATCAGTTAATCCTGGTTATCTGATGCACAATGAACTTGGAACCCTTACGTGAGGAAGAGAAAAGAGAGCTTGTTTTATACCACCTATAGGGTAAATAATCGGGTGAGCGTACTAATTGTACATAATGGAAGTTGCACCAATGTGGCATCAACTGATCTTATCACCAGGTTGAAGTTGCTGACTATCGTGCACCCGAAGCCATACAAGTTACATTAGCTAAGTGAGAAGAGAGCACTACATGTCATCTGGCAAGTACTACTGTCGATCACTATCGAAAATTACTCTGACAAGATTCTTTATGACGTGTTACCCATGTGCACTTCCCATATATTGCTTAATAGGTTGTGGTTGTTTGATAGAAGAGTTATTTGTGGTAGATACAAGAACATGTATGTGTTCGAGAAGAATGGTTGGAAGATTACACTGAACTTAATGCTGTTGAGTGAAGTCAATAAATTGCAAGCGGAAATTACTTATAGATTGAAGAAGAATCTGATGATGAGTAGAGTTGAGCTCCGAAAGACCATTAATGTTAACGAGCCAACCTTCATGTTGGTTAGGCATCTGTGAGAATCAAAGAAGCAGGTTGAATTACCTTTGGAGATAAGAGATTTGCTAGATGAATATGCTGATTTATTCTTACAACAGTTACTCGAGGGGGTGCCTCCAATCTGAGGCATAGAACACTGCATTGACTTAATACCCGATGCTATCATATCGAATAAGGCAACCTATTGGATGAGTCCCAAACAGGCTTCTAAGCTCCAATGATAAGTCAACGAACTATTGGAGAGTGGTTATGTTAGGGAAAGTCTTAGCCCTTATGTATTCTAGCGCTTCCAGTACCGAAAAAGGACAAAACCTGGCGAATATGTGTTGATAGTCAAGCCGTGAACAAGATCACGATCAAATACAAGTATCTTATCTCAAGATTAGAAACACGCTGGATGAATTAAGTGGAGCTAAGATCTTCAACAAGATTGATTTAAAGTCTGCTACTAAAATTCGCATGAGGTTGAGAGATGAGTAGAATACTGCGTTCAAAACTCAGCATGGACTCTATGAGTGGATGGTAATGCCATTTGGCTTATTGAATGCCTCGAGCACTTTCATGAGGCTAATGAACCATGCGCTGAGACATCTAGTAGGGAAATGTGTTGTAAGGTACTTTGACAACATCCTAGTGTACAATACCAACATGCTGAGTCAATGTGAACATCTCCAATCCATATTAAATGTCCTTTGTACTGAGAGATTATTTGGCAACCTTAAAAAGTGTTGCTTTGGCTAGAGGAAGTGGTATTCTTAGGTTATACAGTAAGTGGAGGAGGCTTACGAGTGGACGATGAATAGATTCAAGCAATTGTCGAGTGACCAACTCCTACTATTTGTGTTGAGGTGAGAAGTTTCCATGGACTGGCTTTCTTCCACAGGAGATTCATCAGGAATTTTAGTACCCTCACTGCATCGCTTACTGAGCTAATAAAGAACATTGACTTCTAATGGGGAGAAAAGGAAGAGAGAAGCTTTGTTGAAGTGAAGGAAAGATTAACCTCCGCACCTGTACTAATTCTACCTAACTTCGAAAAAGTATTTGAACTGGAATGCAATGCGTCAAGCATTGAGATAAGTGCTGTCTTAATGTAGAAAGGTCAACTAATTGCCTACCACAGTGAGAAGCTCAGGGGACCTTAGTTAAACTACTCTATGTATGACAAAGAACTCTCAATGCTAATAGAATTTATCATCTATACTAAACATGAGTCCTTGAGGTACCTCCAAAGTCGGACAAAGTTGCTGAAGCAACAAGCGAGATGGGTCGAATTCCTTAAAGGATTTTATTTTATAATAAAATACAAACCAGGAAAAAGTAACGTAGTTGTAGATGCTCTTTTGGGAAGACATGCACTCCTTGTTGAACTACAAACGAGATTGTTTGGGTTTGTAAGCATTGAGGAACAGTACACTGGGGATCCACACTTTGGACCATACTTGTACGTTGTGTTGATGGAAGGACCATAGACAAGTATTATATGGAAGATGCATACTTGTTTCTAAGAGAGAAATTATGCGTGCCAACTTATTTATTAGGAGAATTACTAATCAAGGCAGCCCATAGTGGAGGACTCTCCGAGCATTTTGGGGAGAGAATGACCTATGAACTGTTGAATGGTTGTTTCTTCTAGTTGAGAATGAGGCATGTTGTGCATTGAGTTGTGGAAGGTTGTACCGTGTGCAAGAGAGCTAAATGCCAAGTCAAGCAAAGGAAAGAAATGCCTATGCCTATTTCGATGAGGCCATTGGCTGGGTTGAGCATGAACTTTGTTCTCGGATTACCACCAAGTGCCTGAGGCAAAGATTCTGTAATAATTATAATGGATAGGTTCAGTAAGATGGCACACTTTGTGCCCTACTCCAAAACTAATGATACTTCAGCTATTACTTCTCTTTTCTTACAGGAAATTGTTTAGCTACATAACATGCTGATAAGTATAGTATCAAACAGAGACCTAAAGTTCTTGAGTTACATTTCTAGAGAACTTTATAGTGATGGATGGGGACCAAATTGCTATTTAATACTTTCTGTTGCCCCTAAATGGATGGACAAATAAAGGTAGTCAATCGTACTTTGGGATCGCTGCTCTGAGCTATAATAGGCAAGACCTTGGCTAATTGGGATATCTGCTTACCAATGGTCGAATTTGCTTACAACCAAATAGTACGTGATACCACCAAGCAAACCTCCTTTGAGGTTGTCTATGGTTTCAATCCTGAGTTGCCCCTTAATCACACCTTTGTACCTGAATCTGAGCAAAAAGACCCTAATGCGAGAGCCTGAGAATAATCCCTTCAACACATCTTCCATAAAGCTACTTGACAAATCAACCAAGTCGCAAGAAGAATGCGAGAGACGACCAAGAGTAAGACGGCGAAACAATTCCAACTAAGAGACTTGGTGTGGCTATACCTCAGCAAGGAAAGGTTTCTAAGTAAGAGGAGGAACGAACTATATGCAAAAGCTGAAGGACCTTTCAAAATCCTCTAGAAGGTCAATGACAATACCTACTAGTTGGAGATGCTTAAAGATTATGGGGTTTTTGATACCTTCAATAATACCAACCTTAGTCTATATCACCCTGACGAAGAATTGATCAAAAACCATTCAGATTTGATCCTAAATCTAAATCAACTCGGAAGGAATGATAGGATTCAGGCTACTAAGTCTTTGACTCGCAGCGAGCCTAAGGACTAATGGGGTTGGCAAGGCATATTCTCCTGCTTTAGCCACTCCTACTGAAGCTGAGTATCTCTTTATCAAGCCACTCTACATGTCGAGCCAAATGACTACCCATCTCTTGGAGATTGTGTACTGAATTGATGAATGCTGAGACATTTACCAAACCTTGCGTGCTTACTTACTCACGTCTAAGTAGACCGCTTACTCAACATCACCCTTACTAAAAGGTTGAGAGAGAGAACCCAGACTAATCCTTAGTTACCCTTGCAACCACTCCTACTGAAGCCGAGTATTTCTTTACCAAGCCACTCTGCATGTCGAGCCAAATGACTACCCATCTCTCAGAGATTGTATGCTGAATTGATGAATGCTGAGACATTTACCAAACCTCGCACACTTACTCACTCATGTCCAAGCAGACCGCTTGCTTAGCATCACCTTTGCCAAAAGGTCGAGAGAGAGAACCCAGACTGATCCTTAGTTACCCCTGTTGGGATAAGCAATATGATTGTACTCTTTTGTTTACATCATCTAATGACATCACCAATACATCTATATTACATGTACAGGACCATGTTTAGAATTTGTTACACTAATTATTATTTTTCTTAAATATTTATTTTTACCTTTTGTATTCTTTGCACATTCCTTCTTTAGTAAATATCATTTTTTGTCTTTTCCCTTTTTAAGCAAGTTAACCTAACTTATCGAGTATAAATACTCTTATACTTGTAGTCGGAATCATCAAATTACCATTAATACACTAAATATTCTTCCTTTCATAAACACTAATTGTTTATTTTCTTTTCACTTTTATCTTAACCCTTAAATAAGATTAGGCGGCGAGTAATCTAACTGGACCAATTCGTGCATCATATCGAGTTATGCCGTGAGTCCTTAGAAGTTCCATTAGTGCTTCATATCCTCTAGAGTTATTCGTAGGTTTTGCCTACTTTTCATTTACTTTTTTGTTCTTTCATGTATTCCTCATCACCCTTTTAAAGCTTTTAGTAAGCTTAGACCAATCCAATGATCAGCTTTGTTTGTTCTTGATTACGGTATGCATCAATTGCTTGTTCCTCCTTATTGCCATTCTCTTTCCAATCATCCTATTGAGTATCACCTCTACATCACTACTTTAAGGCCACGTGTAATGCGATACTCATGTGACCTGCATGTGATTGCTCTAGTTAGAATCTCTCATCTACATTATTCAATAACAAAGTTAATCAAAATAATAATGATAATAATATTATTAATATAATACCCATAAGTAATGTTCTACATGGATTTTAAGACAAAATAGTAGTAATTTCAAGGCAAGATAGAGAATGATAGGACAACATTAATTGGGAATTCTTGGGCTTGATAATTAAAAAACTTACTATTCAAAATAATTATATGGACTAGCTATTGTTTCTCTGTTCTATTCATGAATAACAACAATTTTGTTCTTACTTCCTATCCCTTGCATGCTCTCTCTCTCTCATAACTATTATTATATTATAACTTTAGGGATATATATACAGTTAAACCCGATTCATCTCGTTAACATATTAGTATTAGTACCATTACGCTGTAATGATCTCGATTGCTTACTTTTAGAAAATTGGTTTATAGACCAAGTTTCTAGATCTAATGATAGACCATTAGGATATAACCTAATATATGATTTTGTGATATAAATATATTTTTTTTCAATTATAGATATCTATGAAGTTTTTTTTTTAAACCATTTTTGTAGGATTCAACCGATTTCCACAAGAAGCACATTTTAAATGTCTAAGAGAAGAAACTTTTTGTAGTTATCTAATTAAATTTCAATAATGAGGAAACTAAATGTGAACAAAACAAATATAAAAAAATATGCGCATTGATATTTTTAGATCTGCATCAACTCACCTAGTACAACCCAATTCAATATGACCCAACTATACAACCTGTTCTAATCGCCCCTTTAACCTTTATTAATAGTAATCTTAATTTGACTCAGTTGACTCCATCAATCCAACTATATTCCTATAAGACCTAATTGGGCATTTTAAGTTGAAATATACTATTCTTATTTCTAGAGAATGGACTAGTTTACTAGAAAAATAGATCCTATAAAAAACTAAAATATAAATTGTAAAAAGGTCTCAACTATTAAATCTAAAAAGCCCGGATAGTTTTATTACTTTATTACAAGTAAATATGATTTACATTTTAATATTTTTATTCACTCTAATTGAATCTTGACTCGACTCAAGTTTGACTTTCTCGACTCTTATTTCACTTTCTCAACTTTTGATCCCTCCTCATTTTCAAATCCACCTTCCAATAATTTCCGACAATATTAATGATTAATATATTCACAGTTTTTAGAAGGGATGTATAAAACTTGCCCTGTATTATTAACTCGTATTTCTGTCAAATTCAATTTCCAAAATCTTTAATTTACATTATGATTATTAATTAAATAGGAATCAATAATATGAGCATAAAAAGTGGCTAAGGGTGAAGAGTACAGTACTTTCGCATATAGAGATAGGACCAATATTATGAATTGCTTTTTTAATCATTCAATTACTTAGGGCCAAGTTATGAAAGTAAAGAGTAATAAATTATTTGGAAAAATAATGGCTCCTATGATAAATAGGCTTTTGTCTTATGACTTAGTTAAATAAACAAAGTGTTTTTCTCTTGGGCCAATAAATCAAAACTCGTTGTCCAAAGTCCACAAGATTATAACTGTATGAGCTGGGGAGAGGGATAATGTGGCAATCAATTCAATGGTGGGTTTGCTTGGATTTACGTGGAAAACTATGCTCCAGCTATAGAGGAGCAAGGGTGGACCGGAGGAACGAGCCCTAAATCTAGGGCCCTAGCTTAATAGAGAAAACGGAATAATCCTATTTGGTTTGGGATCGATAAGAGGTCTAAATATAGTTGTAACTGCGGAGGAATTGAATAGATTACTAATAATCATTATTTTGTTATGTTATATTTAAAATAGCATAACTAATATACTATAAATATACCTAAAAATTTTCACGTATATAAATAAATATGAAGGGATATTCTCACGATATAATTAATAGATATCATAATAGCAAAATAAAATATTTATTACTTTTTTATGAACTTATTTTTGCGTATGATTAGTGGAACAATTATTTCATGTAAATTGCTATTATTGCAATATGAGGAGTTGCAATTCATTTACGACCTAGGATTAAAGGAATAGCTATCACTTGATTTTTGTCGATTTGTTTTTATAACTATCAACGAGATCTTCAAAGAACTATAAGAAATAATTATTATTTTCCTATCCTATTACTTGAGAATTACAATTTTATTCTTATTATCCCATTCTGTAAACTAAACGTATTATAAAAGATTAAGGAATAGTTGTTTCTTCCTTTGGTTTTGTGAAAGAATTACAATTCTTTATTTCACAACAATACTAATTATATAAAATAGTTAATCCACTAACCGGGTTAAGTATAAGGGAGCTTATAAGAGAGAATTACTGTTTTATCTATTTTTATGAAATTAACCGCACCTCATATTAGAATACAAATATACTTTTTAAAGATTAGATAAGTAACGGTTGATAAAAAATACCGTGCAATTAAAGATTGACTAAATAATATTGGTGCTTTTTATTCTTTAATAACATCTTTTGTCTGTCAACCAAATTCTCTCTCTCTCTCCCCGTTTGAATAGTTACCTTAACTTAAAAAAATAAATAAGTAGCCTTAAAAGAGAATTAAATAGTTACCTTAACTTCTCAATGTTGTGCATGTCATGTGAAGTGTACAGACTGACACATACAACCTTCTCCCATCTCGAAGCCATGTGCTTTGTCTAACCTTTGTTTGGTTCATGGTCATCATGTGAAATTTGAATAGAGACCCACCACTCCGTTGACTTCTGTCTAGTCGGATGGCTATGACTTCCTCCAACCCTACAAATCTCTTGACCACTGTACATACTCGGACTACTTCATTCAAACAAGTGCAATATAGCAGTAGATAATCACTAAATCGTTACTTCAACTAATTTGAGAAGTGTAAATATTATATTTACTCCAACTTTTATTTATCGTAATTTATATTTAACATTCAAAACTGTTAAATATTATATTTAATTGAAATTTTGTTGGTTAAATTCATTACTACATCATACTCTTTTGACTATATTTTGCTACAATTTTTTTTATAAAGATGCTTAGTTAGAAATAAATTTGATAAGTTTCAATTGGATGGAATGTTGAATGTTGATTAAATTCATTACTTTATTTATTTATTTTTAATTTTTAGGATAGGATAAAAGGTCCTAATTTAAGAAAGGAAAAAGAAATTTGGAAAAAATATATAAAAGAAAGAAATTTATAAAAAATAAAAAAAATAAAAGATTACAAAAATTGAAAAGTCACAAAAAATAGAAAAAAAAAGAAGATTTAGGAAATTTTAAAAATAATAAATTTTTTAGATAGTTTAATAAAATATAATTTTTAATTTAGATAAAAATAAGAAAAAGATCATTGAGTCTAAACTTAGATTTGAATATAGCTCATGCTAACCTAGTTTATATATATAATTTATATAAGATATAAGCCATCGACCTGATGAATAAGTATTTAAACATTACATTGGAGTTTGCATTGAGATCTTGAGTTTAAACCTCACTAAAGGCATAAAAATTCCTTTTTTTCACAAAACATACATAATACGCCACCATGTGTAAGAGGTTCATTATACCATGTGTCCTGACATGTAGTGCTCGTTGATTGGGTAGAGCTGACGTGGCACCACATGGCATGACACGTAGCATGCCATATGTCCTTGACACATCAGTAGCTCCACTAGTTTAGTTGCTACGTGTCACAGTAAAACACGTAGTATGATGCCATTGAATGGCACGGTTGACGTGATGCCACGTCAGTATTTTCCTTTCTTTTTCATTCATTTTCTTGTACATTCTACTCTTTTCCTTAGCATTTTCTTTTGCATTTCTAGCTTGGTGGCTCATGTTTGAGCCACCTTTTCATGATTTTTTCACTTGATTCCACCTAAATTAAGGGTCAAATCAAGAAATGCACATAAACTACTTTGAATTCAATTAGGAAACTTGCCCAGGTTCAAGAACTAAAGAAATAAAAAATCCACTAGAAGTTTGGAAAAAAACTCATTAAACTCATACTTGATTGAACTTAATTTGTGCTCCAAAATTGAATAAGCTTCCATTGCTTCGTTCTGATAAGTTTAAAGGTGAATCATTACTTGTTGACCATAAATTTACTCTATTTCAAATTGAATTGCGAAGATCAAGCTTGGTTTTTAAATCTCGAATTCATGGTGGTAGGAGGCTTTTTATGATTGTTTACTGCTTGTTAAGTATAAATAAGGTTTAGAAATCGTTTTAGGATACACGAAGATCAGAAATCATCTCTCTTTCTTGATCCCTTCCTCATTTGCTCTTTCTTACTCTCTCTCTCTCTTCGAATCTCTCTCTTTAGGCACCATCGTCCACAAACACCACTATGATTGACTTTATTGTGACTAAAAGCCTAAAACCTAAGTATTCCCTAGCACCTAGTAGCCATTAAATGGCGCATAGCTCCAGCACTATCGCCGTCCGACTCCAACAACGGATAAATCTAACCCTAAATGCCTACCCCCTAATCCCAATCAGAAACCCATAAAAACCGCTTTTCCCGCTCCACTTGGTAACTAAATTGAGCCAAATCTCCCCCATACTGCTGTTACTTCCCTCTTCACTATACAACCTGAATTCAATAGGAGATCTAACCCAAACTTAACCCACATACTTGCTATTGACTTAACAACGACCTACTCCAGCTGATTGCATCCTTGGTCTAGCCTTTTCTCTTCTTTTTTTTTTTCCAATTTTTTATATATATTTATTTATATCTCATGTATTTGTATATGTAATTGTAAAAAACTGAAAAAAAAGAAGAAGAAAAGAGAAAAAAAGAACAAGAAGAAAAAAGAGAAAAAGAGATAGAAAAGCTTGGTTTTTTATTATTTTATTTTCAATTAAGAATTAAAAAAGAGGGAATAATGATAAATAATAATAAAAAATAAGATAAAAATAGGTTAGTGAATAAAAACCATTCTGAAACTTAGAAAAATCGTTTTTTTTTTTCTAAAAATAAATAAAAGCAAACGATTCTTTTTTTTTCTAAATTAAGACCTTTTCTAGAATTTTTCAAAAATAAAACCTGGATTTAAGACCTTTTAGATCATTCTTAATAATATCAAATCTACTTAAAAACATAAACTTAACGTGTTTTCAAAATTAAAATGAATCCAACATAGTAAATTTTTACAAAAAGACTCATGTATGTCTGATCTTAAATAGAGGATATGTAAGTACTTACAGGGAAATAGCAAAAAATGAAAAAGAACCCATTTTTCTTTTTTTATAGTTTCACTCGATTTAACTCAATTTATTAATGATTAAATTCCATTTCATAGGATAATTTTTAAAAGGGTGATTTCAAGAAATTAAGTCTAAAATTGAAAAGTTGATAACACTCATAAGGATTTAAAAATCCTAGTCCCTCTTTTTTCTAGTTCCTAAAACCATTTATAAAATTAATTTTATCGAAAAGACCAGTAGTAAATTATAACCAATCCATCCAATTGGTTATAATTTAACTCTTTTCCTTGACTATAATCGAGTGGCGACTCCAAAATGTTTTCAAAAAATAAAGTATCAATTTTCTTTAAACCTCAGTTGAGGGTTAGTATTAAATGATTGTGGTTTAATAGTGATCGGTTTAAAGAAGACCTATTTAAAAACTAGGGAAAAAGACTAAGCTTAGCAGCTTAGCGACTCTATTGGAGAGTTGTCAAGAGGGTTAACTATCAAACTTTCTAAAATTAGAATTAATTTCTAAAAATCACCTTACTAAGTGCAATTTATTTATTTTTTATTCGTTCATTTGTTATTATTTATACCATAACTGTACTAACATTTTTGTAGGTGTAGTTTGTTTATTAAACTATTTAGGGGATATTTACTTTATGTCTTACGAATGTATGATAGAAACTTTCAAACTTAGCTCATATTAGGACCTTAGGATCGGAGGGGGGAGGGGGTACGGGGGGCGGGAAGGGGGCACATTGTGTAGGCTTTGGGTGCTATAGTGTAACCACCGCTCAGGATTGATTAGGATATCCTTCTTAAGTTTGATGTGACCAATGAAAGTATTCTTTAACAAGTAAAGTTATACAATCTTAAAGACCTTTAGAACCCATCTCTTATGCATTTATGACAATTGGAATTGATAAATAATCAGGCAAGATGGAAATGAAAAGATATAATAGCTTGAAGTTTCCTTGATTACCCTTGTAGTTTTAACATGTTGTAAATAGGTCTTGTTTACTACAGATAACAAGATTTCAATCTTGTAACATATTTTTCTTTATAATTTAGCTTGAGAAATGGCCTGTTCATCCAACTCCGTCTACTTTAGAGCAAAGTACATTGATAAGCCCATTAACCCCTAGCTTAGCCTAAACTAATGGCTTCAATACTTCAACCTAAGAGAACAGGAGACCATCATCAGTAAGATTGAGCCCATTTTATGACTTCCTAGGGTAAAAATTGAGATCAATCTAAGTAGGGCCCTAACAAACTCCTAAGAACCCAAAGAAGTGATTTTTTAAGTTAGGCCTTACTTAATTAGTCCAACACTTGAAGAATATACCCAACTACTTCAAGCCCCTTTCTTTGAAGATATATACACTCCAAATTTGGAAGTCGACCTAGTAAATGCCTTTTCAAGACTCCTTTAGGATTAGAAAAGTTGAAGTAGACAAGGCATTTAGAAGTTGTAATGGAAACTACATCAAATTGGAAGTCGTAAAAGCCTGGTTTACTATTTAGCCTAAATCTAACAAACGGGGCATTTTCTATGGCAATCCCAAAGACTGGAGACAAAACAGAATGAAGGCTTTTATCTTGGCTGCATTCAGGACTCTCTTATTCCCTAATGGAAAGTTCCTTGTCAATTCAAGGTTGTTGAATTAGGAGGCCAATTCCTTAAGGCAAATCATACATCCCAGCCCTCCTTGTGGAATAAATTAGAAGCCTCAATATTTTAAAAGAGAAAAAACAACGGCATACTAAAGATTAGCATGACATTACTAATGGTTTGGTTTGTGAGTTACATGAAATGTGCATGATTTGATCTAAGGAGAATTCACTTATAGTATTGATTTTATCAATTCTTTTGTCGATGAGGTTCATCTCCTAAAAGAAAAATCTACTTATTGCTAGGTGGAAGTGTTGCAAAATTTCTAAGTCACCGATATCTTATGGATAACAAGATGGAGCAACTTCAAGAGGGTAATCTTATTTTTAAAAATTACCAAGCAATACCTCTAATTGAGATGAAGTTGTATACAAGCTATTACCTTAACAATATGATCAGACAGTTTAGGGGAATTTAAGATATAGTTTATAGGCCCTTGCTGGATATCACGACCTTAGATTATGAGAGCCTTTAGATTCCACTGTTACAAAAGATGTCCAAACTTCGAGCAATCAAGCAATTATGGGAAACAAGGACTGTCAGCCCTAACATCAATTTGGAAGAGTGGCTGGGAGAAGTAGACAAGCATAAGGTCACTAAAGAATATCTATACGATCAACCCCATAAGGTAGGAGAGATCTAGTATCGAGTATGTTGAGCTTGGTTTTTCACTCTTGGTTCTTTTTAAATTGATTTTCTCTAAACCAATTAATTATAAACCCTACCTATTTAATTTTAACCCTCGACTAAGGTTTAAAGAAAACTACTTTTTATTTCGAAAATATATTGGAGTCACCACTTGACTGGAGTCGGGAAAAAAGAGTTAAATTATAACTAATTAGGTGGATTGGTTATAACTTAGCTACTGATCTATCAATTAAACCAATTTTATAAAAACAATTTTAGAAACCAAAGATCAAGATCAAGGGGTTAAGTTTTTTAAACCTTTACGGGTACCGTTAACTTTTCAATTTTAATCTTAATCTTTAAAAATCACTTTTCAATTCTATAAAACAAAACTCCATTATTTAACAAAATTGGTTAACTTGAATAATCTAAACTAAAAAGGGAAAATAGGTTTTATTTATTTATTTTTTTACTGTTGCTCCATATGTACCTACATACCCACTATTCAGGATCAGATGTATATAGTTTTTTTTTTTTTTTTTATAAAGCTTTAATAGGTTGATTGATTTTAGTTCCGAAAAAAGGCCGGGTTTACATTTTTTACCTGATTCGATTTATTTAAGGAAATTCACCTAAATAGTCCTAATCGGTGTTTTATTTTTGAAAACTCTAGAGTAGTCCTAATTTTAGGAAGGGTCTATTATTTTCGTTTTTGGAAAACCCAATTTTTTTAAGTGTCAAAATGATTTTTATTTATTAATCTATTTATTTATTTTTATTATATTATCTTGTTTATTTATTCCTTCTTCTTTTTTATTTACCTTTATTAAATGAAATAAATAAAAGACTACTTTTTTCTTCTTCATTTTTTTATTTTTGTTTTCCTTTTTTCTTTCTTTTTCTTCCTTCTTTTTTTTTTAACAAGTACATGAATAAGAGAAAATAATAAATAAATAAATAAATCAATCAAATTGAGTCAGGCTTAGGTCAGCTTGGGGTCACCTCGGGCAGTTTAGGTTGGTTCGAGTTGGCTTTGGTTGGCTTAGTCATCTTTTGTAGGCTCAAATCGGCTTAAAAAGTCGAATAAGAGAGTCTTACATGGGGTTTTTGGGTGTGAGAAATTTGATGGTGGTGGTGGTTTTCATTGAAAATCACCGTGGAGGTAGGTATCCTAGAGAGAGGAACTGTGCTAAAGAGAGAAAGTGTAATATGTATGTTCCTTAAAGTGATTTTAGGGCTTATGTGTGTTGATGATGAAAGACTAAGCCCTATTTTTACTGTTGGCATGAAGCTTAAACTAAGAAAGTTGGAAAAATGAATTAATTTACTAGAATCCATTAATGGGTTTTAACCTGAAAATTTAATTTTTTTTTTCCATTTTTGAGCTCAATTTTAAATGTACATTTGACTTAATTTGGACCGATTTTTGGATGGATTCAAAAGTAGGTCATGCATACTAGATGATTTCACTATTAATTCGATGAAATCGTGTAATAAAATCGGTCAAAAATGGCTTTGAATAGAGCATGTCGGGAAGGAAAAAAAGACTAGAAACAAAAGTGGAAACTTTGCGAATATGAAGAAGAAAAGGGGTATTGGTCATGTGCCATGCACACGTTTGAAATAAAAATGGGGTATGCAAATGCACGCAGTGCCTTAGGCCCTGCTCAGTTCGAAAGAAAATAGACTAAGTTTTATTAAAACACGATCTGAACCCCTTCCTACACCCCCCGCCCCCCTTTTTTTCTTTTTGCACATGTATTATTCATATAAAAGTAAGAATCTCCTTACTCTTTTTCTCCTTTTTTTGTTTTTCATTTCTTTTTTTTTTTGCATTTTTTTTCTAAATTTCTTTTTTTCTTTAATTTTCTATTTTTTTTAAATATTTTTCTAAATTTATTATTTTTTTTTATTTTCCTTAATTTTATTTTTTATTTTTTTTTTGTTTTTCTTGATTTAGAATCTCTTAAAGGGGCAAAAATTAGGTGTCTATAGAGTATCGAAGGTCACATAGCCCAGACCAATTGAACTAAACCCTAAAATCGAGACCTACATGGACCAAGTACAAGCCTGTGTAGAAGTGATCTTTGAAGAATGGGACATGTGAGAGGATCTCTTTCGGGATTCAAGACAATGTTCCCGAGCCTTAGAACATCAATTGAGGAAGACCTAGAAGAGGCTTAAAGAACTTTAAGAAACAAATAGCCTAAGAAAGAGGAAGGAAGCGCCAACAAGATCAGATAAGAAGGAAAAGAGCTAGAAGAATGTCTAAAAATAGGATTATTTTTCACAATATATTTTCCTTTTTTTCAAATAATGTAAAAGGGAACTTTGAAAGTTGTAAAATAATAAGAATTACCATCTTGTTGGTTATTTGTCGGTTCTATTTCTCTGCATCCATATGCCATACATCTTTGCATTCTTATAAAATTCTTTATTTTGCTTTTCATTTATCTCATTTTTTAAAAAAAAATATTTATGTACTAACTTGGTAAGAAGTAATCTTGAACCGAGTTGCAAAGATAACTATCAAACGCTAAGCCTTCTAGAGAAGTCTTATCGAAACCTAATCTCAAACTAAGATGGCTAGCTATGGAAATGACAACATCAACACCAATAACAACAGTATCAACCCTGAAGTTATTGATCTCGCTGAGTTGAGGTTCCACTCTTTGGAACAAATAATGGGGAAGATTGCAGATCAATTGAGCTTCCTTGCTGATAGCATCACTTTACTCAGATTTACGGTGCCATCAAATGAAGAAAGCTCTAAAGCTCGAAATGGAAAGAATAGCAAAGCCCCACCCCTCGAAGCAGAAGTAGCTTATCCTAAAGTCAACTAGGCCTTTGAATCTTTTGAGATAGAAGGGGTCTATCTGAAGGTTAACCCAACTTTTGAGCCAAACACTTGCTCATTCCCAGTTAACCTAAAGCCTGAAGTTGATCAAGATAGATTGAAAGGGCTTAAGAAGCGATTGACCCAACAATTCATTGAGAAAATGAAAATGTTCAAGGGTACGATGGTCTTGAGCAAGCTGGTATTACAAACTTATCTACTTATGACTATGGAAGATTCCTAGAGAAATTTAAAGTACCTAACTTTGAGAAGTACAATGGAACTGGGTGCACTAATCTACACACCAAACTATACGTACAATGTCACATCTTGGCATAGCACAAGATATATTATCATACAAGAATACTTGTTTATACTTAACAAAAGTTTTATTTATAATAAATGAGTATTTCAATGGAGTTCAGCTTTATACTTGTTTATACAAAAAGTACATCCATTAAACATATCCAAACCTAAAATACAGTATTTTTTTTTCATATATATAGATCCTTTATAGAAATAAGAAGAAAATACTGTAAGAATTTTTTAAAAGCGGTTGACTCCATCTTAAGCACTCTCAAAAGATTTTTTCCCTTAACTGATGTTGCCTATTAATTCTCTTCATAACCTGAGGATACACAAGTATTCCTTTAACTCTTTGTGAGCTAAGTAAGAGTGGATAAAACAAAACATGGAACAAGCACAATACATATTCGCCTAGATCAATGAGGGAAATTCGTGCTATGCTCATGTATGTGACATGCATCGATATTGATATCCTATACTTTTTCAATTCTTCATATGGTTAATCGACATACTTGGGTATCTAAACACTAAGTTCAGGAACCTAGGGTAATAAGGAGTTGCTTGAAAGTAGAACTCCCAACAAAAACCACCCACCATGGCTTGAAAATCCAATACGTAGTTGGTCATACATTGTGGCTAGAATAAGTTGAGTAATGCAGTTCTATATGCTTAAAAGCTAACTCAATAGTTTTGACGCTTTCAGAAACTTGACCCATAGGTCCTTTTGTACCGTCCCATGAATGCAATGAATGGTACAATAACCTAGTATCAGGTATGAATCTTAAGTTCTACGTTATAAACAATTCAACTCTCAACTTTAGCTTTGTTTCTCAGCTTTATTACATTCTTTTGCATATGGTTCACTTGAGCGAATATCTTAAAGAACAGTTCAGTTTTAAGTTTTCCAAACAAAAACACATATCAATGAATCAATCATATATGAGGAAACATTTTACTTAGTCAACACACATTCAACAGAATCATGTATTCAGTTAATCTAATACATTATTATAGTTCACGACATAAGTTACTCCAAGTCAAGTAGAGATAGGTCTACTTACACAAAAACAAAAATATCCACTTTCCTAAGCTTGATAGTTGCATAAAATCCTAAGCTTCATGATGTAGTCCTTCCTCACCTATCACACTTAGGAAAATATATATAGACCCCAAGCCAACTATGAGTCAATACTAAGTTCTTATGCATTTTCACTACTGTGTTTCTAAGCTTATTTCGATTTATCTTATTTATTTCTTATTCGATTTTAATAAACTTTATATCTTCATGATTATTATTTTGAGTACTATTAAGATATTTTAAGAATTAAGACTAATCAATTTTGTTAAAAGTCTAAAAATACACTTTCGTATTACCGATTCGACCGTACGTTAATATAACTTCGTAATTGTCTCAAATAAACCCTAAATCTAAATTAAAAATCCTAAAATTGCTCATTTCCTGAGCTGATCAGCATTCATTATGCACCTAAAAATATTAATCCTTTACATATTTAACAAATATCACATTAGCACTAATTACTATATCATATATTAGGCTAATATATATGTTTATATCATGAAAATACATAATAAATAGAATATGAACCCAATTAATTTCACAAAAAATCCTATAGACTCACAAAAATATCTAGTTTAATTATTGATTATAAATTATACTAAACTAGCTATTATCTATTGTTACGAAAAATAATGGTTTTAACTCAAAATTAGTGAAAATTAAACAAATAAGTGAATTTAATCACATCATAAAAATAAAGTGTTCCAAACGTCATTATAAACTTCTAGAAATCATAATACATAGGGCTTATACTTTGATTTTGTTAAAAACTAATTAATTCAATAAAACAGTGAAATTGCTAGTTTTATCCAAAATAATTACAATAAATAGTAAACATGATTATTTTTAAAAATTCTTATTACTAAAATTAAATAAAAATGTTAAGTAATTTACGTATAAATTTTCAACTTGAAAGGACATTATTTAATATTTCTAAAATTTGATTCAATTTTTGTCCAAATAGAGCCATTTTTCAAAGACCTTATATTTCCAATAATTATTTCACTAAAATAAAATTACTAAATTAATCTACACATAAAATAACTCAAAAACTCCAAGTTTCATAATTAAATAACATCATTTGCTATTTTTACAAAATTTTGGTTAGAAATTTGGTTCACCTAAATTGGCCCCTTCAGCCACCCTCCAGTCACCTAACCTTGTCTGAACACCTCTTCTAATGGTGTTTTCTTTGACCCCAAATGGCACCATAATTGGACACCAACAATCTATTGAATCGTATTAGACTAGATCCATACCCTGTTTTTACTCTAATTTTTTTATTTTCCTCTAATTTTTTTTTGAAATTTTCTTGAATAGTTTTCTTATATTTTCAAACTTCTAAAATGTTGTTTTTGAAGTGTACATGCCTTATTTATATTATCCAAATGGATGAGGATTAATAAAAATTAGATATGTGGCTTACATATGTTATTTTCTTGATTTTTCAATGCATAAGGTGTCAATTTCTTTTTCTTTTTTTTTTCCTTTTGACTCGTCAATTTTAATTGACCCTAGGCTGCTACATCATGGGATGACTCACCCTTTCATTTTTTTTTATTAATTTTCCATTGTTTTGTATTAATTTACCTTATTTTAATAATAATTTCTTATTATATATGTGTATTTAATACAAATAATGCATATTTTATGTTAATACATGTATATTACATATAATTCAACTTCATTTATTATTTTTATAAGTTAAATAGCTTATCTCTAATACCTAGCTATATCTAAATGCTCGAATTTCGTGTTTTCGATATTTATCGGCTTTAGCAATAAATTGATATTTTTTTTAAATTAATATTTTTATGTAGCTTATTTTGAAAAATTGACTTTACTTGAATTATTTCATCTAAATTTTCTAACCTTATTGTGATGTTTAAAATTAAACAGATAATATAACCTAGCGCCTTAAATTTAGGGGCTTGAATCCTAGGGTAATCGTATAGGTTCGAAATCTTGGGGTATTACATCCTATCTCCTTTACAAAAAGTTTTTCCTTCGAAACTTAACAACGTGTCTAAAAAGTATTAGTTTTTAACTTTACTCTAGAAAAAGAATAATTGATGACAGTATTATTAACCTTGTATGAACAAATAAGGGTACTAAGCTCTATTGACTCAGCATATTCCCATATCACTTCTTTCGTGGTTTGTCAACTCCACAAGACTTATACATACTCAATGATTCAATTCCTCAATTTCTGAACCTTGGTATCTAAAATATGAATTGGATGCTCTACATACGTAAGGTTTTCCTTTAATTTCACTAGAAGTACATGTAATATCTTTATGGGATCACCTACGAATTTCTTTAAAGTTGAGACATGAAATATGTTATGAATTCCTGTCATCTCATTAGGTAATTCAAGTTCATAGGCAACTTTCCTAATCCTTTTCTTAATTTGATATCGTCTAACATACCGAAGACTTAACTTTCCCTTAATACCGAATTGCCTTATACCCTTCATTGGTGATATCTTCAAAAATACCCAATTGCCCACTTGGAATTCTAATGGCTTTCTTTTGACATTCGCATAACTTTTCTGATAGCTTTAGGCAGTTTGTATCCGTTCGCTTATTATGTGTACCTTCTCCTTAAGATCTTGTAACATTGATGGTCTAATGACTTGTTTGTTCTCTACTTCATCTCAATACATAGGAGAACTACATTTATGATCATACAATGCTTCATATGGAGCTATCTAAATGGTACTATGATAGCTATTATTGTAAGTAAATTCTATCAATGGAAAATGGTCATCCCAACTTCCTCTAAAGTCCATCACACATGCCTTCAACATATCTTCTAGAGTTTAGATTGTTCGTTCTGATTTCCCATCACTTTAGAGATGATAAGTGCTACTAAATTTCAACTTGGTTCCCATTTTAACTTGTAAGGATTGCCAAAATTGAGACATAAAATGAGAATCACAATCAGATATTATCGACACCGGAATACCATGCAAACGAACTATCTCCTTAAAGTAAACTTCTACTAGTTGAGAAAATGTCGTCGTTTGCCTAATGGCTAAGAAATGCAATGATTTTGTGAGCATATCTATTATAACCCATATCATATCATGTTGTTTCCTCGTCCTTGGTAAACCACTCAAAAAATTCATTGTTATATGCTTTCGTTTCTACTCGGGTATAGGTAAAGGCTGTAATAACCCTTTTGGTCTTTGATGTTCAGCCTTTACCTTCTAGCAGGTCATATAATGTAATATATATTGTGCTACATCTCCTTTCATCCCTATCCACCAAAACTTCTGCTTCAAGTCCTTATACATCTTATTATTCTTAAGGTGTAAGGAATATCTTGCATTATGAGCTTCATTCAATATCACCTCTTTAACTTTCGAATCCTTTGCCACACAAAGTCATTGTTTAAATCTTCACATTCCTACGTCATTAATTCTAAAGTTATGGTGTTGTGTAATATCATTTATTATCCTTTGTAGCTCTACATCTCCCTTTTAGGCTTCCTTAATGCTCTTAAGTAATGTAGGTTCTACCCTCAGATTAGCTAACATTCTGCTTTCTTCTTTTGTTATAACTTCTAAGCTTAAATCTCCATTTCTTTTATCAATTCCTATCGATTCATAGTGAATGCAGCAATACTACCAAACTTTTTCCTACTTAATGCATCAGCCATTTCATTAGCTTTCCCAAGGTGATAATAAATTGTAAGATCATAATCCTTTAGTAATTCTAACCATCACCTTTGCCTTAAATTCAATTCCTTTTGGGTAAAGATATACTTTAAACTCTTATGATTGGTATATACCTTACAATTCTCCCCATATAAGTAATGCGTCCATATTTTTACAGCAAATATTACAGCTATGAGTTCCAAATCATGAGTTTGGTAGTTTCGCTTATGTGATTTGAGTTGTTTTGAAGCATAGACAATAATCATATCATTTTGCATTAGTATGCACCCCAATCCACTTCTAGAAGCATCACAATAGATTGTACTCTCCAAATCCATCCAGTATCATAAATACTGGAGCAGTTACCAATCTTCTTTTAAGTTCCTTGAAACTCTCTTCACACCTATCATTCCATTCAAATCTAACACCTTTTCATGTCAATTGGGTCAATGGCACAGCTATTTTAGAGAAGTCTTGTACAAATCTCCTACAATAACTAACTATTCCTAAGAAACTCCATACTTTTGTTACAATGGTTGACCTTGTCCATTCTGTTACTGCTTTTACTTTTGCAGGGTCAATTGCTATTCTTGCACTAGATACTATATGCCCAAGAAATTCTACTTGATTTAACCAAAACTCACACTTCTTCAGCTTTGCTTAAAGTTTGATGCCTTTAAGAGTCTGAAGCACAATTTTCAAGTGATTCGCATGTTCTTCCTTACTCCTTAAGTATATTAAGATATCATCGATGAACACAACTAGGAACTCATCTAGGTCCTTTTTAAAGATACGATTCATCAAATCCATGAATGCAATAGGAGCATTTGTTAACCCAAACGGTATTACTAAAAATTCATAATGCTTGTACCTAGTCCTAAAGGCACTCTTATGTACATCTTCTTCCTTAATTTTCAACTGATGGTAATCGAATTATAAATCTATCTTCGAGGATATTATGGTAGAAGCAAATTTTAAAGACCAAAAGGTATACCTTCCATGTGCCTTTAGCCCCTAAAAATTGTAAAACTGCTCCTCTCAACTACCATACAGTAAATTAAGGGCAATCGAGTTCACATGTAGGGGGAATTACCCACTTTAGTAGAAGTTATGGCCCAAAAGAAGACCTAAAAAAGAAGGTTATGCTAGAATAGTCAAGCAATGAACCAATTGCATGTGAAGAAGGGTTGTTTAACTTCACCAAAATGATTAAATCAAGTGAGTACAAAATAATAGATCAGCTCACTAAGAGTCCAACATAGATATCACTCATGGGCTTGTTAATAGTGTCGGAATTGCATTAGGAAGCTCTATTCAAAACTTTGAGGGAGGTTAAAGTCCCTTATGAAATACTAGCCGAAAGAATGGGGTCTGTCACCAACTCCATCCTCACCATGGATCAAATTTCTTTCTTCATCGAAGAACTAGGCAAAGTAGCTAATCAATACACTAAGCCTCTCTTCATAATAGTGAGAGTAAACAATATTATCATAGCAAGAGTCCTTATCGACAACGGATCATCATTGAATGTCTACCCTTTCGCCACCATGGATCTATTGGGCATAGATACGATTACAATTAAGCTAGGTTCAACAATAATTGGGTCTTTTGATGGATCTAAAAGGGAAATTATAAGGGAGATTAACTTACCAATTGATAGTGGCCTACAAACTTTCAACATCCAATTCCAAGTCTTAAATATTCTAAAGACCTTTAACTTATTATTGGGAAGACCTTGGATACATGCAACAGGGGCCATACCTTTAAGCTTGCACCAAAAGGTTAAGTTTATCTCAAATAGCTAGATCATCATGATTTTGGGTGACCAAGATTATGAAATATATAAGGAAATGGCCATACTCTATATTAGCATCAAGGAGCAAGATGACTTTGGGCTCCAAATATTTGAAGAAGTGTGTATGATTACTGATAGAAGAAAGATAAGAGGTTGAAATTCAAAGAAGGCCAATTTAGTACCTATGGGCTCGGTTACATCCTAACTCTAATGGATGAGTTGCAAATATGCAAGCATGGGGCCAAAAAGGTGATAGATTGTATTATTCCCCAATGACCTTCCCATCGTTGTCAGAAACTTTCATTTAAGCTAATGTCCAAACTTTAGAGCCTGCTAAAGAGCATACTTGTAGCAGGAATAAAATAACTGGCTTATCTTATAAGTCTTAATACCTAAATAATTGGTTCTCCATCCCTATAAATAGCAATAAGTCTTCTCTAGGGTAAAGGATGAATCACGGTCTTATATTTTACAGAGTTTTATAATAATTACCTTTGTTCTACAATGTTGTACTTGAAAAAATTTCTTCCAACATAATAAGAATCTGTCTTCCTGCTCCTCACTTCTGCCTTATTCACACTCTTTTCTTTACATATTTTTTTTTACCTAAATCTAACGCTTCAAATAAAAGCTAGGGATACCTTGCACAGATAGGTAATGAAAATATTGATATCACCTTTAGCACTACTAGGTTAGTCATTGAGAGTGATGTCAATAACTATAGTAACGTACAAGAAAGTTAGCAAAGATATGAAATAAGTAGAATTTTTATTAATGAGCCAATTGAGACAATTAATGTTGGGACTGATGATAACCCCAAAATATTGAAAATTAGATGGGATTTGAAAGAAGAACAGAAGGCAAAAATGATTGCACTACTATTTGAATGTCAAGATATATTTATCTGGTCTTATAAAGATATGCCTAGATTAGATCCATTAATCATGGTCCACTGCTTATCTACTCGAGAAGATATCAAACCTAAGAAATAAAAGCTAAGAAGGTTCCAACTGGATGTCTTGTTAAAAATTAAGGAAGAAGTCAAAAAGCTACTAGAGGTCGATTTCATCAAGGTAACTGATTATCTTAAGTAGGTAGCCAACATTATGCCACTAATGAAGAAGAATAGAAAAATTAGAGTGCATGTGGATTTTAGAGACCTCAACCAAGCAACCCCTAAAGATAATTTCCCCTTTCCCCATATTGATGTCTTGGTCAATAATACAATTGGGAATCATCTTTTCTCATTCATGGATGGGTTCTTTGGATATAATCAAATTCGAATGTTCGAAGAAGATAAAGCCAAAACAACATTTATGATAACTTGGGGCACATTTTGCTATAAAGTAATGCCTTTTGCACTTAAAAACACCGGTGCAACTTACTAAAGAGCCATGGTTACAATCTTTCACAACATGATGCACAAAGAAGTTGAGGTATATGTCGATGATATGATTGCAAAGTTCAAGAAAGGAGAGAATCACAAGGATAATTTGAGGAGATTGTTTGATAGGTTGAGAAAATTCCAATTGAAGCTCAACTTAGAGAAGCATACCGTCGGAGTGACTTCAGGGAAATTATTGGGTTTTATAGTCAGTTAAAGGGGCATTGAAGTAGACCCTGATAAAGTCAAAGCAATAGTTGACTTGCCCCCTTCATGCACACTCAAAGAAATGAGAGGCTTATTAGGTCGTTTAAACTACATAGCTCAGTTCATATCTTAACTCATAGATAAATGTCGTCCCTTGTTTAAGTTGCTAAAAATGAATGTTGAGATAAACTGGGATGAGGAATGTGAGCAAGCCTTTACACTGATCAAGGAGTACCTCATGAACCCTCTAATTTTGTTAGCTCTTAAACATGGGAAGCCTTTATTTCTATACTTGACAATATTACTAGAATCCATGGGGTATATGCTTGGCTAGAAGGATGAGGAGGGAAAAGAACATGCTATATATTACTTGAGTAAGAAATTTACTAAAGGGGAACGAAAATATTTAGAAATTACAAGAACTTGTTGTGCTTTAGTTTGGGTAATGCATTGACTCAAATAATACACGCTTTATTACTAGGTTGAATTGCTGACTCAGCATGATCTCTTGAAATACATGGCAGATAAACCAGCCTTAATCGGCGGAATCTCAAACTAGCAAATGTTATTATCAGAGTTCGACATTACATACGTAAACTAGAATTCAATCAAGGGCCAAGCTCTAGTAAATCAATTAGCAAAGAATCCCTTTAATAATACCCCCCAAGAGGTATAAGTTAATTTCCTCGATGAAGATATCTTAGCAGCTGAAGGAGGAGAAGATGATGAACCACTGAAATGGAAGATGTTTTTTTTTTTTTTTTTTATGGCGTAGCTAATGTGTCCAGGTGTGGAATTGGGGTAATATTGATATCCCCTAAAGGTATGTAGTACCTATAGCTGTAAGGCTCATTTTCCCATACACTAATAATATCGCTGAATATAAAGTATGCATCATAGGACTCAAAATGGCCTTAGATAAAGATATTCGAGAATTAGAAGTAGATGGGGATTCTTCACTTACTATCAGCCAAGCTCAAGGAGAATATAAGACAAAAGATCCTAAACTAGTACCTTATCACCAACACTTGATTGAATTGATGGAAAAATTCGAAGGAATCACTTTTAATCACGTACCGAGGACTCAGAATCAATTTTTAGATGCCTTGGCGACTCTGTCATCTATGGTCCAGATATCCAGTGGAGTCGAGACTAAGCCTTCACATTGAAATTGAAGAAAGGCCTACCTTTTGTTTAGCAATTAAAGGTATAAATGGTAAAAAGCCATAATACCATGATATTAAAATGTTCCTACAATAAGGTATGTACCCTAAAGAGGTTAAGAAAAAAAGGATAAAATGATGATCATGAGATTGGTTGCCTAATTCATAATAAGTAAGTCCACTTTATATGGGTGATCTTTTGACGATACACTTTTAAGGTGTGTAGATGACAAAGAAGCTGAGATATTGATGAATGAAGTATACGAAGGAGTATGTGACCCTCACATGAATGGTTATATGCTGGCTAAGAAAATTATGTAGCTAGGATATTACTGGTCAACAATGGAGAATGATTGCATCAAACACGTTTGGCATTGTTACTTATGCCAAGTTTATGCAAATAAGATAAATGCCCCACCTCAAGAATTACACACACTCTTTGCACCATAGCCATTTTCATTGTGGGGCATAGACATCATTGGCCTGATCACTCCAAAACCATCTAATGGGCATTGCTTTATACTGGTTGCCATTGACTACTTCAGCAAATGGGTTGAAGCCTCATCTTATTTAAGCATTACTAAGGAGGTAGTAGTCAAGTTCATCAAGAGAGATATATTGGCTTGATACAGGGGCTCCAGAAACAATCATCATCGACAATGGCACTAATCTCAACAATAAGCTTATGTCAAAATTGTGTCGGTAGTTTAGGATCATTCATAGAAACTCTATACCTTATTGAGCTCAAATGAACAGAGCTATTGAAGCAACCAATAAAAAACTCAAAAGAATCATCGAAAAAATGGCTATTACTTATAAGGATTGACATGAGATGTTGCCATTCGCACTTATGGCTTATTGAACTTTTGTTAGAATGTTGATTAAGTCAATACCTTACTCTTTGGTATATGACACTAAAGCGGTGTTACCAATAAAGGTTGAGATTTCATATCCTAGAATATTATCACAAACCCAGTTGGACAAAGCTGATTAGGTAAAGAAACGCATCGAGCAGTTGAATTGAACTGATTAGAAAAGATTGACAGCTTTATGTCATAATAGTATTACCAACAAAGAATGGCTTAGGCTTTCAACAAAAGAGCATGACCTCGGAATTTCAAAGAGGGTGATATGGTGTTGAGAAAGGCTCTAGGTAATGCACAAGACTCTAAAAGAAATTTGCTCCCAATTATGGAGGCCCTTATGTTGTGAAGTGAGTATTACCAGGAGAGGCTTTAATTTTGTCTCAAATGGATGGTCTGGTATTGAGTGACCCTATAAATGTTGACGCTGTAAAGTTTTACTACCCATGAAAAAATCAATGGAAATTTTTACTCAAAACATGAAAATGCTAGTCATCTTGAATGTTATTGTGAACTAATTTTCATTCTCTACAAGCAAAGTTGGTATTTTTGGTGGTTCTCGACGTTGGAATAATCACCATCCCTTCTTCTTGCTCCATCAAAAGGTCCAGCTCCTCACCCTATTTAATTGAACCTATACATTGAAAATGCAAGAGAAGTTGAAAAGTGAGAAATAGAACATTGGTAATTGATAAAACTCTTTAAAATACTTCATTATGAATCGATCCCCCTTGACAGAGAGTTTTTATTGTCTATTTTTCAAGGAGAGGCGAAATCCAAATAAGTAATCACCTCATGACAAATATTTACTAGTTTAGAATAAGGGTTTCAATTCATAAATGTTTTGAAAAGACAACCAATCGATGTACAAAAAATTGTGGGTGGCATTCAGTATTGAGTTAATTTTCGTGACTTCTCTAAAAAGCCACTGAAGACATAGAAGCTTCGTATTGAGGTCAATTGGGTTGACAACTGAGGATCAAAATTTGAACTCATTTCGAAAAATGAGTCAATTGGTTTTGATAGGACTTTTTAAGGAAAAGGTTTAACAGTTTAGGTACTATCGGCAAGACTTGGTAAGTACTTCCATACAATGTTAGCACATTGGTTTTTGAACATTACATTTAGATTACATCTCCTTAGATAATAACTGGTATTTGCAATCTTTTAGGTGGGTTTTTTTAGGACATTTGTCCTTTGTACCATTTTTCGGGCCCTGGCCAGCTCTTAGAGCGTTTAACCCTTTTTTTTTTATCCTTTTTAGCGTTCTAGCTAACCTTTAGGGCGTTGTCCTATCTTTCATTTTTAGGGTTCTAGCTAGGTCTTAAAGTGTTAACCCCTCTTTTATTCTTTTAGGGTTCAAGCTAGCTCTTAAAATTCTATCCCCTTTTCTTTTCTTTTTAAGTTTCTAGCTAGCCTTTAGGGCACTTCTGTTCATAAAGTTCTTAGTGAGCCCATAGGGTGCTTCCTTAACCAATATTCTTTTAGCGAGCCTATAGAGCACTTCTCATACGAAGTTATTTTAGTGAGCCCGTAGGGGTGCTTCTCTTCATCAATTTCTCTTGAGCAAGCCCATAGGGCACTTCCTTTCATCATTGATTCCTTTTAATGAGCCTATAGGGTGCTTTTTCTAAGTCTAACTTAGGGTTGTTAGTCCCCTAGAGACACTCTCACCTAGGTTAATGAGCTTAGAAGAGTACGACTAGGTTTTCCTAATCGATTCCAACTTAGGATTCCTAGTCCCCTAAAGACACTCCTACCGATACTTCTACCTAGGTTAGTGAGCTCAAAAGAGCACAATTAGGTTTTCCAAATTGATTCCAGCTCAGGGTTGCTAGTCCCCTAGAGATACTCTCACCTAAGTTAATAAGCTCAAAAGAGCGCAATCAGGTTTTCTAGATCAATTTGAGCTTAGGGTTGCTAATCCCCTATAGATACTCCCGCCTAGGATAGTAAGCTTAAAAGAGTACCACCAAGTGTTCCAAATTGATTATAGTTTAAGGTTGCTAGTCTCCTAGAGACGCTCTCGCATAGGTTAGTGAGCTTAAAAAAGCACGACTAGGTTTTCTAAATTGATTTCAGTTAAGGGTTACTAGTCCTCTAGAGACTCTTTTGCTTAGGTTAGTAAGCTTAGAACAACATGTCCAAGTTTTCTAAATCAATTCTAGTTAAGGGTTGCTAGTGCCCTAGAGATGCACCCACCTAGGTTAATGAGCTTAGAAGAGCATGATTATGTTTTTCCAATCGATTCTAGCTTAAGGTTGCTAGTCCCCTAGCGAAGCTCCCACCCAGGTTAGTGAGCTTAGAAGAGCATCACCAAGTACTCCAAATCGATTCCAGTTTAGGGTTACTAGTCCCATAGAGACGCTCCCACCTAGATTAATTAGCTTAAGAAGGATATAACCAAAATTCTAAACATATCCTTTTAGCTAGCTCCTAGGGCACTAAGCCTTTTTAATTTTTTTTTAACCAACTCTTAGAGTGCCTCCTCTCTCTTTCTCCTTTCACCATTTATCAAATCCCCAATTGACCAAACCTATGACAGCTAGACAGTTATGGCGCTCCTTAAGGCAAATTCCACCTCTAAGGCAAAAATACTGTCTATTTTATTTTTGTGGCAAAACTTTGCTTAAATTTTACCACAAAAAACGGCAACTGTAGCACTTTATTTTTATACACCCTACCCTTTCCCTTCTTTAAAAATTTATTTATTTATTTTTAATTTTTAGGATAGGGTAACGAGTCCT
This sequence comes from Lumnitzera racemosa, assembly GCA_024138005.1. Classification (NCBI taxonomy): domain Eukaryota; kingdom Viridiplantae; phylum Streptophyta; class Magnoliopsida; order Myrtales; family Combretaceae; genus Lumnitzera; species Lumnitzera racemosa. The sequence continues at coordinate 80,802,041 of JAMXBC010000005.1, forward strand.
AATTTAGGAAAAACAAAAAAAAAACAATAAAAGAAATTTAGGAAAAACATAAAAAAAAATACAAAATTACAAAAATTGAAAAGTCACAAAAAATAGAAAAAATATAGGATTTAGGAAATTTAGAAAATAATAAATTTTTTAGATAGTTTAATAAAATATAATTTTTAATTTAGATAAAATAAGAAAAGGGTCGTTAAACCTGGGCTTAAATTTGAATCTAACCCAAACTAACCTAAATTGCACATATGGATAAGGTATAAGCCAACATCCCAATGAATAAGCATTCGACCATTACATTGGAGTTTGCATTAAGATCTTGGATTTGAACCTCACAAAAGGCATAAAAATGCTTCTTTATTCTTTTTCTACAAAATACACACAACATACTGCCACGCATTAGCGGTTTATTATGCCACTCGTCCTGACATATGGCATTCATCGATTGGACAAAGTTGACGTGGCACTACATGTCAATGATAACCAATCCACTCAACTGGTTATAATTTAACTCTTTTCCCCTATTTCAGTTGGGTGATGACTCCAAAATGTTTTAAAAAAATAAAGAATCGATTTTCTTTAAACCTTAGTCAAAGGTCAGTGTTAAATGGGTAGGGTTTAATATTGATCGGTTTAAAGAAAACTTATTTAAAAACTGGAGAGAAAAACTAAGCTCAATAAGAAGACCTAGTAGGTATTTGTAGGAAAAGGTAAATGCATTATTAGATTATTATTATTCTTTCTTTGGCCAACAATGCAATATTAGATTGCTTTGGTTATTAATGGTCTAAATTGATTGGGTTATACACATGAAAAATATGAACTTTACTATGTTTGATAATTTTAAGGACAAAAATGAGTGGAAATTACTGGCAAAGAAAGGAAAGTAAAAGAAAAGAAAGGACATATAGTTTCCATTTCTTGTTTAGATTATTAAGATGATAATGAAAGGAAATTAGATAAATTGTTTGCTTTTTATATTGTAGATAGACTAATATCTCCCTTATTTTCTATGTTAGATCCGTGATGACAAGTACCAACAATGTATGGATACATGTAGTATGTTAGACTTAAACTTTGTTAGGCCTAAGTTTATGTAATTAAAAAAATCTAAGAACTTATGTGATCTTATTTAGACCCATTTAGATCGGGTTTGGGAAAATGATAGTTGGAGATGGATCTTCTTGGAATATAAAGCATTCCATTTGGTGTCTTTACAATTAGACCATCTACCTTTTTAGAGCAAACCAAAGAGAAATCACCCCCTTTGTTTCTAGCAAATGTGGCTGGACCACCTTAGCTTTAAAGATTTTGTAGCCTTGCATTATGACCCATAAAACTTTTGCTTTCCTGTTGATTTACCAAAGTTTGTTAAAAAATTGAGGACTTGGAATAAAGCAATATTTGGGATTATTCATGTACGGAAGAGGAATGTTTAGAGGTAGATTGAGGAGACACGAAGTAAACTGTGGAATGAACCTTCATAAGAGTTACTTAATCATGAAAAATTCCTACAAAAGGAAATGGAACAAGTGCTAAACTATGAGGAAAATTTATGGACATCTAAAGCCAGATCCAAGTAGATTATTGAACAAAAACGTAATACGAGATCTTCCATATGAGTATGCTGTCCAAATGATCTAAAGTTTGTATATGTGGCCTGTTTTATTATGTGGGGAATTGGGTCTCTAAGCAATCCCATCTTCATAAGTTAGTTAGCTCTCACTTCTTCACTTTTTTTTTACCATAAAGAAATCTACTTGTAATAGAGTACTCATTGCTTGGGATGGGGGACAAAGGACTCTTTCTGAAGAAGATAAAGCAACTTTAGGAAAAGAATGTACATCAGAAGAAATTAAATGTGCTCTTTGGTATATTGGCAACAATAAAACACCGGGAGTGGATGGCTTTAGAGCAGAGTTCTTCAAAAGTTGTTGGACTAAAGTAAGAGCTACTGTGTACAAAACAGTGAAGTGTATCATGGACTCTAGAGTTATGGATCCAAACATTAATTGTACCCTTATTGTGCTTTTCCTTAAGCTAGTTGGTGCAAAAAAGCTAAAAGATTTTTGACCTATTAGCTTGTGCAGTACTATGTATAAAGTAGTGAGTAAAGTGCTTGTGAATAGACTCTGGATCTTCCTCAATGAGATGATAAGTTTGGAGTAAGCAAGTTTCATCTTAGGGAGATCGGCTAAGGATAATATTATTATATTCCAAGAAGTCATCCATATGTTGAATAGTAGAAGGGAAAAGAAGAATTGGATGATAGTGAAGTTGGACCTTGAAAGGCATATGATAGAGTGGAATGAGATTTTGTTCGTACTACTCTTTGAAGCCTTAACTTCCCAAATCTTTAGGTACAATTAATATCCTCTTGTTAGAGTACAATGTCCTACCAAATTATCCTTAATGGAGCTATGCTTAACGGCTTCATTGCATCTCGAGAATTACGTTAAGGGGATCCCCCGTCTCCCTACCTGTTCATTTTGATCATGGAGATTCTAAGCCATAAAATTTAACCAATTGGTGTAAGCTAAAGAGTGGTTAGCCATAGACATCTCATTTTTACCACCCTTAGAATTCTCTTTTATTGGGCTAGATTGAAATAATAAAAATAAAAAAAATAAAAATACAAACTAAAATAAAACAAGAAAATATAATTAAAAAAGCAAAAAAAGAAAAATTGAAGAAATAATAATAATAAAAGTATCAAGTCAAGTTAGTCGTTTAGCGTCGAATCAGATTGAATAATGGTTGAAAATGTTCATTAAATTGACAATTTTTGAGTCTTTAAATAGTTAGGCTTCATTAAAATATTTTTAATCCAGTTTAATATAATGCAGATTTTTATTTAATTTATATTGAGTTAAATAGACTTAGGAATTATTAAATGGGTTAATGTATATTTTAGGCTAAATTAAGATGAACTAAATCGGGCCCAAAATAGAAAGCCTAAATAAGTGTAGGGTTTCTAGAAACTGGATTAAATTTTCAATAAATTTAATAAATCCAAATTGAGTATCATTATATCTTATTAATATTGTATTTGTTAAGATCGAATCTTTGCAACAAAGAACATCTAAAAGATTCAAAATCTATGGTCTATAAATAGTAGACAATCGGTTGTAAAAATTCACGTTTTCACAATTGACAATTACATAAACCTATACTTCCAGATTATTTACATACACAATTCAATTACACACAGACCCCATTAACTTATACAACACTCCAGACTACATAACATGTCACTCAATCTTCACGTCCACAAATCAATCATTGACATAGCTTACACACTACTGTCATAACATAAACCTCATGCAAACTTTACACCATAGTCATACCCAAATACAATTCACTTACATCCACTATTATAGACTACTCCTTCACATACATTACACATCGTACATATTGATCTCATACCCCTGACTTCACACACTAATACAACCCCATACGTCCACTTCACAATTAGCACAACACATACGCTTGCACTTCACACCATACGCCCACTGCTCTATCCATGAACACGAACAGGACTTGAATCCTACTCATGCATAAGCTGATGCAACTTGATCAGTTAGATGGTTTTGGATTCCATTCTCGTTTGTTTTTTGTTTTATGTTTTTTCTTTTTATGGTTATTATTATTATAGTTATTTAGTTGTTTTAATCAGTTTAGTAATGCTAGTCCTTTTTATAATTTTTTTTTACTAACTTTATTTTTTAATGCAGGTATTTTAGTTATTGTTAGCTTCGTTGATATTTTGTAATTTAAACATGTAGTATTAATTTTTACAAAGTTACATAATTTAGATAGTTTATTTACATCAAATAAGTACCAACATGTTTTTTTTTTTTTAGGTCTTAGCATTAATTCTGATTAATTGATTTTTGGCATGTCATCATTTTTTTAAAATAATAAAATATATTTTTGCATAGATATTAAATTTTTAGAAATATCATATTTGCATGAAAATGGCATATTTTAGCAAGTTGTCATAAAGTTGCATTTTTAATCTTTTAGGGATTTTTTAAGAATAAAAAAAATCGTTTTAGCATTTATTTATTTTTCATAAAATAAAAAACTTCAATGGGCATCTTTTCCATGGTTTAAGCTTCTTTTCCATCGTTCATGCTTCTTTTCTACAGTTCAAATTTCTTTTCTATGGTTTAGGCTTTTTATCTATTATTTAGCTATCTTTTCCATAGTTTAAACATCTTTTCATAACTAGGCATATTTTCTATGATTCAAACATGTTTTCCATGGTTAAGTATATTGTCAATAGTAATTGCATTTTTTTTTTTATAAAACAACATATTTTCTATGATAATTTCATATTAGCATATTTTCATAAAACTTACATATTTTATTTACTTATCTATTTTTCTCTCATTTAGGTGCTTTAGGATTTTTTTTTTTAAGTTTTGTCACAGAATAGTTTTTTCTAAAAATAAAAAAAATACTAACTTGGAGTCTTTTTAGAAATTAAGTCATTAGGTTTTTTATTACCTGGGAATAAAAAATAGGCTTTTTTAAGGATTTTTCTTAGTAAAAATAATTTGATAACTAACGTAAATCTAGCTCAATTTCTCTTAAAAAATCAACTCACTAAATATTTTCTAAAAAAAAAAAGAATTACGTTGGTTTGATCTTGACTAGCAGAAATGTAGGTACTTTCGAGGCAACCATAAGAAATAATTTTTTTTTCTTTTCTTTTCCTTTTTATTATAAAATTCGTGATAAAAGTTATTAAAATTTCATTTTAGTTACACTTTTGCATATTTGTACATATTTTACTATTTTTAGAAAAATTATAAAAAATATAAGCCCATTAGTTTTTTTTTTAATCTTTACATGGTGACTTAATCTTAATAGGTTAGTCTCTAAGTTTAGATTTTCTAGTTAAATTTTTTAAAAATTAATTTATTTAGAATATTTATAAACTAGTGGCTAAATTAAGGTTTTCTCACCTGAAAGCCTAATTTGACTTTTCACTAGTTTAATTGGTTGGCGATTTTAATTTTTTTAAACCATTTTTTTTAAGAAAAATGTTTTTCCTTAATTTAATGTCGAGTAATTTATACTAAGTGAGTTATACTTAATATAAGTTAAATTAAGTAAAAATGAAATAGGGCCCGATAGAATTCGCGACTCTACTAGAGATGCTAGTAAGTTAGCCATGTAAAAAAAAAAAAAATTAGTCAATGGGCTTTCGTTTTTTTTATTTCTTTTTATCTATATATTGTAATATAGTTGTACTAACTAAGTTTTAATGATACAGGTCTTTAAGAAAGTCTTGTCTCATGGGCTTGTTATTAGGGATTATAGGGAAAACTTTTATTTAAATTATTCGTGTTCTTAGATGTGATCGAACTTAGGCCATCTTAAGAATTTAGGACAGGTTGCTATTGTGTAACCCTCGGGTTGTTAAGGTCTTTTCCCCCGCTTGAAGGTGATAAATGAGTCTACTTATGCTTTGATGTAACTCATTAGGTTTTTCTCTGAAAATACTTGGAATTATAGAGCCTAAGACCCATAGGCCCCACCTTCTTGCATCATTTTTATTTTTTTGAAAAAGGGTTATCCATTTTTAAACTGTAGGAAAATTTTGATTATTATAATCTACGGTTGGTTGAGCTTTCTTTTTCAAAAAGGGGAATTAAAAAAAATCAGTATCCCTTATATATAAGTGTCCATGAGTTCATTTTTTATTTTGATTCACTTATATATAAGTATATTCTTGACCGTGGGTTCATAATAATTCAGATAATTTATTAATTACTGGCCCCTATTGCATTGCATGCATGTATATCATATTACATCATATTTTCTTTGTATTTTAATGTTATTTCTTACATTTCACATACTTACTTGTGTATATTATCCTATAACCTATATTTTAAGTGTTGTAACTGTTATTTTACAAGTAAGATGGTGTAACAAAATTTAAGATAGTATCCGCTAAATTGCAATAAATCTTTTATGGGCTTGAAAATGAATAATAATGAAATGTTTTCCAAATATATATATATATATATATATCACGAGTAAGGAGTTGGAATTTTATTATTTTCCCATGTGACATATTGGTTGTATAAATTTTTCCACGTATTTTCTTTTTTTTTAGGTAAAAAAAAATTTTCCTTGTAAATTATTAAAAAATATTTGCTTTTGTAAAATTTTCTCTATGCTTTGTCTACGTTTATACTCATAGAAAAATAATAAACCTAATAAGGGTCTAGCCTATTTTGTATTCAATTACTTTTACTGTGAGGTTTTAATAAAGTTGCAACTTTGAATTTCTTTTAGAAAATTTTTTTTTGCACTATTACCAATTGCTAGCTCAGCACGTGCGTAAGTGCCTTTTAATTGTATGTTAATTATTTATTCATTTTTGTTAGTCTATTATTTCGTGTTACTTATTTCTATTGAAATTTTTGTACAATAAGATACTTTCATGAAAATTAAAAAAGAATAAATAGAAAATCCTTCGACTTGTAAATGTCATCCATAGAGCGTCTCCTAATTATTTTTTTGTAACCTTGTAAAATTATAACCCTTCAATTACAGGTTGTTTCTTTTGTAGCTTCATTGTCCTCATCATCATGTCACTTCTAGCTTTTTCTTTTTCTTTTTTTAGACAACATTAGCAATCTAGTCATCGATAGCATGGATTCTCTTTAGTATCTTTTAGGGTTTTCAAGAATTTTTACTTGTAAATAAGTCATTACTCTTGGTTGTTAACTTTGTAAAATAGCTACTCTTTTTTGTTAACTCAATAACTTTTTCATTCATTCCAATCAATTAGGAGATGTTAGTAACCCTGTTTATAATGTAAGTTTTTGTAATATAAGTGTTTTCAAACAACTTTTGAATAAAGTTTGCCAAAAAAAAAATCATAAATTTTTCAAAAGAAAAATATATGCTAACGAGTATAGATTTTACGGACTTTGAGTTATTAAATTTGAGCAATTAAGCCCATTGTCGAAGCACATAGCCATTCATTTTTTAAGCTAAGACAACTAACAACAATAACTCCGGCTCAAGCTTAATCCTAGCAGTAACTCATTATAAGCCCAAAGCATTGTGTAGCCTATGAGTTAAACTTGATATTGAGGGACAAAAGGGAAAAGCACGTTGGAAATTGATAAATGAAAGTGGTGGAGACATAGCCCCTCGCTAGGAAAAGCTTAAGCCAAACACAATCCTTAAGGAGAAGCCCACTATTAGACTTTTTTAAAAGCCCTAAACAAAAAAGATTAAACATAAACCACAGACATCCCCACCTACTTTAACCTACATCAACCCAGAAAAAACCTAAACACGTAGCCTCTTGACTTCCCTAGAACTTTGTCCACACACCAATCCTTTCTAAGCTTAAAAGGACCTAAACACTCACTCCACAAAATTGGCCCACCTGCTCCAACCTTGAAACAAAGCATGAAGTTTGTCTCCACTATGAATTATTCTTAAGCGGATAATAAATGGGGTAATCTTTTAAAGGTAGAGGGGTATGTGACCCACTAGGGCATCACATAATATCTAGTTTCGTCAAATGAGACTAAGGCAAACAAATAAAATGCTTCAAGTCTTTTTAACAGGAAATATCTCATTATTTGAAGCATTTAGAATGATAAGAGGTAAGCTCTAATCCCAAACACTGACCTTAAAACACTCATGAGAGTTGAGAGACATGAAAGTGAAGATAAGACTCTATCCTTAAAGGAAGTTTATCTTGCATGTGATATACAAATTGAAAGGATGATAGGTATTCATTTCACTCCTTAAATATTTTTATCCCTTGCGAGCCTATTTGAGCCTTTTGAGGGAAGTTTTTCAAAATATAAACCTTTTCAAGAATCACCCCACACTAGGGCAATTAGGAGGTTAGGGCCATTGATTTTGGAGAAAAGGGATAAGTTAACTTATGCTTACTTCAGCCATGTCAATTTATGAGTAATAATTATCATTGATAACTTGGTTTCTTTAGAATGAAGAAGCGTTTCAAACTTTATATTTCACTCAAATCCATACACTCATTTAAACATCGCAAGGCCATTGATCTTTCTCAAACACTCCTTCTAAAGCCATACCTTACTTCATTGGGCTTGTACACTTTGAGCTCATGGTTTTAGGGCCATCAATTTCATTAAGTGGAAACTTAGATAAATGGAGGGCAATCACCTTTAGAAAAAGAAAAGAAAGAAGAAGAAAAAAGAAAGAAGAAAAAGAGGAAAAAAAAAAGGAAAAAAAAGAGAGAAAAAAGAGGGAAAAAAAGAAAAGGAAGAAAAAAAAAAGAAGAAGAAAAAAGGAAAAAAAAGGAAAAAAAAAAAGACAGAAAAAAAGGAAAGGAAGAAGAAAAAAAGAAAAAAGAAGAAAACAAATGTAAGGTGATCACATCTTAAAGGATAGCTCAAATGCTTAGGGCTCGAATATCTTAGAAAAGTTGAGCCCATGAATTCCAAAATTAAGGACCTAAGTTTTCACTAAATATCCTTCAAAGTACAAACTTGAGCAAGAAATTCCAAGCCTAAAGGAAGGAACCCCTAATTCTATGATCTTACCTACCATACCGCCTTTAACGAAACTCTTTTAATTGAAGAAATTGATTTATCTTAAGCAATCATTGCTCGTGAAACTAAGGTAAGCCCATTGTATCATTTTCCTACTAAGGTTTGACTTGTAAACCTAGGATTTTTTTTCAAAATTAGCTAGCACATCAATATCCCCTTTTGTTTAAGCCAATGACCAAAAGCTTGTATTACAAACTTGAGGAAAAGACCTATAAGATCAATCAAAGTGTATTACTTACAAGATTGACCATAATTTTTAGAATCGTAATCGAGAGTGAAAACAAGTCAGTTAAGAGTGTGAGAAAGTCCTCTTGGACTAAATTATTCAAATAATAAAAAAACTTTCCTTAGTATGAAACTTATGAAGTAAAAGTCAAGCATGCCCTAGGGGCATGGGAAACACTTTACCCCAAATCAAATGAAATTCCTTATAGCAAGAAGAGCAAGGTGTTCAGTTGAAGTTTTTTCCTATTCCCTCATCTTAGTGAATAAGCATCAAAGATGAAGAATGAATGGCCAATAGGCTAAAAAAATAAATGGCCAATGGGCTAAAAGAATGAGCATACGACTTATCTGTAATATTCAAAATTGGTATATTTCATTACTTATTAACAAGATAAAGGTGAACAGTACGCTTTTTTTCTTTGAGTTTCAAAAAGTGAAAAATTTGACAATTTACAATGTGAACTTTAGTCATCCTTGAGTTAGGAACTTTAGTAATCCAACGAGGAAATTTTAAGAACCATAGTGATCCTTTCAAAACTTCAGTTATCTTAACAGGAGCCTTAGTTATCCTTATCTTGGGAACTTTGGTTATCTAATAATTTAAGAACCTTAGTCATCATTCCTTAGGAACTTTAGTTATCTAATTCAAGAGTCTTTGTCATTCTTAGTTTAGGAACTTTATGTGAGAACATTTTGGAGCTTCGACCATCCTATGAAAAGATTATTCAGGAGCCTTCATCATCATACTAAGAGCTTAGACTATCCTAAGAATTTTGAGAACTTTAGTTATCCTGTGTTCAGAGTACAAAAAATTTCACTAGAGGAACTTTTGTCATCCCACATTAAAGAATATCAATTATCCTAAGGAAAAAAAAAAATAGCCATGCCTTTAAACCCTTTTGTTAAGTTTTTTTTTCTTTGAAAGATCTATCCTTTTAAGAAGTCAATTTTTCTTTTAAAAACATCAATTTTTCAGCATAGTGCCTAATCTTATACTTTTAGCCTATCTTTTTAAGACAAGCTCCCTAATCTTTTGCCCTAATCTTTTGCCCTATCCTTTCAAGATAAGTACCTTACTCTTTTGCCCTATCCTTTCAAGATAAGTACCGGTACCCTAATCTTTTGTCCCAACCCTTTAAGATGGGCTCTTATTCTTTTTGTGCTCCCTCTCCTTTTAAGGCGAGCTTCCTTTACTTTATCCTTTTAAGATAGGCACCCTAATATTTTGCCTTATCCTTTCAAGATAAGCACTTTAATCATTTTTCTTGTCCTTTCAAGATAGATACCTTAATCTTTTGCCAATCTTTTCGAGACAGAACCCCCATAATCTTTTACCGTATCTTTTCAAGACAGACTCCTATTCCTTTCCCTTATCTTTTCAAGATAGGCACCTTATTCTTTTGTCCTATCCTTTTAAGATAGTCCTCCTCTTTAATCTTTTACCCTATCTTTTTAATATAGGTCCCCTAATTTTTTACGTTATCCTTTTAAGATGGACCTTCCTATTCTTTCGTCCTATCCTTTCAAGATTGGCATCCTTAATTTTTTGCCCTAACCTTTCAAGACAATCTCTTATTCCTTTGCCCTATCCTTTCAAGATGAGCCTCTTATTCCTTTGCCTCGTTCTTTTAACACAAGTAGTTTATTCTTTGCATTGACTAGAACGAGACATTTGCATTGACCTTTCAAGTCGGCATACTTTTTTAGAACGAGACATTCAAGTCAGTAATTTTTACCCTATCAATTCAAGTTAGGATTTGCAAAAAATAGGTATCCTTTTTGTCTTTGTAGCAAAGTTTTAATCAAATTTTGCTACAAAGAGACACCTCATTTTTGCTACCCTTAAAGTTCTCTTTTATTGGGCTAGATTAAAATACAAAATAAATGAAAATATAATAAAAAAGTGAAAAAAGAAAAATTGAAAAATAATAATAATAAAAGTGTCGAGTCAAGTCAATCGTTTAGGTTCGGATCGGATTGGATTGAAAATGTACATCCAATTTAGAAAATTCGAGTCTTTAAATAGTTGTGCTTCATTAAAAATATTTTTAGTTTAGTCCAATATAAAGTGAATTTTTATCTAATTTATATTGGGTTAAATAAATTTAGGAATTATTAAATAGGTTAGTGTGTATTTTGGGCTAAACCTAAGATAGAAAGCCTAAATAAGTGTAGGGTTTTTAGAAACTAAATTAAATCTTCAATGAATTTAATAAATCTAAATCAGGTATTATCGTATAATCAATATTAGATTTATTAAGATCAAATCTTTGCAATAAAAAGATCCAAAATATTCAAAATCCATAGCCTATAAATACAATGGGTTGTAAAAACTCACGTTTTCACATTGCGTCCACACATCAATTATTGGCACAGCTCACGTGCCACTGTCACAACACAAAGCTCATGTAAACTTTACGCCACAATCATACTCAAACACAATTGACTCATGTCCACTATCATAGACAACTCCCTCACGCACAACATACACCGTCTACGCTATTGAGCCTGGTTTTTCACCCTCCCGGTTCTTTTTATAAAATTAGGTCTTCTCTAAACCGATCAATACTAAACCTTACTTGTTTAATATTAACCCTCGACTAGGGTTTAAAGAATATCATTTTTTCCAACTTAAAAAGATTTAGAGTCGCTATCCGATTGAAGTCAGGAAAAAGGGTTAAGTTATAACCAATTGGGTAGATTAGTTATAACTTAGCTACCGGTCTATCGATTAAAAAATTAAGTTATAAATACGGTTTTTTAAAAACTAGAGATCTGGATCCGGGGGCTAATTTATTAAACCTTAAACGGGTACCACTTTTAACTTTCCGAATTTAACTTCGCTTTTCAAATATACCCTTTTTAATTTCTAAAAACATCTAATTATGATACATGCGACTAAATTAATTAATTTATATAAATATCTAAAAATGGAATAAATAAAATTTTCCATATTTTAAGTCGCCCCATACTTACGTACAGGTGCCTATGTACCCGTTATTCGGAATCAGACGTACGTAGTTCTTTTAATGAAAATATAGCGAGTTGATTGATTTTAACTTTGGAAAAATTGCCAAGTTTACGTTTTTACCCATTTTGAGTTGATTTGAGAAAAGATTATAAAGGGTTCTAAGTTGAATTTTATTTTTGGAAATTCTAAGTGATTCTAATTTGAAAATTGATTTATTTATTTTTATTTACTTTTAGAAAACTCAATTTTTCTAAGCGTCAAAACGATTATTTTTTTTTACTAAACTATTTATTTATTTTTATTATTTTTTTATACTTGTTCTATCTATTTCTATAATAAATAGAGTACTTCTTTTCTCTCTCTTTTTTCTTCTCTTTCTCTTTTTTTCATTCTTTTTTCTTTCTTTTTCTTTTTCTCATTTATAACATTTACAAATAAACAAATGAATAAATAAATAAATAAAATAAAATAATAAAAATAAAAATAAAAAAGAAAACTAGGACGGCTCATATTGGCTCGAACAACTCGGCTCACTTTGGCTTGAATCGGCTCGGTCGACTCACTTTGGCTTGGATCGGCTCAGTCGGCTCACTTCGGCTTGGATCGGCTCACTTCAGCTCGGTCGGCTCACTACGGCTTGGATCGGCTCGATCGGCTCACTACAGCTCGGTCGGCTCACTTTGGCTTGGATCGGCTCGGTCGTCTCACTTCGGCTTAGATCAACTCGGTCAGCTTGGAGTTGGCTTGGTAGGCTCGAGAAATCCAATAGTAGTGGTTTTCGTAAAAAACATCGTAGGGAATGCTATCCTAGAGAGAGAAGAACCGTGCTAGAGAGAGGAAATTTCGATTTTTGCTTTTCTAAAGTGTTTTGAAGTTTTTGTTGTGTTTTGAAAATGAAGAATAGACCCCTATTTATAGGTGTTATGGTCTAGTTAAAGATGGAAAAAATTAAATACAATATGATTTTCTTCCATTTTTGGATTGGATGAACCTGGACAATATGTGGTGCCAAATACATAGCTGTGCGTATATTAATGTGCCGGAATGTGTCTACCACACTTAGAAGTGAGTTGGAAAATGACGTGACGACGACGTAGCCTATGATGTGGCGATGACATGGCGATAAAATAAGAAAAGAAAATAAAAAGTACATTTTGCGCCTTTCATGGATTGAACCCAAGATCTCCAAATCATATACAATATCAAGTCTAGATGCTTATCCAGCTAAGCTATTGGTTTTTCTTTATTTATATATGTAATTAATTGTACATATGGGCCAAGTTAGCCTGAGCTAGATTTAAATTTAAGCATAGACTCAAAGCCTTTTATTCAAAACTATTTAAATTAAAATTATATTCTATTTAAACAACCTAAAAATTTATTATTTTCTAAATTCCCTATTTTATTTTATGACTTTTCAAATTTCTTATTTTTTTGTATTTTTTTTCTAAATTTCTTATTTTTTGTGTTTTTTTTCCTATTTTCCTATTTTTTTATATTTTTCTAGAATTCCTATTTTTTCTAACTTTCATCATTTTTTTTAGGCTTTATTTAATTTTCTATTTTTTTTTGAACTTTTTCTAATTTAGAACCCTATAACCTAATTTGAAAAATAAAAGGAGGGTAAAAAATTAGGTATCTACATACAATGATCTCAAACACCTAACTTATCATGTTAAAACAACCCCACATGTCTACTTTACGGTCAATACAACACATATGCCTGCACTTCACGTCGTATGCCCAAAGCACTGTCCATGAACAAGAATAGGACTTAAATCCTATGTATACATAAGTTGATTCAACTCGACCAGTTAGATGATTTTAGATTTCATTTTCTTTTTTTTTTTTATGGTTATTATTATTATAGTTATTTAATTGTTTTAATTAGTTTAGTGACATTAGTCCTTTTTATAAATTTTTTTTTTACTAACTTTATTTTTTTTTTTAGTTATTGTTAACTTCGTTAATATTTTGTAATTTTAACATGTAGCATTAATTTTTACAAAGTTGCATAATTTAGATGGTTTATTTATATCAAATAAGTACTAACATGGTTTTTTTTTTTGTTGGTCTTAGCATTAATTCTGATTAGTTGATTTTTGGCATGTCATCATTTTTTTTAAATAATAAAATAAATTTTTGCATGGATATTACATTTTTAGAAATATCATATTTGCTTGAAAATTGCATATTTTAGCAAGTTGTCATAAAGTTGCATTTTAAATCATTTAGAGAATTTTGAAGAATAAAAAATTTTTTTCGTCACTTATTTATTTTTCATAAAATAAAAAACCTTCAATTGGCATCTTTTCCATAGTTCAGGCTTCTCTTCTATTGTTTAACTATCTTTTCTATAGTTTTGGCATCTTTTTCATAGCTAGACATTTTTTCTATGATTTTGACATCTTTTTCATGATTAGGCATATTGTCAATAGTAATCACATTTTTTTTCATAAAACGGCACATTTTCCATGATAATTACATATTAGCATATTTCATAAAACTTGCACCTTTTATTTATTTATTTATTTTTCTCTCATTTAGGTGCTTTAGGATTTTTTTTTAAAGTTTTGTCGCATAGTAGTTTTTCCTAAAAGTAAAATATACTAACTTGGAGTCTTTTTAAAAATTAAGTCTTTAAGTTTTTTGTTAATTGAGAATAAAAATTAGGTTTTGTTTTTAAAGATGTTTTTTAATAAAAATAATTTGATAACTAAAGTAAATCTAGCTTGATATCTCTTAAAAAAAATCAACTCTCTAAATCTTTTTTTTTTTTAAAAAAAAAAGAACTATGTTAGTTTGACCTTGACTAGCGAATAGAAAATTCGTAATAAAAATTATTAAAAATTCGTTCTAGTTACACTTTTGTATATTTGTATATATTTTAGCATTTATATAAAAATTATAAAAAAAATGAGCCCATTAGTTTTTTTTTAATCTTTACATGGTGACTTAGTCTTAATAGGTTAGCCTCCAAGATTAAATTTTCTAAAAAATTATTTTTTAAAAAAATATTTGTAGACTAATGGCTAAATTAAGATTTTCGATGAAGACCCTAATTTAACTTTTTACCAGTTTAACTGGTTGGTGATTTCAATCTTTTTAAATATTTAAAAAATAATAATTTTAAGGAAAAATGTTTTTCCTTAATTTAATATCGAGTAATTTATACTAAGTGAGTTGAGATTAATATAGATTAAAGTAAGAAAAATCAAAATATAGCTAAACATTACCTATTAAACTTCAAAGGTCGTTGGTGAGGTTGTCCCATCTTTTCTTTATGAATGGTATTCTTCTTATGGAAGAAGCGACAGAAGATAATGCAACTTACATGATACAAACCATGGATGTATTTGGTAATTTAATAGGATAAAAAGTAAAATTTGAGAAATCTTGTATCATTTTTTCTTGCAACTCAAGTAACAAGCTGAATCTCAAATTTGTGAAGTACTAAGGATTAGACCAAATTTGAATATGGGAAAGTATTTGGGACTTCCCATTAAGGTTGGGGATCACTTCAAAAGTGCTGATCTAGATTTTATTTTAGAGAAAATTTGAAGGAAGTTATCAGGGTGGAAGGCTTGAATGCTAAGTATGGTTGGTCGAAAACTCCTAACTACTTCGGTCCTAAAGAGTATTACTAATTACTATGCCCAGGTGATACCTTTCCCAAAACGCTTAGTAGAAAGGATTGAAAAGGTCCACCAAGATTTCTTATGGAACTTTATGCCAAAGTATAGGAAACTACACTGGGTATATTAGAAAAAGGTCATGAAACCAAAATCCTTATGTAGATTAGGAATTATTAACATAATGAAGCATAATCAGGCAAACTTTGTGAAGTTGGCTTGGGACTTGAACCGAAAAAAATTACTCTAGACAGAGGTAGTTTGTACAAAATATAAGATATCAGAAGAGTGTTTTGAAAAATCTACTAGATCCATGTTTTTCAAATCATTGAAGAAGGCATTGTACTAGGTGTAAAGAAATACAAAGATTAAGATTAGGAATGTGATGAAGACATCCTTGTAGTAGGATCTTTGGATGCAAGGTGGATGGGTGGCAGATTGGTTTTGCAGACCTTTAAATAAATTTGACCAAGTACTCACAGTACAACAAGTATGGGAAGGTCTTAGAAGATGGAAAGAAGATGTTATAGGATACATAACAGATGGCCAGATCAATAGGTTAATGGGGGATGTAGTCCTATTAGATGAAACCCATTTTAATGATGTTCGTTTCTAGCTTGACAATATGGATGGAGAAATTAGGGCGAAATCTGCTTACACAAAGTTTTTGAAATTAGAAGAAGAAGACAAGCATGTGAGGAATTAGGATTGGATTTGGAAAACTTTAACTTACCCCAAGATACAATTACATCTTTGGAGGTTTACAGTCGAAGGTCTCCCTATGAGAGATAAATTGTATAATCAAAGGATACAAATTGTTCTGAATTGTCCCCTATGTGGCAGCACAGTGGAGACCAGTTGGCATGTGTTTTTCCATTGCCTAGTAAGTATGGAAGGATGGTCTGCATTAGGGGCCACAAATTTAGGTAATATAAAAGATAAGGAATTTATAAAAACATAGATTGTCAGGTAAAGGAGAAATAATTAGGTTAACTCCAAAACCCTGAAACAAACGCTCTATCTTTTCATGTTAAGAGGTATTTGGATAAGAAGAAATGACAGCATTTTCAATTGAGAATAGAACCAGCAAAAACATTGGATCTAGACTATAAGTGCAGAAGCTAATGAATGGTAGGCTGTTCATCGAAAGTCTAAGCTTTAAGATAGGGGGAAAATTACAACAACATAGACTGGACCAAAAAGGGGTATGATAAAAATTAATTGTGATGGAGTTGCAAATGAAGATGGTAAAGAAGGCAAAGTTGGAGTGTTAGTACAAGATGAATGTGGAAGAGTCCTAGGTTGCATTTATAAGCATATCTATAGAGTATCTCCCTTAGAAGTAGAATTAATGGCAATTGCGGAAGGGTTGAGATGGGCACAACATGGAAACTATAAATCAGTGATCTTGGAGACAGACTCAACTTAATAGTTGACTGGATTTAGAAACCAAATATTAACCTAGATCTTTGTAACCAGTCATTAGCTGAGTGTATTAATTACCTCTCTTCTTTTTATCATGTGATTTTTTGTAAGGTAAACCACGACATGAATCATGTGGCTGACCTTCTTGCAAAGGCAAGGCAAAGGACTTCCGATCATGTTCATTTTAACTCCACTGTCCCTAGTTTTATTGCTAGTGCGGTAGCTAAAGACCTTGAGGATTGCTTCTTTATGCATAATTTGTTTGTAAATCTAGAGTAATGTTGGCTATCATACTTTGAAGTGGCAAAGTCGTAACAGTCTTACTATGTAAACTATTTTAAGATAGAAGCTGACCATATAGATGCTATCTTAAACCTGATTTACATAAGGTATCTACAACTAACCCATTTTGAAGTAAACAGTTCATAAATTAAACATATTATTTACTTATAAACTTAAGCAAAATACATGCTTATATTAAAATAATTTGAGTATATTTATAAGATTTAGCAACCTAATCATAATCAACTGGAGTAATTTGTAAACTAATACTAAAATCCTTAAAATAAATCTAAACTAGAGAGTGTATTTGGTCTTTAGTTTACATC
Source organism: Lumnitzera racemosa (assembly GCA_024138005.1). Taxonomy (NCBI): domain Eukaryota; kingdom Viridiplantae; phylum Streptophyta; class Magnoliopsida; order Myrtales; family Combretaceae; genus Lumnitzera; species Lumnitzera racemosa. The sequence goes on from JAMXBC010000005.1 coordinate 80,819,475, forward strand.
CTCACTCCCCATGATCCCCTCTCGACTCTTTTCACAATTCCCCTTTCCTTAGACCCATGGGGATTTTAAACCATAGAACTATTTTTTGTGATAATTACCCTATCCAGTAGGTTTTGGTTAATGGCAGGGCTTAGTACCAAAGGACACTAGTTGGGAAGATTGGGACTGTAAACTCTTACATTTTTTGATCTAGCTTCTAAAGTAGACTTAAGTATGTTAGATAATCTAGGAGTTGACAAGGCTAATGAAAGTGAAAACCCTAAAATAACTAGTCAATCACGTGTCAAATTTTTCTACCATAAATGTATGTAAACACTAAAGATTTCATTTAAAAGTGATAAACCCTAAAACTATAACTTTAAAGATATACAAGCACTAATTCATCATAATATACTCTAAAACCCTAATTGATAATACAACCTTTGCATTTTGCCAAATCATTAGTGAAAGATTAGAGATAACTTTCAATTGTGCATACATATTTAGAATCCTTAAGTAATCCCTTAGAAACTAAGATATTGTATCATATATTACGTTCATCTTCTAGGTATATAATTAGGTTAGTATTATATAGAGTTAAGAGTTTAGTTGATGCTTAGATTACACGTAGTGAACATTAATATCCTAAATGACACTTATCATCTTAATTATACTAAGTAGCTTACCAAATAGTGTATATAGGATATAAATACCTAAAGTAAGATCTCATCATCTATTTTTACAAATCAATTCACCAATTATCTCATTTCCTTTTATTTTCTTAATTTTCCTTAATTACTACATTATGTATACTAAATGGCATATGCTTTTGGAAAGTTGACCAAGTCAACACATGTTGACTAAGGTCAAAAGGTTGACTAAGTCAACATATAGAAAAGTCAACAAAAAGTCACTTTTACATTAGAAAATATCTATGTCTTCTATTGATTTCTTTTCTTTTAGCTTTTTCTTCCCTTTCTTTTCTAATTTTGCCGTCCACTCCTTGTCCCCTTCTAAACCCTACTTTCTTTTTCTTTTCAAACATAAGGCAAAACAAAAAAACAAGCCCTTACCCCACCTCCATAGCCGTGACCTCCCCTTTCCCTTTCACTTTCCTAACTTTCCAAATTTGCATCCATAATTTAAGAGCAAACTAAGGTATGTTATTATGTTATTATGTATTGCTTCGTATTATTCACTAGTTAGACAAAAAGGTAGGTTAGTTTGAGTAGCTATGTGTTATGTACATCTATATTGAAGAAGGCTTAAAGTTTCAATATTTATGTGTAGAAGAGTAGAAATCATTGTAAATTGGAAGAAGATGCATGTGTATATGTCTTTAAGTATGTGTACATAAGGGTATACTAGAGAAATACAAGTATAGAGACCTTTGTACATAAGTATTCATTATGTGCATAACCTAAACTAAGACATATACTAACTATACATACCTATACCATACTAAATACACCCTTAAAACATAAAAAGAATGAAATTTGAGAAGCTTTCTTAAGAGGAATTTTAAGCATACGAAATTCATATAAAAATATGTATATGACCATATGTATATATGTGTATATGTACAAGTATAAATACGGTATAAGTATAGTATGAGCATACTAGTATACATACAAGTAGAGTAAAGTTATAAGTATACACTGAACACATGTATAAGTGTACATAATACACTTAGGCATGAGGTAAGGATGATGTAAGTAAAGGATGATGTAAGCAATGATGTAATCACATGATGACATAAATCATGACATAAGCAATGATACAAGTAATTGATGACATAAGTGATGACATAAGCATAAGTTTATAAAATAAGAAATAAAAAGAGTACATGAGAATTAGGTACGTGAATTAGTAAACCCTAATACACTTCCTAAATTGGATTAAACTTAATTAAGTACATGAATTAGTAATATCAAGGTAAAATTCCCTAAGTGTAAGAATCTAATAGCTAATTAAATCATTAAGCCTAAAATAGGATATAAATATAAGTAATAAGAATAATTAAGCTTTCATAGTTAAAATTTTCAATAAATTTAGCCCATGTCGTAAAACAAGGGTTTTAATATCCAAAACAGACATCACCATGTGAATGTATGTTCAAAAATGATGGAAAACGACGAAAAACGACTATAAATTCATAAACATCAGAAATAGAATAAAAAAGTTACATACGATTAGTGATAAGGTCTAACCGGATAACAATTGATAGTAATCTAAGTAGATTAGGTAAATAGATAAGTAGAATTACTAGTTAATTATATTACTTACAATTATTATTATATCGTTATGATCAGGTGATCCTGAGGTGGGTGAGGATCTCCCGATTGATTACTACGACTAGAGTAAGTCGTCATAACCGAGTGAGTATTTACCCTATGATTCCATGCTTGTATGTGATTACAGATAGTGGACTTAAATGTTATTGTTAATTGATTGTTGTATGAGGTCGGGGTATGCTTGTATATGTTATTATGTGTTGAGTTGTGAATTTACTGTAAATACAAATAACACTTTATTTGTTGCATAGTAGTTTAAAAAATGATTATATGTACTATTGGATGGTCACATCATAATTGGACTTAATTATACTTAGCTCATAAGAAGAAACTAGTACATGCATTAACATACATTGCATAGACATAATTTCGGCCGTTACATCATACGGAGGTAAAAAGAGACCATTTGGGGGTTGTTATTCTTAATTTATTGGTTTTATATGGTGTACTCGTACAAAACGACCTTACCCTAGCCTACGGGAATACTAGGCGTTGGAGGCGCCAACCGCCTGGCTAAGGGTTGAGTCTAGAGGTCTCCGTTTAGGGGTAAGTATGGACTGTGGGGGCCCACTCATGATTATACTAGAACTTGATTTTTATGAAAATAAAAGACTTGTTTGATTTAAGTACGGAACATGGAGTTCTGTAGTAAAGTAAGTTCTAGTATAATACTTGGATCTGATTAGTGCTGTGTATACTCCAACCCTGACTTTGGAGGGCATTAAATTTAAGTTACATATATGGACAAGTTAACTATACGTATTGTTTGGCATTCTATTTGATCATTCAGTCATATGCGTGAATATAATGTATTTATAACTTGCCTATAGTGTAGCTAAAGATTTTGCTCACTAAGCTTAAGCTTATACCCCTTTAGACTTTTGCTGCAGGATAACTTGTTTGTAGAGGCTGGCCGGAGAATGCTACAGGTTAACTTGGGGACTTAGCAAAAGCAAGCCATTCAGCGTATTAAGAGAACGGATTATGTGGACTCTTACTTATGTATTTTTGTTTTACCAGTAATATAGACTTAGATATACTAAATAATTGTGTATTGTAAACTTTGTAGTTCAAATTTTATATAAATATGTTTGTATGATGAAATTACATGGATATGTATGTTCTTGAGAAACTAGTGGTTGTAGAGCTTTGTATATTGTCTAAAGAGTTTATGATTGAAAGGATAACTAATCAGGGGTTCTTCGTACAGTATGTGACGTCTGTCACGACTAGGCCATCTTCAGTTCGTGATAGGGACTCTTTTCGTACGACCTACCTAGACACCAACCTTGAAGACAAGGTTGTTTTTCTAAATGGGGAGACATCTATTACGCAAAGGAAGACTATATTGAGGACAGTACCCAAATGGCACCAAGATTACGTTATAGCATAACATATTTGTACCAATAAACATTAGATCCAATAGATTACAATTGTAACCAATAGAAAAATAGAAAATGTAACACTAAAAAGAGTGGGAAATAACTGTAAGTACTATAGCATATGATTCAAATAAACACTATAAAAGAAAATACATTAGTAGTAAGAGGGATGAGTTCGTCCCTTGAGAAATCTTGGTGGCTCCTTCCTTTTCCCTTTCTTGGAGTTTTGCCTACTCGAAAAGGCCAATATTAGAAGTGTACCTCATACCCACATAAATCAAAGGAAAGTTAGTCTTACAGTAAGCACAAAATCAAACACGAAAGAGACAAAGAGGAGATTTGGGCTAGGATCTCACTTTGAGACCAAACCCTAGATCGAGAGAGAAGAAGGAAAGAGACATACCACATGGTGAGCTATTGAAAGAGAGAGAAAAGATCAGAGATATTTCTGAATACAATAACTTAAGTGCGGTGAAGGGGCTAGGCCTTGGTGTGGGCTTAACATTTTAGTGCTCTCGTCCATGGCTGGTGGTGGCAAGACTAACAACAATTCTTTTCATGTGGAAAAACTTCAAGCTATGATGTTTTCTTTAGTTGAGACAATGCATGTGATACAATCTCAGATGTAGAAGTATTCTAAGAATGCCTCCAATATTTAAGAATCTATGTAGGAATGTTCATAGGAATTAGAAACCTATTTTGGATAGTACTAATCTTACTCCTACTCAAAGATCATTATTTTTTGGTGCAAGTGGCCATGGTGCCTCGAATTTCCTTTTAAAGGGTATTAAACTGGAAATTCCTAAATTTACAGGGGAGGACGCTTTGGGATGGATTTTCAAAGTAGAAAAGTTTTTTGCTTTCCATGCTATGCTTGAGGAACAACATTTAGTCATTATTTCTTTTGCTGTGGAAGATGCTACACTTACATGGTATCAATGGATGCAATGCAATAATCAAATTTCTACTTAGAGTGCCTTTTTGAAAGCTCTAGAAGAACATTTTGGTCCATCCATGTATGATGATGTCCAAGGCAAGCTCTCCAAACTTGTTCAAGTACACACAAGTCTAGAGTATTAGGTAGTCTCTAAGCTCTTTCCAATCAAGTTGTTGGCCTTTCTAAAGGTTTCTTAGTGAGTTTCTTTGTTTCGGGCCTAAAATCATATACTAGAAGAGATGTTCAAATTGCTAAACCAACTACCATGATGCATACAATTTGGCTTGCTAATATGTATGAAGCTAAGCACATTGACACTTCTTTTTCTATTACTTCTCCCTTACTGCTTCTACAATCCCTTTACGTATCAAACACCTTACTGCTTTAGAAATGTTGGCTCGTAGAGAGCAAGATTTATGTTATAAGTGCAATGATAAGTATCATTTTGACCATAAGTGTAAACCCAAATTCTTTCTCCTCCTTCACGATGAAGATCAATTTTTTATGCCTTCTGACATCCTTAATGCCGATGACCATCCGTCACCCACAGAACCTGTTACAACAAAGTGTGTTACTTACGATTCAAACTAGTATGCTATTAGCTATCATGCTCTTTCAGGCCATTCCTTACCTCATACACTTTGCTTTCGAAGGCATATTAACAACCGTGTAGTTACAGTGCTTGTTGATTTTAGTAGCACCCATAATTTTCTCCAATCACGACTTGTTAAACATTTAGGCTTATCCATACAGATTGCCCCACGTTTTCATGTAATGATTGGCAATGGGAGTACTATGGCTTGTGGTAGCCAATGTAGGGGCATTTCCCTCTATATTTAGAGTTTATGTTATGAGGAGAATTTTTATATTCTCCCTATTTAAGGGGCTAATATTATTCTTGGGGTTTAGTAGCTTCAAAGTTTAAGGGCTATTATCAGGACCCTACATGGGGACCTAGTAGGATTACCTAAAATTTTCATAACATGTATGCACTCATGATATAAAAACTGTCTTGTAAGTCAAAGATTGCAAGACTCTAAATAATAAATCACTAAAATTACTGATTTTCAAGTAGTTAATTTATTGTAACATAACATAACATATAAATATAAATAACTATGGATGTTCGATATCCCATAGTTTCTCAGAACCGTAAAGAATTAGTATCCCCTATCAAACGATAAGACAAGATATACCATCATTATAAAATTGTAGGAAAAATTAAATTATATTAAATTCCAACATCAAATATTTTCTACAAAGAATGTTTATATATCACCTATAAAGATCTCAACTAATTCTAACACTAATATATATATCTTCATCTTGCACTTGGCACTCGAAGCTTATCTCAATCCCATCGTAAATAAACCTGCAAAAGAAAGACTATTGGGGAGTAAGTTACAAAAGCTTAGTGAGCTATCCCTCAGACCAAACTAGTAAATAAGTTATCAAACAAATTGTTATAACCATATGAATGCATGCATATGCAGTATGCCAAATAATATATGCAGTTGACCAGTGTTGTATATAATATCGGATTTTAACGCCCTCCGAGATAAGGGTTGGAGATACATTGGCACCAATCATGACCGGACTCTATTACCTGAGTTTTTAGCCATAACTTGAATTTCGTATTTCATAAAATACATTTCCATATCTAAGAAATCTGATAGTCCATAAAATCCCAGGTCTAATAGTGAGGTGGACCCCGCAATCCATACTCACACCCTACAACAGAGATCTTTAAACTCGACCCTCAACCATATGGTTGGCGTCTCCATCGCCTAGTAAGCTCGTAGGTTCAGGTAAGGTCATGTTGTACGAGTGCACCATACAGAAACACTTTAATATATATAAACAACCCATACAAGGCCTCTCTGTATCTTCGCGTAAAGTGACGACCAGAATAAGTAATACAATGCATAGATAATGCATGACCCTTTTAATTTAAGATAAAACAAATATAATTAGGTGAAATTATGAGGCAATCAATCAATATTAGTAAACCATCCAAATCATATAACACTTAATCATATAATCAAATCATCAATTATCGTATTTAACAATATTCTTCACAATAATCAATAAATATCAAGCACATGCATATCTTGAAACCCCATGCATTAAGTTATTGATATTCAATTTAAGTGCACTAACTACAAGCACAAATAAGTATAGAGTCATCAAGGTATTCACTTGACTATAACAACTCGCTCTAGTCGTAATAATTGATCGAAAGATTCTCGCTCTCGTCGGGATCACCTGATCATTACAAGCTAACAGGGATAATAAGTAATTGAATTTACTAACGGTTCTAAATATCTATCTACCTAATTCTACTTAGATTACTATTAGTTTTTATTCAATTAAACATATTTGCTAATCGTATGTAACTTTTTCATTCAATTTTCGATATTTACGAATTTATAGTCATTTTTCATCATTTTCAAACGTACATTCACACAGTGATGTCTGTTTTGGACGTTAAAACCTATGTTTAACTATTGAAGCTTAATTATTCTTATTACTTATATTTATATCCTATTTTAGGACTTCATGATTTAATTAGCTATTAAATTCTTACACTTAGGGAATTTTACATTGGAATTACTAATTCATGTACTTAATTAAGTTTAATTCAATTTACGAAGTGTATTAGGATTTAAAAGATTTTTGGATCCTAAGTACATGTACATACATATGTTATATTCTTATGTAATCTTATAAGTTATTATTTTATAAGCTTATACTTATGTCATCGCTTATGTTATCATTTGCTTATATCATGGCTTATGTCATCATTTAATTTTATCATTGCTTACATAAGCCCTTACCTCATGCTTAAGTATCTTATGTACACTTATACATATGTTAAGTATATACTTATAACTTTACTATACTTATATGTATACTAGTATACTCATACATATACTTATACATATACCTTATTTATACTTGTACATATATCCATATATACATATGGTGACATACATATTTTTATACGTAGTTTTGTATGCCTAAAATTTCTCTTAAGAAAGTTTCTCGAATTTCATCTTTTTGTATTTTAAGGATGTATTTAGCATAGTATATGTATGTATAGTTAGTATATACCTTATTTTACGTTATGTACATAATGAACACTCATATACAAAGGTCTTTATATATGTATTTATCAAATATACTCTTATATACACATACTTAGATATATATACACATGCTCTTCTTCCATTTACTAAAGCTATCCTACACTTCTAAGTATAAAGATTGGAACTTTATTCCTTTAACAACATATATATACATATTATAACAACTTTCTACACTAACCTAACTTACACAACTAACTACTAGATAAAATAAAAAGTCAAATGATAACACACCTCCTTCTCCTTGATTTATGTTAGTAGAAAGTGTGAAGGTAAAGTAAGAAAATGTTTGGAATTTTGGAAGCAAGAGGAATCACAGTTGGCAAGAAGGAGAAAGAGACTTGATTTTGTGTTATTTGTGTTTTGAAAATGAAAACAAGTGGGGTCCTAAGTGGAAAAGTAGTGGACGGCAAAGAGGAAGAGAAAAGGAAGAAAAATCTAAAAGAAAAGAAAAGAAATCATTAGAAAGGAAGAGATATTTCTAGAGTAAAAAGGACATTTTGTTGACTTAGTCAACCTTTTGACCTTGGTCAATATGTGTTGACTTGCTCAACTTTCCAAAATTATATGCCATTTAGTGTACGTAATAAAGTAATTAGGGAAAATTAGGAGAAAGATTAAGAAAATAAGAAGTTTAGTGAATTGATTAGTAAAAATAGATAATGAGATCTTCCATTATGTATTTATATCTTATATATATCATTTGGTAAGCTACTTAGTATAATTATTGTGAAAAGTGTCATTTAGGGTATTAATGTTTACTATATGCAACCTAAGCATCAACTAAACTCTTAACTTTATGTAATATTAACCTAGTTATATACTTAGGAGATAAATGTGATCTATGATGCAATATTTTAGTTTCTAAAGAATTACTTTAGTATTATATTTATTTATGAATGATTAAAAGTTATCCTTAATCTTTTAATAGTGAGTTATTATAAAACTAAGGTTATATTATCAATTAGGATTTTACGGTAAATTATAGTGAATTAATGCTTTTATATCCTTAAAGTTATAGTTTTAGGGTTTTATCACTTTCAAGCGCAATATCTAGTGTTTATATACATTTAGGGTATAAAAGTTTTTTACATGATTAAATCTTTGGTTGTTATCTTAGGGTTTTTATCTTAACTAACCTTGTCAACTCTTAGAGTCTTCAAGCACATTAAGGTCTACTTTGGCTATTAGGTTAAAAATTTTAAGGGTTTACAACTATCACCATTAATTATAGTTCCCTTACTGTGGACTTTCTATATTAAGGGGTGCTTGTGTCTTTACAAGGCGACCATGTTCCTATTGTTTCTCTTATTTCCAATAATCAATTATGGCATCTAAACTGATGTGGTTATCTCCTTTCTGCATATGGTGGCTCAGCTGGTTTCTTCATAAGCATCAAAGACTACTACCAGTAATGACTCACTTAAGGAGTTGTTAGGTAAATTCTCTCTTATTTTTGAGACATTATCATCATTGCCACCTCTATGAGACGTTCAACATCGTATTCTTTTGACCACAAGTACGTCTTATCTTAATGTCAAGCCATATCATTATCCTCATTTTCAAAAAGGAGAAATTGAGAAACAAGTACGTGACATGTTAGCTTAGGGAATAATTCAACACAGTATAAGTGCTTTCTCTTCACCTATACTCTTAGTAAAAAAGAAAGACTGTACATGGCATTTTTGCATTGACTATCATGTACTTAATCAAGTTACGATTAATGATGAGTTCCCTATCCCAACCATTGATGAACATTTCAATGAACTTCGTGGGTCTTGCATTTTTTCTAAGTTGGATTTATGTTCAAGATATCCTCAAATTAGGATGCACCCTGAAGATATCCATAAAACTACATTTCGTACTCATGAGGGTCACTGTGAGTTTCTTATCATGCCTTTTGGATTGAGTAATGCTCTTACCACATTTCAATCCATCATGAACATACTTTTCCAGCCTTATTTACGCAAGTTTGTGATTATATATATATATTTTTAATGATATCTTAGTTTATAGTAGGTCCCTTACTCACCACTTATCTCACCTCATAGTGGTGCTATAAACCCTTATTGACAATAATTTTCTTCTTAAAGAAAGCAAGTGTCTTTTTGGGTAATCCTTTATCAAGTATTTGAGCCATATAGTATCTATCCAAAGGGTGAGCTTGGAACCCTCAAAGGTAGTAGCTATTACACAGTGGTAAGTTCCTCAAAACATCAAACAATTTAGGGCTTTTTTGGGTCTCTCAGGATATTATAGGCATTTTATGAAGGGTTATGCTTCTGTTGCTAGTCTCAGAACAAATATGTTACAAAAAGATAGATTTGAGTGGACTACTTTAGTAGTGGATGCCTTTGAAAAGTTGAAGACCTCACTTACTCATGCTCCCATTTTGGCCTTACCTAATTTTACAAAGCAATTTGTGGTTGAAATGGATGCTTTGAGGCAAGGCATTAAAGTGGTGTTATTACAAGAAGATCACCTTATTACTTATTTTAGCAAAAAGATGCCCATTCACTAGTAGAAAGTTTCTACCTATGTATGGGAACTCTATGCTATTGTTGAGGTTGTACGCAAGTGGTGGCAATATTTACTAGGCTCTCATTTTCGCATTCAAACTGATCATCACAATCTAAAGGAGATATTAAATCAAGTGATTCAAACCCTTGAGCAGCAAAAGTATCTTTCTAACCTTCTAGGGTCTGATTATACCATAGTGTATAAGGTAAGTAAAGATAATATGGTGGCTAATTCTTTATCAAGATAGTTTGATGGTGAATGCTCTTATTTTGGGATATCCACACCATATTTCAAGTTGCTTGACACATTGAAACATGAGTATTCTTCCCTTTCTTAATTTCATAAACTGATTTTTGACTTAAACCAAGGAATAGTGTTGAAATGGCCTCTTTTATGAAAGAATGGTTTTTTATACTTCCACTAACGATTGTTTTTAGTGCCTCAATCTTCCTTAATTCCTTGTTTGCTGGTTGAGTACCATTCCACTCTTGGTTCGAGTCATTTTGATTTCCTTAAAACCTATAAGAAGCTAAGTGCTACATTCTATTGGGACGGTATAAGGGAGTAGGTTAAGACCTTTGTTAAGGAATGTGCCATTTGTCAACAACATAAATACTCTATACGCTCACCTGTTGGGTTGTTTTCCCCTCTTCTTATCCCTAACTATATTTGGGAAGACATCAGCATGGATTTCATCACTTGTCTTCCCAAATCACAAAGTTACACTATTATTTTTGTGGCTGTTGACTGTTTTTCTAAATATTACCATTTAGGTGCCCTTAATACTCGTTATACAATAGCTAAAGTTGCTGCTTTATTCTTACACATGGTTGTTAAGCTTCATGGTTTCCCATGAACTATTGTTAGCGACAGAGATTCTGCCTTCATAGGCAAATTTTAGAAGGAGTTATTTACTTTGAGTGGAATAACACTTTCCATGTCTAGTGCCTATCATCCTCAAAGTGATGGTCAAACAGAGGCAATCAATAGGACCATCCAACAATATCTTAGAAGCTTTGTCATGGATTTTCCTTCCGTGTGGGTTAAATTCCTTCCTTGGGCTGAGTTTACCTATAATAAGTCTTTTCATAAGGGAGACCATTCTACTCCCATTGAGATAGTCTATGGTCAGTCTCCACCTACTATCCTTTCTTATATCAAGGGTACTTCTACTATTGAAGTTGTTGACTTAGACTTGGTGTCTCACGATGAATCTTTGCGTGCTCTATGTAATAATTTGGCTCAGGCTCAAGCTAAAATGAAGCATTTTCCTGACAAGCACAGGATTAAGTTGATTTTTAATCCAAGTGACATGGTGCTTGTTTGCCTCTAACCTTACAAACAGTTGTCCCTTCAACAAAATATGAGCTACAAGCTTTCTAAGCGTTACTATGGACCCTACTAAGTTTTGTGAAGGATAGGCTCTTGTGCCTATGAAATTGCTTTACCTCCTTATTCTAAAATTCATAATATTTTTCATGTTTCTACCCTTAAAAATGCCTATAGTTCTTTTATCCCATCTTTGGACCTCCCTCTTAACTCTTTTCACAATTCCCCTTTACTTAGACATATGGGGATTTTGAACCATAGAACTATTTTTCGTGATAATCACCTTATCCAGTAGGTTTGGGTCAATGGCAGGGCTTAGTACTAAAGGACACTAGTTGGGAAGATTGGAACTCTTTTCAAATGACTTACCCAAACACCAACCTTGAGGACAAGGTTGTTTTTCCAGATAGGGAGACATCTATTACGCAAAGGAAGACTAGATTGAGGACAGTACCCAAATGGCACCAAGATTACGTTGTAGCATAACATATTTATACCAATAAACATTAGATCCAATAGATTACAGTTATAACCAACAGAAAAATAGTGAATGTAATACTAAAAAGAGTGGGAAATAACTGTAAGTAGTATATCATACGATTCAAATAAACACTATAAAAGAAAATACAGTAGTAGTAAGAGGGATGATTTCATCCCTTGAGAAATCTCGATGGCTCTTTCCTTTTCCCTTTCTTAGAGTTTTGCCTGCTTGAAAAAGCTAAGATTAGAAGTATACCTCGTACCAACATAAATCAAGGGAAAGTTAGTCTTACAGTAAGCATAAAATCAAACACGAGAGAGACAAAGGGGAGATTTGGGCTAGGATCTCACTTTGAGACTAAACCCTAGATTGAGAGAGAAGAGGGAAAGAGACGTAATGTTGTGAACTGTAACTAAGAATAGATAAAGCCGGTTGCTGGATGGGTCCAAGCTTGTAGAAAGCTCAAAAAAGGATTAATGAGAAAAAGTGCGAAAGGGCGAAAACGAAGAATGAAATAGTAAGCAAAACCCATGAACAGCTCTAGAGTATATGATGTATTAATGGAACTTCTAAAGGCTCACATCTCAATTAAATATGACGCACAAATTGGTCCGGTGAGGTGATTCACCACCGAACCTTGCTTAAGGGAAAGGATAAGAGTGATACTGAGAGTAAACAAATAGTGCTTACATTAAGAGGAAAAAGGTACTCAAAGGGTATATTAAGAATGATCTTATGTTGTCACAGTTATAAGTACAAGAGTATTTGTACCCATAAGTTAAGGCAACCTGCCTAAAATGGAAAAGATAAAAGGGCATTTTCTAAGGAAGTAATGTACAAGATACAATATTAGTGCAACAGATTCTGCACTAATATTGTATACATGGTAATGCTATATTGGCGAGGTCATTAAGAGATGTAAACAAAAAATACGGATAGATGGGCTTATCTAAGCAAGGATGGCTTAGTCAGTTCGGACTCTCTCTCTTGGCTTTTTAGCAAGGAAGATGCTGAGTAATTAGTTAGCTCGGTGTTAGAGAGTAATCATCAACTCAGCATACTGCAGAAAAATGAGCGATCATATGGCATGGCATGAAGGGTGACTTAGCAAGGAAGCACTCGACCTCAGTAAGGGTTGGTTAGAACAGAAGGATTTGTCATACTAACCATTCTAGTCCTCGAGCTTAGCTGCGAGTTAGAGGTCCAGTAGCTTGATTCCCATCATTCCCTACAGGTTTTTTTAGATTTGGGATCAAATCCGAATGGTGTTCACTCAGTTCTTTCAGGGTGATATGGATTAAGGTCGGTAATTTTGAAGGTGTTAGAAACCCTACATTTCTCGGGTGATTCCAACCTGTAGACATTGTCATTAATTTTATGGAGGATTCTAAAAGGTCCTTCCATTCTTGCAAATAATTTGTTTCTCCTCTTGTTCGAGAATCGTTCCTCACTGAGGTACAGCCATACCAAGTCTCCTAACTGAAATTGTTTAGCTGACCTACCCTTGGTCTTTTCTCACATTTTTCTAGTAGCTTAGTCGATGGACCGAGTGATCCTATCATAAACATACTAAAGGGATTCTGCTCTGGTCGTTGCATCAAGATCCTCTTGCATAGGTATTGGTATAGGGGCACAGTCAAGGGGTAATACGGGATTGAATCCATAGACTACCTTGAAGAGAGTCTACCTAATAGTGTTATGTACTGTTCAGTTATAGGTGAACTCGACCACCGGTAGGCAAACGTCCTAATCAGCTAAGTTCTTATCTACTACAGCTCAAAGCAGTAATCCCAAAGTACGATTAACCACTTTTGTTTGGCCATCATTTTGAGGGTGACATGAGGTACTGAAGCGTAATTTGGTTCTCAGCTGATGCCATAAGGTTCTCTAGAAATGGCTCAAGAACTTTAGGTCTTTGTCGAAGACTACACTTCTTGGCACGCTGTAAGTCCGCATAATCTCTTGTAAGAAAAGAGAAGCAATAGCCGAAGCGTCATTAGTTTTTGAACAGGGCATGAATTGTACCATCTTATTGAACCTATCTACAATGACCATTACAAAATCTTTGCCTCGGGAAATTTGCGGCAGTCTGAAGACAAAGTTTATGCTCAGTTCAATCTAGGCCTCGTAAGGGCAAGTAAGGGCATTGCTCTCCCTTGCTCAGCTTGGCATTTGGCCTTCTTGCATACAGTATAGCTTTTGATAACTCGATGGATATCTCTCCTCATTATCGGCTAAAAGAATCGGCCATTGAATAGTTTACAGGTCTTTCTTTCCCCAAAATGTCTAGAGAGATGTCCACTGTGGGCTTCCCTGACTAGAAGCTCCCTTTGTGAACAAATTAGCACGCATAATTTTTTGCCTCGAAACAAGTAGCCATCCTTTACATGATACTTGTCTACTATTCTCCCATCCACACATCACAAAATTATGAGTCCAAAGTGTGAATCCTTAAAGTAATGTTCTTTGATACTCGTAAACCCAAATAGTCTGGTCTGCAGTTCTGATAAAAGTAAACATCTCCTCGAAAGAGCATCTAAAACTACATTGCTCTTTCTTTGCTTATACTTTATCACAAAATTGAATCTTTTAAGGAATTCAACCTATCTCGCTTGCTGCTTAGATAACTTGATCTAACTTTAGAGGTACCTCGGCGATTCATGGTCAATATATATGACAAATTCTCTCACCAATAAATAATGTTGCTAGACTTACATGCTTGGATCAATGCCAAAAGTTCCTTGTCATACATGGAGTAGTTCAATTGCGGTCTTCGGAGCTTCTCATTTTGGAAGGAAATTGGTTGGCCTTCTTGCATTAGGATAGTACCTATTCCAATGCCTAATGCATTGCATTCTAACTTAAAAATTTTGTCAAAGTCGGGTAGAACTAACACCAAGGCAAAGGTTAACCTTTCTTTTACCTCAGCAAAGCTCCTCTCTTCCCTTTTTCCCCATCGGAAGTCGGTGTTTTTCTTCGTTAATTCAGTAAGTGATGCAACGAGGGTACTGAAATTCCTGATGAATCTTTTGTAAAACGAAGCCAATCCATAGAAACTTCTTACGTCAACACAAGTAGTAGGAGTTGGCTACTCTACAATTGCTCAGATCTTCTTATCATCAACTCACAAGCCTCTTCTATTAACTATATAGCCTAAGAATACCACTTCCTCTTGGCAAAAGCAACATTTCTTTAGATTGCTGAATAGTCTCTTAGCATAGAGGATACCTAGGACTACTCTGAGATGTTTACAATGACTCGACATGTCGGTATTGTAGACCAAGATATCATCAAAGTACACAACAACACACTTCCCGATGAGATGTCTCAGCACATGGTTCATTAATTTCATGAAAGTGCTCAGGGCATTCGACAAGCTGAAGGGCATGACCATCCACTCGTATAGTCCATGTCGAGTCTTGAATGTAATCTTTTATTTGTCGCCTAGTCTTATGCGGATTTGATGATACCTAAATTTAAGATGAATCTTGCTAAAAATCTTGGCCACACTCAGTTCATCTAACATGTCTTCTAGCCTTGGGATTAGATACCCATATTTGATCGTGATTTTGTTTACGGCTCAACTGTCTATACACATTCGCTAGGCTCCATCCTTCTTCGTCACTAGAAGTACAGGTACAACATAAGGGTTGAGACTCTCTCTTACATAGCCTTTCTCCAGCAACTCATTGACATGATATTGGAGTTCAGAAGCCTACTTAAGATTCATTTGATAAGCTGGTTTATTCGACAATGTAACATCGGGTACTAAGTCAATTGAGTTGGAGGCAACCCCTTAGGTAACTATTCTAAGAATAGGTCAGCATATTCATCTAACAATTCCTTAATCTCCTGGGGTAACTTTCCTCGTTCCTTCATTTCTAGTAGTTATTAGACCAACATGATAATTGGCTCATTAGCATTGATAGCCTCTCAGAGCTTAGCTCTACTCATCACCAGAGCCTTCTTCGATCCACGAGTAAGTTTTGTTTGTAACTTGTTAACTTCTTTTAGCAACATCAAATTCAACGTGATCTTCCTGTCATCCTTCTCAAACATATACGTATTCCTGTAGCTGTCATATATAACTCTCCTATCGAATAACTATGGCCTACCCAGTAATACGTGGGAAGCACACATAAGTAGTATGTCGCAGAGAATCCGGTTAGAATAATTCCTTATAGTAATAGGCAGTAGTATTTGCTAAGTGACATGTAATGCTCTTTTCTCACTCAACCAATGCAACTTGTATGGCCTCGGATGTAAAACAATTGGCAACTTTAGTTTGGAAACAAGATCAGCTAATGCTATATTGGTGCAGCTTCCACTATCCACAATAAGGGCTCACATTTAATCCTTCACCTTACAGGTGGTATAGAGCAAATTCTCTCTGTACTCCTCTCGTAAGGGTTTCATGTTTATAGTACGCCAGACAACAATGAGAAACTGATCTAAATCCTCAAGAAACATGTCCTCCTCAATCAGCTCTTTTTCGATAGGAACCTCCTCCTCCTTGGGTTCCTCATTCGTACTCTTTACTTCTTTCTTTGGGATGTCTCCTTTGATGACCATCATCCGTCAGTTAGGGCATTAAGCAGCCATGTATCTAAACCGTTCTCACTTGAAGCTATTGATCTGACTGGTCTTCCTATTAGACCCTTACCCCTTCTCATAAGTTTAGATCGATACTTCACCATCAAGTCGGTTTTTCTACTGGACTTTATACTTAGTAGAGTTCAGTGACTTGCCTGTCTTGGTCGACTAGTCGGCAACCTCGCCAGTACTCGGCTTCTTCTTTACTTCTCTACTCGCTGGGCAATTTTAACGGTCTCATCCATGGTGTTAAGTCATTAGAGCTCCACAATGTCTCGAATGTCTCTTCTTAACCCGGTAATGAACCTTAAGACTGCTTGAGCTGGTGGTTGCTCCACTTCACAACGCATCATAGGTATTTGAAATTCTTGAACATACTCGTTAACAATTCGGCCTCCTTGTCTCAACTCCTGAAGCTAAGTGAAAGTATCTTGGACGTATGTTTCTGGCACAAATTTGTTTTTGAGCACTCTCTTCATCTGGGGCCAAGTGTTAATCTCTCAGTACCCTTTTTGTCTTCTTATGGCCTGAAAATTCTTCTACCACATGGCAGCATATCCAGAGAACTTAACAACAACAGTTCTTACTTTCTCATAATTCTCATATTGATAGTAATTAAACATACGCTTCACCTTCTCTTCCTAATCTAGATATTCATCAGTATTCCCAGATCCATTGAAACTCAGAATCTAAAGCTTTACATGGTCGGATGCTCTAGGGATTCATATACGCTTCTCTTTCTCTTCATCAAGCTCTCTCAAGTCTATCCTTTGCCTTACTCGTCCACCAACTCCTTCACCTCAAACAGGTCGAGCTAGGTTCTGACCTCTAACAGGTTGAGTAACTTATGGAGTGTTTTGCGCAACCTCAGTAAGTTAATAAAACAATACATGAACAGCTCAAGTCAAATCTACTAAGAAATTAACTACCTCATCAAGTCTCTCATTAGTGCTTTTAGGAGTTCCTTGAGATTATCGTCCATGGTGGACAAATCCATTGTCACCACCAGTACCAATATTCATACTTAGGTCTATCATTTTTCCTTACAGATTCAAAGCTTAACAAATACTTTAGGAAATTAACAATTAATAACGCAACAGTCAATTAAACACTGTAACATGCTTTGTTTCACATACGCAAAACATAATAATACAAAACTTCAAGAAGAACTACTACGGTTCACACAAAATCTCTACTCTGGTACCAAGATGTTGTGAATCATGACCAAAACAGACAAGGTCAGTCGCTAGCTGGGTCAAAGCTGACACAAAGCTCGCACAAAGCTTAAAAAAGGATTAATGGGGAAAAGTGTGAAAGGGCAAAAACAAAGAATGAAACAGTAAGCAAAACCCATGAACAACTCCAGAAGATATGACGCACCAATGAAACTTCTAAGGACTTATGGCTCAATTTAATATGATGCACAAATTGGTTTGATAAGGTTACTCACCACCTAAACTTGTTTAAGAGAAATGATAAAAGTGATGCTGAGAGTAAACAAATAGTACTTACGATGGGAAAAAAAAAGGTACTCAAAGAGTATATTAGGAATGATCTTATGTTATTACAATTACAAGTACAAAGATATTTATGCCTATAAGTTAAGGCAACCTACCTAAAAAGGAAAAGACAAAAAGGACATTTCTTAAAGAAGTAATGTACAAGATATCAAAGGGTACAAATGAATATACAACAAAAAACAATTATTGGTGTAATAGATTCTATACATGATACTGTACACGTAGCGATGCTATATTGGTGAGGTTGTTAGGAGATGCGGATAAAAAGTACAGATAAATGGGCTTGTTCGAGTAGGGATGGCTTAGTCAGTCCAGACTCTCTCTCTCTCAGCTTCTTAGCAAAGAAGATGCCAAGTAATTGGTCAGCTCAGCACTAGAGAGTAATCATTAACTCGGCATACTACAGAAAAATGGGCGATCATACGACACGGCATGAAGGGTGACTTGGCAAAGAAGTACTCGATTTCAGCAGGGGTTGGTTGGAATAGAAGGATTCGTCATGCCAGCCCCTCTAGTTCTCTAGTTCAGCTGCGAGTCAAGGTTTAGTAGCCTGATTCCTATCACGTACTACATGGTGAGCTATTGAGAGAGAGAGAGAGAGAGAGAGAGAGAGAGCGAGAGAAAGATTAGAGATATTTCCAAATATAGTATCTTAAGTATGGTGAAGGGGTTGGGCCTTAGTGTGGACCTAATAGTATTTGCAATGGTAATGAAAATTATTAACTATTTTACGCAAATTGATTTGAACTTTCTACTACTAAGATAGATTCTAGCATTTAAGTATCCAAACTTTAAGCTTTCATAATTCGATGCAAATTTTAATTTTTTTTCTACAATTTGATATTTGAACTTCATGGAACTAAATGGTCTTTATTATTGCTAATTTAAACAAATGAAGCCATTAATGCGTCTTAACTCCTATGTGCCAAATATAGTTAATGATGGAGAAAAGGGGGTTCAAATTATAAACTAAACCATTTTTTTTATTGAATTCGATTTAGATAATTTCTAATCCAAATTGAATTGAACCATTTCAAAAACAAGTGACACAAATTAGATTAGTAGACTAGCCTAATTCGGTGGTAACTTTGGTAGACGATTGTAACTAATGTGGAAATTATGTACCTTATTTAGCAAGACAAAACCGGCTATTTTTCCACATATTGTGGCAAGTGTTTTGCTTGATTAAGTGGAAATAATAAAAGATTCATTCTCTCAACCTAATTCTGGAAAACTTTTGTTGTTATGGGTGAATGTATTTGTATACTTCTATTCTTCAGTTTCCCTTCTTCCTCCTTAGCATGAGAACTTAACTTCCTTCCTTCTTTTCCATTTTCCATTATTCGCTCCTTTTCCTCTCTATTTCTTCTTATTAAATATCTTTCTTGTTTTTTAAATATTGAGTTATATAAATCTCTGGTAGTTAGGATAACTTAAATTTTGGTTTGTTTTTTTCTTGGAATTCAAATTTTGATTTGTTTCTCTTTGCTAAAAAAATGTAACTGTTGTGTAGATGATGAGATTTTGACTGGAGTTGTCATATATGTGCTACTTGTGTTGCATTTTATGCATGAGGGTAAACTAAGAAAACCCCTTAGTTGAAACACCTTCAACATTACAATTTAAGTGAGTAAGATTGATTCATTGCCTAAGTCACTTGCTTATTTGAGTGTACCCAATGGAATAGTATTTCTTTGATCTCTCCAAAAGTTGCATATGAAGAGGAATGATTACGTATGTATAAACTCTTAAGCTTGATAACATTCGTCAAATCATCTTGGTAACCAATGGATAAGATCACGTATACTCATTTCATAGTTATCTTGAATAAGTTTCATAATGAAACTAAGGCTAGTAGCCTTTTTTATAAGTGCAAAGTACTTGATTGAGAAAAATTGAAAATGGATGGACCAATCTAACAATTCTTGTCTAGAGCATACTACGCTAGTTCTCCTTGAATCATTCCAATTGTAGATTAAACTCCTTGAATCCTATTACCCAACTCAATGAGTTAAGGCTAAATAAATAATAGATCTAACCTAATATTCAACAATGTGATTTTTTACCTTTAGTTGGATGCTTTTTTTCTTGAACATTACTATTGTTGTTTATGTATGTATACTTGTTAAGTGTGACATGGTTAACATGGAAAAAAGATTCAATAGTATCAATATACTATGTGAATCGACAGATAATATCTAAATGCTTGAAAGTAAAAAAACTTACTTAATTTTATTGGTACTTGCACATCATTTATCAATACATATAGCCTATGTTAATGCCAATGAATCTTTTGTTGTTAACATGTGTTTGCGCATGTCTTTTTCTTTTTCTTTTTCTTTTTTTTAAATCAAAATGTTGTTTACTCAATGAGCAAAACTAATCGACTTGTTATCTTGCATATTATTTTTTATTCGGATATCTTTCTGCAATTTTTGCGCGAATTTTTCTAATTTTTATATTTTGAACGTTTCTATGAATAGCCTTGCATTTCTGTTTTTTTCTTTTCTCGTTTCTTCAACGTTTCCAATATTTTGATATTTTGTACTAGCTTTCTTTTTTTTTTTGGCTAAATTATTTGAGCAAAAAATGTTATATTCCCGTTTCTAGGATTTGCTTCTTCTTTTCTTTTACGTAAACTTACACACTGCTTTTGTATTCTCTTTTCTAATTTGCTTTCATTTCGAGAGAAATAAAACTCATTTGTTAATTATTGCAATGGTAATGGGCCCTCTTCAATCATAAATCACAATGACCTCCCACCGTTAACAGTAGTTCTCCTAAACTACTCCCAGTTATGAAAAATTTTACTCATTGAGAAGAATAGATTCATCCTCGTCAATGTTATTCAGGCATTTTCTCTTAGTTGGATGGACATTGGATGAGCGGACATGGTGTTCGTATCCGATTTATATGTATAGATTTTTAGATTTTTTGAATCGAAATCTACCCAATAATACTCTAGAATAACTTTAAAACCTGTATCCTATAAATCTTCCTACCAAACTCGTAATTTTCTTTTTTTCTTTTTTTTTTTTTTGTATTCTCTCATAAATTTCAATTTCACAAGTTAACGTTATTTTATAGTAAATCCTAGTTATATCTTTTTATCTCCATGCTAAAAGATTGCTTTTTAAACATTATATAGAACCTAAATATTAAAAGGAACTTTTTATTAGCAAAGCAATTAGATAGCAAATAAATAAGGATGCATGCACAAAAGAAAAGAAGATACAAATTCTTTAAAACTAACAATAAATATTGCCTCTTAAAGTTTAAGATTATCATTTTTGATATCAAATCTTGGTTGAGAGATGATCTTGAACACTAGATTCACAAACGCTTGCAAAACAAATGAAAGTTAGGCCAAAGGGTTGCTAGGGTAACTTCGGTGTTGTTACTCTGATACCTAAGTTATGTGATATCAAGTAAGATAAGAGAAAAGTAAAGGAGAAAATGTCAGTGTCTAGAAGAACCTGTCTCTTGCTTTTGGACCTCCTTTTATAGTTGCTGGATTGTTTTGAAAGTAGTAAGCATTCCCTCCAATTTCATGCATGTGCATCCAATTTAAACTTTAAGACTAGTTACTAATTTTTAGGGAATGGGGTGATATAATGGCAACTAATGGGCTAGTGTCCAAATAGGAGGGCTAATAGTTTACATCCAATGTTAGAGTTTGAGCCTTCTGGGGTTGATTAAGTCAAAGTTTAACCTAAAGGCAATTGCTCCAACCTAAAGGAAGCATATCCAACCTACTTCTAGCAAAACCTCTCTCATTGAAGTCCAAGTACTCAATCTTTCTAGACCTTGCCTTATGATTACTAAGACCTAAAGGAGCTCAGAACAAGGTGAAAAGGAGATATAATTTTGACAAGCAATTGAAGGTTGTCTAAAGTAGCTCGATTTGTGGTCTTAGGGAAAACCTCTATCAACATTTGCCTCTTGACTCCTCTTGATGAATTTATCAAGAGGAGTAATAATCACCACTATCATGGTTTAGCAATATATCTTGTTTTATTTTCCCTTTTGGGGTTTGACCTTTCTTATGACTTTCTGGGGAAGCTTTAACTGTCAGGTGTGATGTTTCACGTGCTGCCACTAGGATTCGTGTGATCATGTCAAAGTTCATATGTGTCTTTTGGGTCAGGTAATTTCATCTTAGCCATTTGATCTTTCATAATACATAGCAAATCAAACAACCCGCATTAACTAGTAATTGTAGTGGCTTCGAACCCCTAGAAAACTACAGCCAAACTCATTCTTTGACTTCCTTACTCTTCTTAGACATTATTTCTCTACTTTGTCTCGATTTTATGCCGTTGTTCTTATCTTTTCCAACCTTTACCCTTCTTCTCCTCTAGTTTGTAAACCTCGCTTCTTCTTCTTCACTTGCAGTAATAGATTCATCCAGGTGAATTACGTCTTCTATTCAATCAAACAACTCAACTTGTGTACAAGAGTGAAGCCAAGGTCCATCTATCCTGCATTTAATAGGCGATTCTCCTCCTCTAGAAGAACCCCCTAACACGATAAACCTTGATGTTGTTGACTACCCCTAGGATTTAATCGGGTACCCTGGGCAGTGAGAATCTATGCCCAATGGTGTTATGAGCATAGTAATCGAGTAAGAATTTAACGACATGCAGCTTTGTTTTAAGGGTACCATAGGGAGTGGTTGTTTGAGAAACCTCAACCACATGAGTGGATCATGGCCTTAGGTGATCAGGAATTTGCCATATTAAGGAATATATCGAGTTTGGTTTGAAACTCCCCTTTACTATATTCTAATGGTCTTATTTTATGTTCATAATCTTTGTCTTTCTATGCACACTCCCAACCCTTATAGACTACTCATAGCCTTTGAATGTATATATGAAGACTTAGAGGTTAAGACTATAGTAACCTTGTTTAGATTTTTTTTACTTTAAAGAAGAAAGAAGGCTAGTTTTATATTTGTGCTCGATCTCATAGGAAATTGTTTGTTGGATTGGAATCTTCTATTCACAAATGGAAGAAAAATTGATAGTAGTTAGGTTGGCTACACTATTGGATTTTCCAATCACTTGGAGTCAACTAATCAGATTATTTAATATAAAGTGATTACTCCCCAATGACTAAAAGGCCTATGATGTTATTTGGAGGGTTATAATAATAGATATTTCCTTTGGGATACTAATGAGATTATAATTAAATACTCCTATGGTGCTCCAATCTTCCTTAAGGATGAAGCTCGGGACATGTAGATGCCAATAGCACCTTCAATGGAAACACTAAAGGTTTGGATGGGGGAATGGAAGTTAAGCACAGTATGGGCTATCACGATCTTGTTGTGTTGATAGGGGCTCATAAGAGGAGAAACCTTTGCATCTACTTAGGAATAGGGTGGTCTTCCTTGCTTGTGCTCAATACAATGATCGTAAGTTTTCTCATTTTATTTTTTAATCATCCCCATCTAACCCCTTACATTACTTACAATAGATATGACACTTAGGGATTATAACTCTAAGGATTTGTTTGCTAAGTTGAAGGCTAGTAGGCTTAAGGGAAAGGAGGACAGCAAGAAGACCTCCTCTAAACAAGCTCTTGCTAAGCAGTTACCTAAATTGGATATCAAAGTCCTCTCAAAGGAGTTGATCAAACCATTGGTAAAGTCCACCATTCCTATTGTTACTAAGGAGAAGGATGGTCAATAGGCAAAAAGTCTTATGGAGTCTTAGCAACTTAAGGCTTACACTAAGAAGAAGGTCACCGGAGTTACCAAACCTAGGAAGCGACCTAATATACAAGGGTGTTCCCCCCTAGAGAAGAACCTTGAAAAGGGGGAAACTTTAAGGGACTATAAGGTCAAAGGTAATTCTTCTAATACTGATGAAGGAAAAGAGGCTCCATTCAAGATTTTGAGCTTGATAACCCTAGTACAAAGACAAAACACTGAGGTGGTGCAATTTTAGCTCACTTGGAATGTCAACACTACAGACTTAGCATTAGGGAATGGTTGGTAGCCCTTATTCAAAGGGATTCGTCTACCTAATGATACTCAACCCTTAACTAACATAATCAAGCTTCATCAGAATTCAGGGTTGGACAGTCTACTTCGTTTAACTACTTCCAGTTGTCATGATGTAAGTCTTCTACCTTTGTGATTTCACCTTGGCTAAGCTTGTTGTTTCTTTCTTATCCTTACATTGATTTTTTAGAACTCTTAAAGGCTCCTAATGATTGTAGAAGACTTAGCAGAAGAGAAGAATGCTATAAGTCTTCAAGTTTATCTTAGCCTTCTAGCCTCCTTCTTCCCATTAAGGTTATAATCCCTCATTCATGATTCTTCTAAATTGCTAAGGAGGCTAAGAACCAAGTGGGCAGCGTATAGGCCGAAAAGAAAAAGTTTAAAAGAAAAATGGGGATTAGAGGAAGAGAAAGCTAAAATTGAGGATGAACTCAAATCCTAGAGAGAGAACGCTGAGAAAGAGACTAGAGCTCGGTAAGAGAAGGAGAAGGCTTTAACTGAGGAGCAAAAGCAGAACTCCCTACTAGTAACCGACCTCTAACGTACTCAAAATGAGGTTGAAACCCTCAAGAATAAGCATAGTGAGGAGCTTACTCACATTCAAACCTTATATGATGAGCTAAACATTAAATTGGTTGATATGGTGAAGGAAAAGGACTCTCTATACGATAAGTGATAAGTGCTAAATTAGTTATATTTTATATGGTTATTTTTTTATACTATTTCCTTGAAATTTAAGTTTATTTTTATAAAATGATATTTAATTGAGTAAAATATTATCTTCTAAGTTTTGAAATGATCCACGTAAGAAAAGGAGAAGATAGAAATAAGTTTCACTCAATTTGGAGTTAAAACGAGAAAATTATAAAGGTTTGAAGAGCAATACAACTGAATGACATGACTACGTCGTTTGCAAGCAAATTTGAAGCAATTTTTAAGTGACCACATCTAGTTACACGACCTAAGGACATGGCCATATACTTGGTCATGTCATTCCCAGTGTTGAGAAAAAAAAAAAGAAAGAAAGAAAGAAAGAAAAGAAGTACCTATAGATGGTTACATGACCAAGGGATACAGTTGTGTTCCCGGTTGTATCAGTTGGAATGACTCCTATTTTTCTCATCTCCTACATAAAGGTTCTTTAGGTTTTTGTAGAGAGAACCTTTTGATGACTTTTAGAGAGCTTTTCAAGATAAGAACACTCAAGAGAGTAAAGGACATCAAAACTTCAAGCTTCAATTTTTGTTTGATTTCATGACTTTCTCTTCTACCTTTCTTTGTTTCTTTATGCAAGATTATTACTATATGATGCATAGAGAGTAAATCTTCTGTATCTAAGTCTTGTATAACCTAAATCTACTCATTGTGACATGGATTTTTATTAGATCGAATTGGTTATTTATTTTCTTTCTTGATTCAACTATGTGCACTTAATTTTTTAGATTGTCATTTCCATGGATAGTGATCTAAAATTTGATATCTTATAAGAGAATTGAGATATTTCTTATATTATTAGATCTAGGCATAGTTGATAAAGATTATTTCAAGATTACAAATGATTTGCATAATTTTTCTAGAATCTTGATTTATGTTGTAATGAATTGTGCAATAATGTGATCTTAGGTCATATTATTAAGAAGAGACTTTAATAGGTGATTTTAATATTAGAGTTAATTGACTTGAGAAATTGAGAATTCTCCCAATAAAAAAAGATTAAAGAAGAGATTAAATTATCCCTAGAGAGGAACACATGTTAGATTTAGGGAAAACAAAAATCTAGATACAGTTTCCAAATCTTGAGTTATTTTACACTTTTATTGCTTTCTTGTTTAAGTTCTTTAATATCCATTAATTACTTGATTGATTTAGTAAGTTGTTGCAATTTAATTTAAGTTCTTTAAGTTTCTTGAACTCAAATTCACCAGTTAAACAATAGAGATCTAGTAAGTATTAGTAATCAAAATCTTTGAGGGATTAACATTCGAACTTAATCTGCTTACTATAAATTAATAGGTGCACTTGCTTATACTAATAAGGCTTACACAATGCTTATGTGGACATTCAAGAGAGTGATGAATATAAGGAGCTGATGAGTTAAAGAATGTTGGATGCGATTAACTTCGCTCAAGAAGAGGTTTTGATCTATCGCCCTAACTACAACCTCAGCTGCCTTAACTTTGCTAGACAAGCTTAGAACATCTAAGCCCAAGTCAAAATGAGAGAGCATTCAGTAGAAGTGGAGAGGCAAACAAAAGACGTAGACATTCTAATAGCTGATCACCCTAATGTAAAAGGAAGAAGTGAGAGTCTCGAAGTTCAAGAGATTGTTGTATCTAACTATTCGACCAACATCCATCTAGATACTATTCAAGGCTTTAACCCCTAATATGCTCCTCCTACTTAGACCCTAGGTCAATGATAACCCTTTACCCATCATTTTTATTTCAAACTTTCTTTTAGGTTGGTATACCAACAATGGCATTGTAAAAATGTATTTCATGAGGAATTTGTTCCTTTAAACCTTTATTGATATCTTAATACATCTAAACTTTTGACATCTTGTGATGGTGCTTAACTATATTTTTCAATGGATTTCTATTACATGTCAGTTAGGATATGTTGTTGTTCACTTTAATAGTTTTAAGAGTTCTTTATGATATTCCTTTGCACTGGAACTTGGTTATAATGGCAATTGACTAGATTGAGGTTGGGGGTTTAGAGATTATCATCCCCATAGTAGTTCATTTTCTTTGTGGTTGAGATTATAATATGGCTCTCTCATTGACCAAAGGCTTAAGAGCATGTCTTCATTTACTATCTTTGAAAGGATTTACAATTCATGGCTCTTTGTCCTAAATAGGATTTATAGCTTTTAGCTCATCATCCTTAAGAGGACTTATAGCTCTTAGCTCGTATCCTTAAGAGGACTTGTAGCTTATAGTTCATTATCTTCAAGAGGATTTTGAATCATAGGCTTGTCATCTTTAAAAGGATTTATAGCCACCCACCTCCATTGCAAGGATTTAGGGTTTTTAGATCCCATCGTTCATGAGACATAGAGATCTAATGATATCTTTTTCCTGTAGTTCGTCAAACATATGACCTAAGGATTAGTGCTATTATAGTTTACTCGTCGGCCCTATGCATAGCACTTAGACCATGTTTTACTTTCCATAAAGCATTATGGTAGAGAGAATAAAGTGAATAAAGCCATAAACAGATATTTCAAGATTAGCCATATCAAATAGTATATTAAGTTGGCTATCAACTGTAACTTGATACATAATATCTACTTAATCAAACATGGTTTCATAATGTTGGATAAATACATATTAACACCAAAAACTTAAGGAACAAGTCTAGCCAAACATAGACCACATCACATTCTAAAAGAAACAAACACCGACAAATACACACATCTTAACTCATGCTAAAAGAAACAAACACGCTTCATCTATGCCTCCGGAGCTGATTCTTCACATCCTTCATTCAAAATAAGGTTTGAGATTTTTGGCATTCCATGCTCTTGGTTGCCATGAATTTCTTCATAGGGTAAGTTTCACTTGACACTCCTTTGCTCCTAATGCCTCTAATTTCTTGTAGACTAAGTCACTAAGTTGGAAACATTTATGCTTGACTTGCTTATTATGGTATTGGGTAGCTTGCTGTTGATAAGTAGTAAGGTAGGGCTTGAGCTAAGGCGTGTGTTTCATGAATTGTGTCTAAGTTAGCTTATAGATTGGTGTCATTAAGCTTAGGGTTATATGCTTAGACTCTTGTACTCTCCACTTATAACTCAATTGGTAGCACCGCCTTAATCCTAAAGGCCAACTGATATGGAGTAAAACCTATCGATGTCCTTTGCTTAGTAGCCCTAGTAAATAGACACTTATATGTTTCAAGTAAATTTATATCTACTCATATAACTTTCTAGCTTACTTGGTTCTGATTGTCTTGGTTAAGTTGTGTACAAGTGTGACATGTTGATTGATGAGATGAAATTATTCATGACCTTTTTAGTACATGTTATTGGATGAAGCATGCTTGACCATTGACTTAGATGATACTAGTTGCATTATTACTTAGTTATAATTGTTGATTGAGGTCCGTATTAGCTTAGACAAGAAGTTAGGTACTAACTACTAACCTTATCTCCTAAGGTGTTCATTTAAATGAACTCGATAATGAGATTTTAAAGATGAAAGCATAAATGAAATGAAGAAAAAGCTTAGCTAATAAATAAATGAGTAAACTTGCTTGGTGTTGATTGATTTTGCTTGGTGTTGACATGACATGGCACGAAAAAGACCAACTGGTCAAGTTTTCTAAAATTGGGATTTTGCTTGGCAAAGCTTTATTTTGGAAACCTTGGTTTTGTTAAGCCAATGGTTTAGTTTCTAAAAGATTGGTTTGGTTAAAGAAACAACATGGTTTATAAAAATTAGTTTTTGAGCATATAGAAATTTCCTTGGCTTCTACTTGGTTAAATTATTTTCTAGGTTCCTAGATAAGCTATTTAGATGCTTGGAAGTGCCGACTAACCGAATGAGCTTGAGCTTAGGCTAGGACTGAGCTAAGATATTGGTATTGATGTATGTTATGGGCATGAGCATGAGCATGGCATGTGTTTGTTACATTTGCATTGCTTGATTAGACTAAAGAGTAATATGATTGAATTAATAAATTGCATATATGTTTATGACATGATTCTACTTGTATTATTATTTGTTAACTACTCTCACTCAACTTATTATAAGCTAAGGAAATAAGTTGTCTTATACTCAGGTTAGAGAAGAAGTTAGACAAGACCTCTCAAGAGTAAGAAGACTTACTAAGCTTAATAGTGATAACTTTACTCAAGGGTAAATAGTCTTGGGCTTGTTGAAATTTTAGGAAGAGTGATCTGAGAAGATTGTCGGGTTATATTATAAAGAGCTTAGCATGAGATTATAAATGTGGTGTAAACTTTTTGATGAATTTATATTTCATATAATATTATATTGTTATGATACTTTAAGTATGGCTCACTAAAGTAAAAATTTCCATTGTAGTTTGTAATGTTAAATAAAAGGAAATTTGGAAACAAGTGTTTTATGATGTTGAATGATAAGTGAAGTATATATTTTGTCTTATCTTTAACTTAGAGATAGTGTATCGAACCGTTTTTAAGTATTAAAAGTTAAGGAAAAAGTTTTAAGTGAATGCTTAGAAGGCGAAATATTATAGAATGATTATTCTATCCTATAAAAATAACATAAAACTAAAAAAGAAATAGTAAAATAGGATTTCTTATTTTATTTTGGCCAACTACTATGTAGTATAACTTATTTGGAGACTAAGAATCGAAACCAACCCATTTTATCGGAAACTAGTGTTCTAATACCACTTAGGTACAAGAACTTCACAAAATGGGAGTTTTAACTTAGTTATGTATACATTGAAAAAACATAAAAAATGTACAAGCAATTTTTTTTTTTTTTAAATAATGCTTCGTTTAAGTGGCATAAAAGAAAATAAGTAATGCTTTATTTATAGACCTCGGATTCTGATGCATAAAGTCGTCTGAAAAATGCACTTCTTAATCTATACATTACATTTAATGGCTAAAATACGGATGGGGAACATTCATGATCGATGGGATTCAAACTAAATGCAGGAGGAGAAGAGGACCTACGGAATATATTATGTAGAAACTAGGGTAGATTCATGTTGTCCATTTTGTGGTCTCTTCAGTCAAACGATTTGCAGTCTGTCTGACTAAAATTAAAGTTACAGAATCGCTGGAAAACCGGTACGATAATGATTCGATTCCCACGTGCCTTCATCATTCGTCATCTTATAATTGATTTGTGTTACGCCAAAAGATCAAAAGACGCAGAGAAATATCCAAATGGCACGAATACTACGGGAATCAGACAGATCCTACTCATCATCAATAGCTAAATATTAGATAGTGGTGAGATTATCAAAGTATAAAAATAGCGCCAGATTGGCAATCTCTGTGATGTATTATGTGGCAATAACAACTTTGTAATTGTAACGGAACACTCGAAAATTATTGGGAAAGCTTTATAAGTATGAATAAAAAAGAAACATAAACAAACCAACTACTCGGTTTTTCGTTTGAAAAAATTTGTATTCTTTTTAACATATATCTACATATGTATGTATGTATGTATATGTTAATATATAAGGTGTAGCTCACTCAAAAGTGACTTTTCTGTTATACATAATTATTCTCACAAAAACAAACCAAGCGTGATAGAGATAGGCCTAGAGAAAACTTAAGAAACACATTTAGGAAGTTCAACAAATAGGGTTTTGTTAGAAGCAGAAGTATACACAAGTTTAACGGTGAAAAAAAAAAAAGGGAAAATAAAAGAACTGTTTATATAATCTGAGAGACTTTTGAGTACTGCTTAAATTAAGGAGTGCGGAGTGGGTTGGAGGGCATCACTTGTTTGCATTAAGTGGGTTAAGTTTCAACATGTGATGCTCTCCATCCATTGCGAATAATACTAGCTGGTCATGCATAGAGGATAGTAACGAGAAGTAACAACAATTTATGGAACTTGCATTTATAGAAATATATATATATATATATATAATCTTGAATTTTTCTTCCTAATAGAAGATGGAGTTTACTAATGCAAATCGAATATCTCTTATATTATGTTTGAAAAAAGAGAAGGAATTAGAAGGGACGGAAAGTAGGGGGAAGAATAGAGATGAGAGGAACTAATAGATAGAAATTATAAGTTCCTCTATTTGAATAAGGAAAAAATAAGAGCAAAGGGCAACTTAGTAATATAATTTTTTTTTATTTTATAAGAAAATCATAAAATGTCCCATATAAATTCAAAGCCGGGTTTTACTTTAACAACAATATAGCAATTTTATGTTAATTACTTCAATTCTCTCCACATTTAGACGCATTACAAGTAGTACATATGATTTTCGCAAGATAAAGTTGTGAAGCAATGGTGGCAAACATTATTCAACTTAACTAAGGTCAATGTAAACCTCAAGCAAAGCTGGTTTGGAATCATGAATTGGCTCGTGTCGAGCCTGTTTTTGTTTTTTTTTCCAGTTTTTTATAAATAAATTTTTTCTAAACCAATCAATATTAAACTCTATCCATTTAATACTAATTCTTAACTAAGTTTTAAAGAAAACTAATTCTTTTATCTTTGAAAACATTTTAGAGTTGTCATCCGATTGAAGTTAAGAAAAGGAATTAAATTATAACCAATTGGATGGATTAGTTATAATTTATCTACTAGTTTTTTCAATAAAACCAATTTTATAAGCGGTTTTAAGAATTAGAAATCAAGTTCGGGGGATAGGATTTCTAAATCGTTATAGGTACTAACAACTTTCCAAATTTAGTCTTAATCTTAAAAATCAATTTTTGGTTAATAGATTAAATGATTTAAACTAAAAATGGGTTGAATCATTTCAACTAAAAATGGAAAAGTAGGTTTTTTTTTTTCGTTTTTTATTGTCACTCTGTATGTGTCTATATATCCGGTATTCGAGATAAGACGTACATAGTTCTTTTTATATAACTTTACTATATTATATTTGTTTTAATTTTGAAAACATGTCAAGTTTAAATTTTTAAGTAGATTTTATTTTATTATGAAAAATCTAAAAGGTCTTAAGTCTAGGTTTTATTTTTTGAAAATTCTAGAAAAGGTCCTAATTTGAAAAAAGATTGTTTACTTTTATTTATTTTAGAAAAATTGATTTTTCTAAATATCAAAATGGTTTTTATTCACTAACCCATTTTTATCTCATTTTTTATCATTATTATTTTTTATTCTTATTTAAATCTTAATCGAAGATAAAAAAAAAAAAAACAAAACCGAGCTTTTCTATCTCTTTTATTCCTTTTTCTTCTTCTTCTTCTTCTTCTTCTTCTTCTTTTTTTTTTTTCATTTTTTTATAATTATATTTACAAATACTTAATTAATATAAAAATAAATTTAAAAAACAATTGAAAATAACAAAAGGCCATACCAAGGAGTAGGATGCCCAAGTCAAATCTTAGTGCAGGCTTCGGGTCGGATTTGGGTCGAGTTCGGGTCAGCTACAAGGTCCTCTTCAACAACAACTGTAGAGACACAAGATTCGTAGTTTTGGGCAATTGTTTATGAGGGTAAGAGGTGTTTTATGTGGGGTTTATTAGGAAAGGGAGGGGGTTTAGAGGTGGTGCCACTGCGTTTGGCGATTGTTTGTGATGGTTGGAGGTGGTGGTGGTTCAGGCTTAGTGGGAGAAGATAAGTTGTAGTAGATAGGGGCCATGGCTGAGGGTAAGAGAGGCTGGCCTCGATTGCTAGGGGCATTGGCAAATTGGCTAGGGTAATGGTGAGCTTTGGGGATATATATATATATATATATATATAGAGAGAGAGAGTCAAAATGATAGAGAAAGAGTAGCCGTGGGTTGAGGTTTGTGAGAGAGGGAGATCTCTAAAGAGAAATTGTGTTTAAGAGTTATGGTCAAGATGTTATTTATAGCTTCGAAGGATCAAGCTAAGCTTAGGAAGCTCAACATTTTCAAAAATCACCATTAAAGCATGATGACCTGAAAATTCTTTTCAATTTTTCGAACTTGATTCTTTTCGTGAAGAAGGATGAACTTGGATGACTTTTTATTCCAATTCAAGGTATGCTAAGTATACTATACGATTTCACCATTAATTCGATGAAACTGGAGAGAAAATGGGGTAAAAAATGACCCCAAATTAAGCACATTAGGGAGGGAAGAAAGATAAAAATATGGAAAAAATTGAGGAAGAAGAAAACTAGGGGTAACGGCTACATGCGAGGCACGTACCATACAAGGTACATGTACGGTTGAAAAATTGCGTACCCCTTCTTCTATTTTTCTTTTGAAGGCCATGGGCCCTAATCATGCTACACGAACCAAGCTTAGCCTAGCCCAATCCATATTCTCTTCTTCTTCTTCTTCTTCTTTTTTATAAAATGAAAAGAAAAGGTTACTTCGTGCCTAATAAGATTTAAACCCTGAACTTCTTAAAACTAAGTGAATATGCTTATCCATTAGGTTATTAGTTCGTACCTTGTTTATATGTGCAATTAAATTGGACATATGAACAAGGTCAGTCTAGGTTAAAGAAAAGAAGAGGGGACAACTTTCTAAAAGTTAGCTTGAATCCTAAAAAGAATAAAAAAAGGATCTGTAAGCCCTAAAGCCAAGCCAAGTAACCGTAGGGTTGAACTTAGAACCCAAGGTTTAAGGCGATCGGTTAAAGGATCCGATCAAACCCAAATTATAAACTATTGAGAGGGATATTAGTAAAACTAACCCTGTAAACTTGAATTTGAGAAAATAAGTAATAAAATAGGAGACTATAAAATTTTCAAATTTTAAGCATAATAGGTATTAATTACCGAAATGCGAAAAGCGTTATGAAATAACTAATAAATTACTAGAGATAGATTATATGTATACTAAAAATTTTAGAATGACCAAAATAATAATTAGGAATGTTCACGTGTACACCACATGTATTTACGTGTAGATAAAAATACGCGTAATTACCTAAATTGGCCAAAAACTAAGCAAATAATTAAAGAAAATTATAAAATAATTATAAAAAAATAAGAAAAAATTAGAGGATGATAAGCTGAACCAAGATCAGGTCGTGGCGCTTCAAACCAGAAAAAGAAAAATTAACCAATCAAATTTGGACAACCTAAAAGCCAAAAACTTAGGGAAATGGGTAAAATCTTGTCAAATTAATGCACATTAATTGCTAAAATTGTCTATAAATAGGGGAAAAAAATTCCAAAAGTCATTTGGTCAGTTTAGAATCTGAGAAAAATAGAAACACTGAAAAATCGAGAGAAAATCCAGAAAAATAAAAAAAGAAAAGAAAAAGAAAACTGTGCAGATTAAGCAAGTAAACCAAACGAACCACTCACCACCACCTGGGACCGAACCACCACCACCACCACCCTACACTAGAACCACCGCCTGGACCGGCCGACAACCTTGGACCGGGCTTGGAAGGCCAGAAAGCTTTGGACCGGTTAGTCTCTTCAATGACCCGATTTTGAATAATTTTGTAAGATTAGTTATTTTTCCCAGAAAATTATGAAACTTGTTATTCTGAGGTTTTATTGTATGTAGATTAAGGGAAAAATAGTAATTTAGTTTAATTAAATCTGTAATTATAGGGTCCCTAACAAATTGCTCAAAACAGAGCATGACTAAACCGAAAAATAAATATGCTTAGAGGTGTAGTTTGGAGTTCAAAATTTTTCTGTAGGATGCTCATATGATGTAGAATAGTGCTATGAAGCCATTTTCTAAAATTAATTTTCAAAATTTTTAAGTTAATTTTTAGCCTTATAATGATGGAAAAATTGGGTTATTTAGGGTTAATTAGATGATTAGGATGTTAATTACTGATTAGGATATTAATTATATGTTTAAGGATATTAATCTTTGAAGTGGAATCCTAATCCTAGCCTTTAGGTATTAAGCATGGTTAATTAGGGAAATTAGGTAAGTAATATAAAAAATTAGTAATATGTGATATTGTAAATTAATAAATCTAAAAAAATAGAGTTATTTAGATAATATTATAATAGAAATCAGAAAAATAATAAATCTAAAAATTACAATTAATCTTAAGAAAAAGTCTCAAAATGTAAGAGTTTTACACATCGGGAATAAATCCGATACCACGATTAGGGTTAGCGTGTACCAAATAGATTAGAATACCAAATTACAATCCAATAGGATGTTTGGACACTCGAGCTTAATGTGATTAATTTCACATTAGGATTCGAGCATATTTTAGGCTTAGAAATCAAAGTTTAAACCTCATTTAGGATTTGAACACAAAAATAGAGTACATGAATCATTAGGACGTAATGGGCATACACGGACAAAAATGAATTAAAATATAACTTAGAATATGAAACCGTAAATTTTAAGTACTAAAAAGACCTATTTGTATTATAGGACATCCAGAGATAAAATCTACTTGCGATTAAGGGATCAAGCGATCGAGCAAATCTAAGTAAGTTGGGTTATTGCTTATTGTAATAGAGTACTAGTTTTGTAGTACTCAGAGACTTAGGCTTGTATATGATTGTGATTGTAAGTAGTTTACGCATGCGTTTGATGTATTTGGATTCGTGCTGAATTTGTATTGTGAGTGATTTTGTGACCGATTGAATTGGTATGGAATTGTTTGAACACCTTAAACGGAATTTAATATCAGTTGACCCCAAATAATAAATAATGTCATGCATTGTAACCCGTTAGGGGATTATAGGATTCTCCAACCAAATACCGACCCCTTTGAAAGGGATAGCGTAGGATTGCAAAATGGTCCCTTCTTCATCCTTAGTCGAACTAAGTGACAGGAGAGGAGGTCGCGGCGAGGGTGAAGTCAATGGTTCGAAGGTAGTCACGGGAGGAGCGAGGTCTCCATTGCACAAGCCTGGGTTTGGTTGTGAGCTGCTGCATAACATGGAACTCCTCAACCCGGATTGGAGCGGTTAAAATTTCTCTGATTTCACAACGGACCGGATTACGTTGTGCGATGACACTTGCTTGTTGCATTGCATAAAAATAATTGACTGATAACCCTGTTTGTGCTTGTATGCATTCATGAGTCTCCAATTCAACTTACTGAGCTGTAGTTACTCATACCCTTATAGATCATTTTGCAGGTTCTGATTTCTGAACACTCAAAGCACTATGCCACCCTACAATTACCCAGAGGTTAGTCTGTTGGAAGCCAGGTGTGTGAGGATCAAGTTACTTAGTATAGTGTTTAACTAGAGTGACCCTGTAATTAAGAATGAAAGACTGGTAGTTATTCTGTAATCTAGTAAACTGTTATGTGATGTAGAACTTCCTGGAAAGCTTTGTGGACTTTTATATATATAATATTGTACATGTTGTTAGAAATTTGAACTATTTATCATATTCGTAGTTTAATTGTTCATCGGACTGTTTACTTCAAAGCAAGGAGTCGTCGACGCCTTGTGTAGGTCATGTCTATGGTAGGCATGTGAGGCCAGTAATAATCATAGAATGGTTTACACGGCGGGACTGTTACGACTCTGCGACTTCGGGGCGTAACAGGATCAGCGTTTTAAGAGTTGGCTAAGGCTCAAAAGATGATACAAAGGGTAAATGCCCTAAAAAAGCCCCACCTAGAAGATTGCAAATAGTAGTTATTATCTAAGGAGATGTAATCTAAATGCAATGTTCAAAAACCAATTTGCTAACATCGTATGGAAGTACTTACCTAGTCTTACTGATAACACCCAAATTGTCAAAACTTTTTTTTTTTTTAAAAAGTCCAATCAAAATCAACTAACTCATTCATAGAAACAAAATCAATTTTTGATCCCTTATTGTCAACCTAACTGATCTCCGTATGGAGCCTCTAAGACTTCACCAGCTCTTTAAAGAAATCATGGAAATTATCCCAATATAGAATGCCACCCACTGTTTTTGTCCATCGACCCGTTGTCTTTTCAAAACTTTTATGAATTGAAACCCTTATTCTTAACTAGTAAATATCTACCATAAAGTGATTAATTATCTAGACTTCACCTCTCCTTGAAAAATAGACAATAAAAACTCTCTGTTGAGGGGGATCAATCCATAATAAAGTTTTTTAAAGAGTTTTGTCAATTACCAATATTCTATATCTCACATTTCAACTTCTGTTGTGTTTTCAGAGTGTGGCTTCAATTAAATGGAGTAAGGGAGTTGGACCTTTTGATAGAGCAGGAAGAAGGGATGGTGATGATTCCAACTCTAACAACTGCCAAGGATACCAACTTTGCATGTAAAGAATGAAAATTAGACCAAAATAACATTTAAGATTACTACTATTTTCATGTTTTGAGTAAAAATTTCCATTCACTTTTCATGGGTAGTACAGCTTTATAACATCAGCATTTACAGGGTCTCTCAATTCTAAACCATCCATTTGACAAAATTAAAGCCCCTCCTAGTAATACCCACTTTACAACATAAAGGCCTCCATAATTGAGAGCAAATTTCCCTCTAAAGTCTTGTGCATTGTGAGAACCTTTCTCAATACCATATCACCCTCTTTGAAGTTTCAGGGTCATACTCTTTTGTTTAAAAGCCTAAGGCATTCTTTGTTGATAACACTAATTATGACATAAAGCTGTTAATCTTCTCTCATCAATTAAATTCAGTTGCTCAATGTATTTCTTCATCCAACCAACTTCGACTAACTAGGTTTTTTATAGTACTTTGAGAGATGTGATCTCAATCTCTATTGGTAACATCGCTTTAGTATCGTATACCAAAGAGTAAGGTATTGCCTCAATCAACATTCTAATGGAACTTTGATAGGCCATAAGTGATAGGAATTAGCTTATGACTATCTTTAAGCCGAAGTCAACCTATCCCAAGCTAATGCCAACCTATCGGAAGCTAAAGCCGACTGGTTCTAACCCGAGGCCAAATTGTTCAATGTCGAGGCCAATCAGCTTTTGCGAAGACTAAGCTAATACCAAAAGACCGAGAGGAAGAAAGGGAGCCACTTGGCATCAAGTTTGTCGTTCATCAAGAAGTCGAGAGACCATACGACCAAAGACTCAAGGCTAAAGATCCACTTGGCACAGCACTGAGAGACTAGTTCTAACTAAATCTAGTACTTGGTAATTGTAGGCCAACCTTTCGGGTGTCTTGGCCAAGCACTGCGAGACTTTAGGGACCTCTCCTAGGACCCAAACATCCAATTGCCGACCCTATCTAGTTTAGATCCTACTACTTCCTAAACAGGCCAAATGACTACATGTCAACTTCTTCTATTAAATATATAATTTTGTATTCTCGTACATATTTTCTTTATTTTTAATTATGGGCCCAATCTATAAGGTTTAAGGCCTTGTACATTATTTACATTTTTGCTACTAGGGTTTAGGATTTATTATAAATAGCAACGTTTGTAATTAACAAAAAGTGGTATAGACAATGAAGAATATACCTACACTTAGAACTTTCCTCTTTCGAGAAAGGTTATACTTAAGCTCTTAAAGCTACATTTGTTGGACTATTGAGTGTTGATTAACTCTTTAATCCCCCTTGTCTTCTTATCAATCTTATCCTTAAGATTGTGGTAAACCTTTCATTTGAGCGAGTTAGTGAGTCGTATCTAACCTTTCCTTTGAAACCCGAGTAATACTTGGTGTTCGTGAATCATATCAAACCCTATTTCAAGCACAATCCTTGATTGTGTTTGTGTCTGAGTGTACAATATCCATACAAATTCATTATCAAAGCCTCCCATTTTACTTCTCGTTCTTCATACCCACTTATATCCCTAAATACCTATTCTGGTTTTTGACTCACTACTGTAGCATCTTGGTATCAAAGCTTTGGAGAGATACGTGTGCTAGTGTTCTTCAAAGATTGTTTCATTAATTGAACATCTATTAATTGTTATTCTATAGTGTAGTGTGTTGTTTGTAATTTTAGTAGTCATAGTATTGTGCTGTTGTTGAGTCAAGTGACAATAATTTCAGTAGTTGGTTCTAGTTATTGTGGAAGTGTTTAATAGTCGTGGGTAGCTACAAAAGTCAATTAGTAGTCATTTCTAGGTCCTCGAGTTGTGTTTTGTTATAAATCATGTTTGTTCAATTTTCTTTGAAAATTATTGTATGAGCAAAAATGTCTAAAGATAATGTCAATAATAGTGGTGATAGTTTTAGTGGAAGCTTAAGGAAACACGTTAATTACTTGGAATATTAGCTTCAGAATCTCTCTAACTCTATTCAGGAGCTTACTGGTTTAGTCAAAGACTACAGACGTATTGGCCGAGGTGAAAGAAGAGAATGTACACTTACCAGTAGAAGTTGCTCCAATGAGCTTGATAATGATGAGAGGAGTTGTTGAGCCAAGAAGAAGAGAAAACCAACCCATACCAAGAAGAAGCAATGACAAGAGTGTTGACTCCGAGGCGAATCAAAGAGCCTAAAGAAGAGAGCTAAGGTCGAGAAGAGATGTGGCCGAGTAGAGCTTCCAATGGAAGTGGCTGATCTAAGGTGAACTAATTAACTTGAAATGCAAGGGATGAACACCGAGCATATAGCCGAAGACTTAACAATAGTAAGCTTAAGCTACTAACCTGAAGAGTTCCTTAACTAGGTTCCCTAAGTCGAGAAATTGCTTAAGTACTATGAGTGTGACGATTGAACAGAGGTTAAGTTGGCTTCATTATCCTTTGTTGAATATGCAAGTCTTTGGTGGGATGAATTGGTTGCCAAGCGAGATGTTGATGGAGAAGAGTCGATTAAGACTTGGAGGTTCATGAAACGATTGATGAATCAGCGCTTTGTACCGGCTTACTTCAAGCAAGAGATGCTTCATGCCTTCCAACACTTGAGGCAAGGCCAAAACACTATTGAAGAATACTTACAAGAGTTTGAGACCTTGATGATGAGATGCTAGATTGCCAAACCATAAGACAGTACAATTGTTAAGTTCCTGAGTAGACTCTGAGATGACATTGCTAATGTGGTCGAAGTACAGCCATTCAACTCATTGCATGAGCTGATCAATTTAGCATTAAGGGTAAAGATATAGAGGAGAAGAAGGCATCAAAGGCAGAATAATCGACCTCAACAAATCAACCTTGAGCTTGAGAAGTATACTAAGAGAATGCTATAGAAGAAGATAGAGAAAGGTAAATCTAGTTGACCTGATCAAGCTAAGACAAAGAGGGCTGAGAAAGAAAAAGCACCTAGTAACAAAGCTCAAGAAGTGAATTGCTTCAAATGCTTAGGCTATGGAAATATTGTATTCCAATGTCCAAATAAGAAGGTTATGGTCTTGAAAGGCAAAGGACCTGAAGCCCAAATAGAGAGTTAGAGTGATAAGAGTTCGAGAGACGTGTTAATAGAAGAGGATGTCTATGCTGAGAATCTAGATGAACTCTTAGCCATGACGAGCCGACGATCTAACCAAAAGGCAGATCCTGAACAAAGGAAAAACTTATTTCATATTTGATGTTTAGTGAATGGGAAGACCTATTCCCTGGTCGTTGATAGAAGAAGCTATACCAACGTCATTTCTACCGAGCTAGTAGAGAGCATGAAATTGCTAACCTACCCATATCCCTGACCTTATAGACTGAAGTGGTTTAATGACAAGCGTATGGTCCATGTGCATAAGAGAGCTCAAATATCATTCAATGTTGTGCAACATGAGGACGAAATTGAATTTGACGTGGTCCCTATACGGTTTAGAAGGATGGGAAGAGTTATTGCTTGACCTCCATGACTGTTGAGGAAATCTAAAGCCACTTAGCACCCATGGTGAAGAGAAAAGGGAAGAGAAGTTTGTTCGGCATCCCATCCCGTTCTCAATGTTTATCGTCGAGGATGACTTATTTTCGACCCAATGGTAATGATAGGAATCAGCCTACGACTATCTCCAACCCGAGACCGACCTGTCCTAAGCCGGTATAAACCTACTAGAAGTTGAAGCCAACCTATTCTAGCCCGAAGCCAAATTGTTCAATGCTAAGGTTAATCAACTTTTACCAAGGCTGTGCTAATACTAAAAGACTGAGAGGAAGAAAGGGAGCCAATTAGCATCAAGTATGTCATCAATCAAGAAGCCAAGAGACCACACGGCTGAGGACTCAAGGCTAAATATCCATTTGGCATGGTATGGAGAGACTAGTGCTGGCTAATTCTAAAACTTGGCAATTATAAAACAACCTTTCGGGTGTTTTAGCTAAGCATTATGAGACTTCAAGGACCCTTCCTTAGACCCGAACATCCAATTGCCAACCCCATATAGTTTGAATCTTGCTCCCTCCTAGACAAACAGAATAACTACATGCTAACTTCTTCTATTAAACACATAGTTTTGTATTCTTGTACATATTTTCTTTATTTTTAATTATAAGATCATTCTTTAGGGTTTAAAGCCTTGTACATTACTTACATTTTTGCTACTAGGTCTTAGGACTTACTTTAAATAGTAACATTTGTAATTAATAAAAAATAGTACAGATAGTGAAGAATATACCTACACTTAGAACTTTCCTCTTTCAAGTAAGGTTATACTTGAGCTCTTAGAGCTACATTTGCTGGACTATTGAGTGTTGATTAACTCTTTAATCTTCCTTATGTTCTTATCAATCTTGTCCTTAAGATTGTGGTAAACTCTTCATTTGAGCGAGTTAGTGAGTCGCAACTAACCTCTCTTTTGAAACCTGAGTAATACTTGGTGTTCGTGAATCATATCAAACCCTATTTCATGCTCAATCCCTAATTGTGTTTATGTCTTTGTGCATGATATCCATACACATTCATAGTAAAAAACCTCCCATTTTACTTCCCGTTCTTCATACCTACTTGAATCCCTGAATGCCCATTCTAGTTTCCGACCTACTGTCGTAACAATAAGTGTGAATGGCAACATCTCATGCCAGTCCTTATATATAATAACCATTTTTTCAATAATTCTTTTAATGTTTTTATTGGTTACTTCAACAGCTCCATTCATTTGGGTCGATAAGGGGTAGAACTCTTGTGAATGATCTTGAGTTGTCGACATAACTTAGACATAAGCTTATTGTTGAGATTAGTGCCATTGTTAATGATGATTGTTTCTAAAGCCCCATATCGAGCTAAGATATCTTTCTTGATGAACTTGACTACTACCCCTTTAGTAACGCTTGAGTAGGATGAGACTTTGACCCATTTGCTGAAGTAGTTAATGGCAACTAGTATAAAGTAATGGTATCTATTCCCCGTATTGAAAAGGGCTATGGCTCAAAGAGTGTGTGTGATTGTTAAGGCAGGGAGTTTATCTTATTCACATAAACTTAGCATAAGTGATAGTGCTTGACATATTTGATTCAATCACCTTCCATTGTTGACTCGTAATACCTTAGCCTCATAATTTTCTTAGATAGCATGTAACCATTCATGTAAGGGCCACATACTCCTCTATATACTTCTTTCGTCAAAATCTCGACCTCTTTGTCGCCTACACACCTTATAAGTGTACCGTCGAAAAATCACCGGTACAAAGTGGACTCACTTACTAAGAATTGGGTAGTCAATCTCCCTATCATCCTTTTGTCTTTTTTCTTAGCTTCTTCAGAGTATGTTCCTCGTTGTAAGAACATTTTAATATCATGGTACCACGGCTTTTTTCCATTTATACCTTTAATTGCTAAATAGAAGGCGAGCTTTTCTTCAATTTCTATGGTAAGGGGCTGAATCTCGACCCTATCAAATATTTAGATCATAGACGCCAAAGTGACTAATGCATTGGTAAATTGATTCTGAGTCCTTAGTACGTGATTGAAAGTGATTTCTTTGAATTTCTCCATCATTTCAGTCAAGTGTCAGTAATAAGGTACTATTTTAGGATCTTTTGTCTTGTATTCTCC
The DNA here is from genome assembly GCA_024138005.1 of Lumnitzera racemosa. Lineage (NCBI taxonomy): Eukaryota > Viridiplantae > Streptophyta > Magnoliopsida > Myrtales > Combretaceae > Lumnitzera > Lumnitzera racemosa. The sequence goes on from JAMXBC010000005.1 coordinate 80,862,115, forward strand.
TTTAGTTTAGCCGATAATGATTGAAGAATCCCCATATATTTCTAATTCTTGAATATCTTTATCTAGTGTCATTTCAAGTCCTATGATGCATGCTTTGTATTCAGCAATATTATTGGTATATGGGAAAACAAGCCTTACAACTACAAGGTATTACTTACCTTCAAGAGATATCAGTATCACCCCAATTCCACACTTGAACACATTAGCAACTCCATCAAAGAACATCTTCCACTTAGGTGGTTCATCATTTTTTTTTTCATCAGAACTTCCTTTGGCTACTAAGATATCTTCATTAGGGAATTTAACTTGTACCTCTTGGGGGGGGTATCTTCAAAGGGATTTTCTGTTAACTGATCTACTAAAGCTTGCCCTTTAACTAATTTCCAGTTCACGTACGTAATGTCAAACTCTGATAGTAACATTTTCCACTTTAAGATTTTGCTAATTAGTGCTGGTTTATCTGCCAAGTACTTTAGGAGATAGTGTTGAGTTAGCAACTCAACCTGATAATAGAGCATATATTGTCTAAGCTAATACATTACCCAGATCAAAGTAAATCAGGTTCTTTCAATTTCCAAATACTTTTATCCCCCTTCAGTAAATTTCTTACTCTAGTAATATATAGCCTGTCCTTTTCCTTCCTTGTCCTTCTACCCGAGCACACACCCCATAGATTTTGGTAATATTGTGAAGTATAGAAATAAAGGCTTCCCGAGGTTAAGAGTTATCAAAATCGGAGGATTCATGAGGTACTCCTTGATTGTTGTGAAGGCTTACTCACATTTTTCATCTTAGTTTATCTTGGCATTCTTTTTCAATAACTTAAATAAGGTATGACATTCATCTATAAGTTGAGATGTGAACCAAGCTATATAGTTTAAGCAACCCAACAATCCTTTGATTACTTTAAGTATGCGTGAAGGGGGTAAGTCAATGGATGAGGAACTTTCCATTGGGGAATAAGAGAGTCCCAAATGCTACTAGAATAAAAGCCGTCATTTTGTTCTGCCCCCAGTATTTGGGATTGCCACAGAAGATACCCCATTTGTTGGATTTAGGCTCAACGGTGAACTAGGCTTTTAAGTCTTCTACTTTGATGCAGTTTCCATTATAGCTTTTCAAGGCCTTGTTTACTTCAACTTTTTTGATCCTAAGGAATTTTGAAAACATATTTATTGGGTCAACTTCCAAATTTAGAGTATATATATTTTCTAAGGAAAGGGCTTGAAGCAGTTGGGTACATTCTTCAACTGTTAGACTAATTAAGTGAGGCCCAACTCAAAAAACCACTTCATTAGGTTCTAAAAAGTTAGTTAAGGGCCTAATTAAATCGATCTCAATTTTTACTTGGGGAAGTGATAGAATTGGCTTGATTTTGCTAATGATGGTCTCTTATTCCCTTAGATTGAAAGATTAAAGCCATTAGCCTAGGGTAGGCTTAGGGTTGATGGGCTTGTCAATGTACTTTTCTTTGAAGTAGTTGGAATTAGATGAACAGGCCATTTCTTAAGCTAAATTATAAAGAAAAACACTATGTTACAAGATTGAAAGCTCGTTATTTATAGTAAACATAACCTATTTACAATGATTCTATGTTAAAATTATAGGGGAAATTAAGGAAACTCCAAGCTATTATATCTTTTCACTCCCTTCTTGCTTAATTATTTGTCGATTCTGGATGTCGTGAAGGGATAAAGGGTGGGTTCTAAAGATCCTTAAGTTTGTGCGACCTTACTTGTTAAGGAATACTTTCATTGGTCACATCAAGCTTAAGTAGGAGTAGTCTAATCAATCCTGAGTGGTAGATACAACACAGTACCTAGAGCCTACACAATACCGCCACCTCCACCCCACACCCCCCCCCCCCCCCCCCAACTACTACCTTACCCTAAGGTCCTAATATGATTCGAGTTTGACCATTTCTACTCTGCAATTATGGTACATAAAGTAAACCAAAAAAAGTTAAATAATGTTAACTTGGTAAGAATGTTAGTATAAGTATAGACAAATAATAATGAATAAATAAGTAAATTACAATCTATAAAGTGATTTCTTAATTTGGAAAGTTAGATGACTAACCCTCTTGACAGGTATCCAGTAAAGCCACTAAGTTATCGAGCTTGGTTTTTCCTAGCTTTTTATAAATAAGTTTTCTTTAAACCAATTAATATTAAACCCTACCCTTTTAATATCGACCCTCAACTAAGGTTTAAGGAAAACCAATTCTTTTATCTTTAAAAATATTTTAGAGCCATCGTACGACCAAAATCGGTAAAAAGAGTTGAATTAAAACTAATTTGGTATACTGGTTATAATTTAGCTACTACTCTTTTCGATAAAACCAATTTTATAAATGATTTTAAGAACCAAAAATTGAGTTTGGGGTTAGGATTTTTAAACCCTTATGGGTATCAATAACTTTTCAAATTTAGTCTTAATCTTAAAACTCACCTTTCGTTGGTTAACAGATTGAATGATTTAAAGTAAAAATGTAAAAATAGGTTTTTTTTTTTTTTCATTTTTTACCATCACCCCGTAGGTATCTACGTACCTATTATTCAGCAGTAGATGTATGTAGTTTTTTTTTGTAAAACTTCACTATGTTATATTCATTTTACTTTTGAAAACATGTTGAGTTTACATTTTTAAGTATATTTGATTTTATTAAGAAAGATTTAAAGGTCTTAAGTCCGGGTTTTATTTTTTGAAAGTTCTAGAAAAGGTCTTAATTTGAAAAAGGATCATTTACTTTTATTTATTTTAGAAAACTTTCTTTTCTAAGTGTCAAAATAGTTTTTATTCACTAATCTATTTTATCTCATTTTTTATTATTATTACTTTTTATTCTTATTTAAATCTTAACCAAAGATAAAAACAAAACTAAGCTTTTCTATCTCTTTTTTTCTTTTTCTTTTTCTTTTTTTCATTTTTATATAATTACATTTACAAATACATGAGTAATATAAAAAAAAATTTACAAAACAATCAAAAATAGCAAAAGGCCAGACCAACGAATAGGATACATAGGTTGTATCCTAAAGCAAGCTTCGGGTCAACTCGATCAAGTTTAAGTCAAATTTGGGTTGGTTTTGGGTTGGCTTCAAGATCCTCTTTAGCAACAGCTCTAGAGATGTGAGATTGGTGGTTTTGGGCGGTTGTTTATAAGGGTGAGTGGTGTTTTATGTAGGATTTATTAGAAAAGGGGTCTAGAGGTGGTGCTACCGTATTTGGTGGTTGTTTGTAGTGGTTGAGGTGTTGGTGGTTAAGATTCGGCAAGGGAAGATAGGTTGTAGTGGATAAGGGCTGCAGCTAAGGGTAAGAAAGGCTTGGTTTGGTTATTAAGGGCATAGGGGAATTGGCTAAGGTGGTAGTGAGCTTCAGGGATGGAGAGAGAGAGAGAGAGTAGCTACGGGTTGAGATTTGAAAGAGAGAGAGAACTCTAGAGAGAAATTTTATGTTCGAGAGTGATGGCTGAGATGTTATTTATAGTTTCAAAGGATCGAGCTAAGCTTGGGTAGCTTGGAATTTTCAAAAATCACCATTAAAGCACAACAACCCCAAAATTTTTTTCAATTTTTCAAACTTAATTCTTGCTATGTAGAAGGATGAACTTGGACGATTTTTTATTCTAATTCAAAGTATGCCAAGTGTACTATACGATTTCACCATTAATTCAGTGAAATTATTTAGTAAATGGGGTCAAAAATGACCCCAAATTGAGCACACTAAGGAGGGAAGAACCTTGAAAAACTGGAAAAAATTGAGGAAGAAGAAGACTAGGAGCAATGGCCACATGCAAGGCACGTAGCATGCATTGCACATGTGTGGTTGAAAAATTGCATATCCTAAACTTCCTAAAGCTGAGTGAATATGCTTTCTGTTAGGTCATTAGCCTATACTTTATTCATGTGTGCAATTAAATTGCATATATAGACAAGGTCAACTTAAGCTAAATTTGGATCTAAGTCTAAGCCCAATACCTTTCACCTATTAATTAAAATAAAAAATAAAATTATTATTAAAACACTAAAACTTATTTAAAATCCCTAAGTTTTCTGGTTTTTCTAAGTTTTCTAACTTTTTTGTAATTTTTCCAAAAATTTTATTTTTTGTGTATTTTTTTTCTAAATTTCTTCTTATTATATATATATATATATTGTTTTTCTAAAATTAGGACCTTTTACGCTATCATTAAAATTATGAAAATAAAAAGGGAACAAAAATAAAGCATCTACAACCCCGAACCGACCTAGCTATTCCAGTTCAACAAATCAATCCATATAAGGCAAGCCTAAACCAACATAAGACCTACCGATTCATGTAGGTGCCCACCAACCTACCTGACTTAGTTTTTTTTTTTTTCCTTTTTTTGGTTTGCAATTAACATATATGTGTAAACTATATATAGTATATAATATACATATATTATATATGTACATTATGTATATGTAATATGTATATGTAATATGTATATCATACAACATACATACATGATAGGTTATATATATGATATAACATGCATGCATGACATATTATATAGCATGTACATATTATATATTATATTATATACATACAAAATAAGATATATATATAGTAGTATGTGCATATTACATAATGTATATTATATATAAATAATATTATGGAGTTTATGTTTAAAAAAAAACTTATTAAATCGATTCACAAAAGTAAGAATTAGCCCATAAATCACCAAACCTCTGAAACCAATCTTATGTAAGCCAGTTAAGGTTTAAGGTTTTCTTGAATTTCCAAAGGTTTAAGGTTTTCTTGAATTTCCAATTTTGTCTTGTCCCTAGGTCTAAGGTCAATGTGATGATTGACAATGGAACTGTCAATGTGATGATTGACAATGAAACTATGTTGACATTTGAGGGCAATACTCAAATGTTCTCTTGATAATTTAAAGGTTGATATAAGTATTTAAAGATTGATATAAGTGTTATTAAACCCGGATCAACCTATTCGGTTCAACCTGGTTCAATCATAAACGGTGATTGAGGCGAGCTGGTCCATAAATAATAACTAGATTTGAATCGAACCAGCCAAACTCAGATAGCCCGGACAATTCAATCGCACCCGGACAACCTGGCCAACTTTGTTAGGTCAAAACACCCTCCGGTTAAAAGAAAAAAGAATATTAAAATGAATAAGAAGCAACCACTAGGTGCTCACACTGGCTTTTGCCTGGGCTTTCACAGGATGATAGCCAATGTATGATAACTACACACAAAAGGAGCCATATATATAGCATTTTATTTTCGAGCTATTCCATGTGCTAAGCAATGTGAGACTTCCAAAACAAAACATTAGGTTATGCTCCTTGCTTTAGCATGTATGAGAGAACAAATAATATTAGATATTGGTATATCTCATATCTGGAGCTACATAAAAACATAACTTTTTGTTAATAATTAATACTTGTTAAGAAGAACTTTTTTACTTACGTTATTTATGGTGAAACTTGCATATAATATTTTATAATTATATGTTTTCTTAGTGATTAAACTTAAGAAGTGTATTACCATAATCATGTTAGTATTTAAATATTAAAGAGTAACTCGACATTACATTATATGATACAATATTTCAAATACTGTTGTTTTAAAAAGGATTCGAATGTCTACAGCCTCTTTATAGATAAAACAAAAGTATCGATGTCAATGTCTTATTTAGTGTTTCAAAGTATGTAATTATAAAGTTTGCATTATTACAATGTAAAAACAATACATAAAAAAAAACATTTGAATAAAGCATGATTAATCTATATTATTTAAGCTAAGAAATGGTTTTAGTGTAACATCAATTCTAACTAAAAACTTTACTCGGTATATGCATTTTCTGATAACACATACTTAATGCTTCATACGGGTAGTTTCCTACATTTTAACGATTCTTTGGTCAATCATAAATATATATAATAATCAACACATATTTGAGATAACAAACAGAAGAAGTAGGGGGGATGTAGAACTATTGGTGGGGCCAGGCCTACCTTATTTTAGAGAACGATAGAATTGTTCTATCAAAAAAAAAAAAATCAACTTATTACTGTAATTATAATTCATATATAATGATTTTGTTAGGAATGTTGATATTTTCTAACATTCAATAAGGGGAACTTTTAACTATGCAATGAAATAATTACAGTCGCTTAGTGTATTTGGAAAAAGATCAAGAGAATATATATATATATATATATATTCATCGGGTATATGTATTGATTAAAGTTTAATAACGAATCAATTGAAAATTGAAATTACTACGTAAACTCGTGTAAATTTTATTACTCTAGAAAAATAGATTACAAAAAATATATTTGAAAAACTTATGTATAGGATAAAAAGAATGACACAATAATTTAAAAATTAGTATTAGATATTTTTTTAAATAATGACTTTGCAAGATTATCTAATAAGTAATTCTATAGGAAAAAATTCTTACTTAATGCAAGTATTTGGACAATTGGTTGTTAATATATACCCAGTAACTTTCATAATATTAGTTGTAAAAAGAAATTACTCGTACATTAAATAATACAACCATTATTATTTACTAATATTTTGTGTAGTAATACCAAAACATTTATAGCATTAAGTAGATAATTAATATTTATTATGTAATTATAAAAAATAAATAATATGTAAAGGGAATTATTTAATTAAAAAAAATTGATGAAATAAATTGAATTTTATTATTTATTATGGGAAAAAAGTAAAAGGATAATTAAAGACATTTATTAAGATATGTACAATAAATGCAACTTGAAAAAAAATAAAATAAAATGGCTCCAATAGAAATTATACCCATGACCTCATGCTTATAAAAGCAAATATTTAATCACTTATCCATGTCTATCGTTGTGATTTTTTTTTTTTTATCTTTAAAGTATAAAAAATAAGACTTTTTTTTTTAAATAAATTTTAATACTTAACTTTTCTTGTGTTTTGAGAGACTAAGGCCCTTTCAAACCCCCTGTAAATGTAGATAAGAATATCATAAGAAACCGATACCTCTCTTTGTTTAGACTCAAGCTATTACCTTGTTTGTAATTTATTGTAATTTCATTTATCTTATCATCATATAAATTATGTTTTGATAGTTTTGTTGAACCTGGCTCAATGCTTTAACCTACTAACATCCTGCGTCAAACCTCTTAGGTCAAGTCTAATAACTTTGGTTGATATATGTTCCTCTTATCTAGAAAGGTGAAGGATCCAATAGTTTCAAGCCCTTATACCTACTACTATAGAGTATGATTTTTTAATTATGTGGTTTCAATAGCACATAGGCCTTATCAAATTGGTTGGAGATAAAGCTCTATCTCTACTCCAATTTCCCATCATTAATTGCTTTAGATTAGCTCTAGAAAAGTCATGGGTTCTTGTTTCTAGTTTATGGTTCAAGAGGTAAAAATCATATATAGATATGGAAATTACCAACAACTTTTCCATTAAACAAGTGTTGAGCATATTTCGAGCATATTTAAGGGACCTTTATGATTACCTCCCATTGACAATGTTTAGAATCACTCATATCTTTCTAGTTTTGAGATGTGTCCTAGCGTGCATAAATTAATGGCCAAACAAAAGTTTTGAATTGATGTATTCAAAGATATCTCTAAAGTTTTGTGATGAAATTCCCATATAAGTGGATGTAGGTTTTTCCCTAGGCTATGTTCACTTAGCAAAACTTTCCTGAAAACCTTTGCCTAACAACTCCTTTGGAAGTAGATTATGGTCCCCTTCTACTAACAATTCCTTTCTATATTTAGATGCACAAGACATTGAGTTGACTACTAAAGTTGATTTCTTGTGTTCTTTATACATTAACTTGCTTCAAGTGCAACAACTTTATAAACAAGTTTCTTTAGCCTAAAATCTTGACAATAACCTTAATAAATGTTCCATTACCTATAGTGCGATAGATAGGACATCATTCTTATGAGTTGACTTTATTAGCTTTGTAATATTTTCCATGTTTTATATTTGAAAAAAGCATATCAAAATATTATTTTGCTGAATGCCCTTCGTCTAGCGACAACTTAGCTATTTATCTAAATTGAAAAAGTTCACTACTCAATAAAAAATATCATTCATAACAACCTATTGAATCTTGTAAGAGTTTCATCCTCTACCCACTTCAATTAGTATTTTAAGCACTTGCACAATTCAATGCTAAGGATAAATTTTCAAACAAATCCTTGTTCTATGGAAGGGTATAGTTACTAAGGACATATATTATTGGAAAATTGAGACAATTTTCAAAATATTTGTCTAGACCACAACCTTAAGGATGTGTTGTGCCCTAAAGTAAGAAATGGAAGATTACTCAAATGAAAAATTTGGTGTTATTGAAATCAATAGCCAATTACCACATCTCAACAAGTTCAACATTAGTTTAAGTGCAAATCTAGACTGGTGAGATATATGATGTAATATGTGGAATTATATGTCAAAATAACAGTTGTAGCAAAAAGTACTATAAGTACGATTAGAAAAGAAGCATAAACAAAAGGGTTTAACAAGTTTCATACCATTAAACTATGTCCTCTTTTCTAACTTTTTTCCTTATAGTTTAGCCCATTCGAAGGTAGCTTTTATCCTATTATTCTAAAGTGATTCCATACAAACAAATAGAGGATCATTAATAATAAATCTAAGTAAAGATTAAAAACACATTTAGAGAATTCACAAATTAGTGTAGTGATAGTGATGGGACTCAGGTCTTCGAACCAATCACTTGTAACTGAGTTAGAGCACTTTAAGGACTCGCATAGAGAATACTAGCTCGAAACTAAAGCTGAGACGAGAATCCCTATGCCAAACTGATCTCCTACCGACTTGTCTATCAGATCCTCACATATGTCAGATATGTTCTTACCTAGCAATGAAGTCTTATTCTAGAAGATAGCCTAAGACTAGTCGAGTCGAGCTCCCCAACCGATCACAGGCATCTGACTCTAATTTAGCTGACTTCTTTATCGGACTAATTGGCTCTTAACCTGATCAAGATTAGGTCGGCCCCTAACTGTAAACGTTATTCTGCTTCCACCTACCTTATATCATATTTCTCCTATCCAACCACCAAGCAATACATGTCTTTTGACATAATATTCTAGAATAATTCTTTTTTTTTTTCCGTACTGAATATTCTTTATCTCTTTTATCCCTTTTTAATATGTCTCCTATAACCTAATTGTAAAATACTCTTTAGTCTTTTCATGCACGTAAAGTAACCCTAGTAGATGGGCATATAAACTCTCACTTTCTTGTATGTAGACAAGCAATTAATTAATATAGAATTATTTACGTTAAGCAACGTTAGTGTTCTCATTTTCATTCAACTCTTATATATTACCAAGGAGTAGTGACGAGTGACCCTTCAATTTGGACTGGTGTATCATATCCAACGGATTATAGGTCGAATGGTGCGTCATATCCATTCGGTAACTGCCGAACTTTGCTAACTTTTTCCCTTTTTGTTTTTAGTTTTCTTTTTTATAGTGCTTCTTCGTATGTCCGACCCCGGAGACGCATCAAATAGAAAAGACTTTATATGAGCTAACCTATGGAAGAAAGGACAATTGAGAAGCTTTTGATACTCCTTATGATTAAAGATACTTTGGTGATAGGCTAACCCACTATTAAAAGCCACAATTATTATAGTAACCCTAAGTTCCTCATGCTACCCAATTCAGAATATCTCTCCCACTTATAAGTCTTTTCTTTCTCTCTATCTCTCTTATCAAACTTATGCAAATCCATGAACACATAGAGGATACAAACCACGAATGGGTATTTGACATTCGAGTGGGACAAAGAATAGGAAGTGGAAGGGGGTTTTAACAATGAATGTGTATGGATATCACGCACCAAGACATAAATACTATCAGAGGTTGAGCTCGAAATAGGGTTCGATACAACTCACAAACACTAAATGTAACTCAGGTTTCAAATGAGAGGTTAGATGCAGCTCACTAACTCAATCAAATGAAGGGTTCACCATAATCTTAAGGGAAAGATTGATAAGAACACGAGAGATTAAAGAGTAAAGCACACTCAATAATCCGAAATGCAAGCTCGAAGAGCTTTAAGAATATCCTTACCTAAAGAGGAATGTTCAAGTGTGATCTCTATTTGTGTGTTCTTCCCAATTCCCTTGGCTAATTACAAAAGTTGCTATTTATAGTAAATTCTAAAACCTTAGTGGCAAAAGTGTAAATAATATATAAGGCTCTTAAACCCTAAAGAATGGCCCAAAATTGAAGTAAGGAAAATATTTACAAAGTATAAAAAACTGTGTATATAACAGGGTGGTCAACATGCAGTCATCCAAGCTGTTTATGGGATCAGACCCGAATAAGGGCCAGTTGGTAGTCGGGTGTCCGAGCTAGGGTAGGATGTTTGGAAGTCTTATTGTTCATGGTTGAGCTCCTAGTGAGGCCGGCCTATAATTGTTGTACTTGTGGATTGCTTGGCACTAGCTTTCCTATGCAATGCTGAGCTATTCTTTGGCCTTAAGGCCTTAGTCATTTAGTCTCTTACCATCTCGATAAACAACAATCCTGATGTCAAATAGTTCCTTTTCCTCCTTTCATCCTTTGGTTATTAGTCTGACCTTAGCAAGAGCAAGTTGGTCGTAAGTTAGGATAAGTTAGCTTTAGCTTCTAGTAAGTCTACTTTAGCTTCTAACAGGTCAGCCTCAGCATAAGGATTGTTATGGACTGATTCCTATCATCATTGCAAGGTTGAAAAGAAGTTGTCCTCAACTTTGGATTTTAAGTACAGGCTTGGATGCTAAACAGGCTCCTCTTTCCCTTTCTCTTTACCATGGGCACTAAGTTGTTCTGGATCTCTTCAATGCTCATGGGAGTCAAGCAATAGCTCTTCTCATCCTTCCAAACCATGTAAGTGTTGAGGAAGCCATCATGGATCACTCTTCGGTCATACTCCCAAGGTCGGCTAAGAAGCAAATTTGCTTCATTCATAAGCACCACGTCAAAGTCAACCTTATCCTCATATTGTTTAACCTTGAATGCTATCCGAGCTCTCTTATGTATATGGACTATACCCATATCATTAAACCACTTCAGTCCATATGGTTAGGGATGCAAGTAGGTCAACAATCTCATCTTCTTTACTAACTTAATAGAAATGATGTTGGTACAACTACCTCCATCAACAACTGGGGAACAAGTCTTCCCATTCACTAAACATCATATTTGGAATAAGTTCTCCCTTTGACTTGGTTCTTCTTTAATGTCAACTCATCTACTTGTCAAGGCTATAGGCTCTCCTATCTCAAGATAGACATTAATTGCTCTCTCACTCTCAGAACTCTTGTCACTTTGGCTCTCTACTTGAGCGTCAAGTTCTTCACCTTTCAAAATCATGACCTCTTGTTTAGACACCGAGAGGCAATATGTCCGAAGCCTAAACATTTGAATCACTTAACTTCTTAAGGTTTAGTGCTAGGCTCTTTCTCCTTCTCTACTTTCTTAGTCTCAGCCTGGTTAGGTCGGCTAAGCTTTCCTTTCTCCATACTTTTCTTGGGCTTTTTCTTCTCTTCATACCTCTTAAGCTCAGGGGTGCCTTATTAAGGTTAGATGATTAGCCTCTGGTGCCTTCTCTTCTATCTCTCCACTCTTAATGCCAAATCGATTAGCTCATCCAATGAGTTGAACGGCTGCAATTCAACTACATTGGCAATGTCATCTCAAAGTCCACTCAGAAACCTAACAATGGTATGATCCTGTAGCTTAGCAATCTTACATCTAGTCATCAAGGTCTCAAACTCTTGCAAATATTCTTCAACAGTGTTTCAACCTTATCTCAAGTGCTAGAACACATAGAGCATCTCTTGTTTGAATAGGTCAGCACAAAGTGCTAATTCATCAAACGTCTCATAAGCCTCTATGTTCTAATTGACTCTTCTCCTTCAGCATCTCGCTTGGCGACTAATTTGTCCCACCAAAGAATGGCATACTCAATAAGGGATAACAAGGCTAGCTTGACCTTAGTTCTATCATCACACTCATAACACTCAAACTTCTCTACTTGGGGAACCCAATCAAGGAAATCTTTAGGTCGACTACCACCAATGAAGGTCAAGAACTTAAGCTTAATGTTGTCAAGTCCTCAACTATATGTTTGGGGTTCATCCCTTACATTCCGAGCTACTCAGTTCACCTTGGATTGGCCACTTCTATTGGAGCTTTGCTCAACTCTTTGGTTCACCTTGGAGTTAATATACCTATATTCATTTCTCCTTAGCTCAAGTCGATTTTCTCTTCTCCTCAACTCGGTAGCTCTTCTCAACTGTCGTTCATCATCATTAAGGTCGTCGGAGCCACTTCTATTAGTGGGTGCTCGTTCCCTTCTTTCACCTCAGTCAATGCATCTACGGCCTCCGACTAAACCAATTAGTTCCTGGATAGAATCAATGAGGTTCTGAATCTGATATTCCAAGTTATCGACATGTCTCCTTAAGCTTCCATATGGACTGTCTCCACTGTTATTAACATTATCTTTCGACATTATGGTTCATACAATAAATTCTAGAGAGAAAATTTAACAAACACATTACATACTCAACTGTACATAACTTAGAATCACCACTAAGATAATTCCACAAGTACTATTGCAACAAAATACAACTAACAATAACCCAAAAATTACTAATGTTCGATTTCTATAGCTATCCACAATTGTTAAACACTTTTACAACCAAAGATAGCTATTGAAATTACTGTTGCTCGACTCTACAACCCAATACCGGCAATACAATACTACGTCTACTGAGAACATAGGCAATGTACTATACTACAGACTAATGATTAACAAAAATATTAAAACCATGAATCAAACTTTGAAGAACACTAACAGGTATGTTTTTCTAAAGCTCTAATACTGGTGAAGCTAATGCGAATTAACAAATACACAACGGATATGAACCACGAATGGGTATTCGACATTCGAATGGGATGAGGAATAGGAAGTAGAAGGGGGTTTTAACGGTAAATGTGTATGGATATCACGCACCAAGACACAAACATAATCAAGTGTTGAGCTCGAAATAAGGTTCGATATAACTCACAAAAACTAAATGTCAATCAAGTATCAAATGAAAAATTAGATGCAACTCATTACCTAGCTCAAATGAGAGGTTCACCACAATCTTAAGGGCAAGATTGATAAGAACATAAGAGAGATTAAAGAGTAAAACACACTCAATAATTCGAAATTCAAGCTAGAAGAGCTTCAAGAATATCCTTACTTAAAGAGGAATGTTCAAGTGTGATCTCCGTCTATGTATTATTCCCTTGGCTATTTACAAAAGTTGCTACTTACAGTAAATTATAAAACCCTAGTGGCAAAAGTGTAAATAATAAACAAGGCCCTTTAACCCTAAAGAATAGCCTACAACTAAAATAAGGAAAATATTTACAAATTATACAAAACTCCGCATTTAACAAGGTGGTTGGCATGTAATCATCCAAGCTGTCTATAGGATTAAACCAAAGAAGGGGCCGGTTAGCAATTTAGTGTTTAAGCTATGGTGGGATATTTGGAAGTCTTATTGTGCTTGGCTGAGCTTCCAGTGAGGTCGGCCTACAATTGTTGCACTTATGGATTGCTTAGCGCTAGCTTTCCCATACTATGCCGAGCTGTTCTTTGGCCTTAAGGCCTCGACTGTTTAGTCTCTTGCTATTTCAGCAGACGATAATCCTGATACCAAAAGGCTCCTTTTCCTCCTTTCGTCCTTTGGTTATTAGTCCAAACTTGGTAAGAGCAGGTCAGTCTTAGGTTAGGACAAGTCAGCTTTAACTTCTCGTAGGTTCACATTAGCTCTTGACAAGTCGGCCTTAGCTTGAGGATTATCGTGGGCTGATTCCTATCACAAACTTTCTTTTTACTTTTTCAATTAGGGTTTCTAACTTTTTGTGGTTTTCTTGATGTGCACAATGAAATATGATGGTAGCTACTTCAAGTGAGCTAGGACTCAAAGATCTCAATATTCATAATGCTAGTAATGATCCCCTTTTCTTTATTAATTTCTTTTTTATACTAATAGTTGATTCTATTATCAATCTAGTTACTACTATTATAATTGGTTAAATCTATAACAAATTTCAATAAATTCTATACTGTGTATTCTTACAACTAATTCCTATGCTATTAATGTTGCCTTTATGAGAATTCATTCATAATGTAGTCTTATGCCAGTTTAGCCTTTTTATTTATCACTTCATAATAGATTTCTTCCTAATGTGAACCATAACCAAGAACAAACAAAGCTGGTCATGGAAATGAATCTAAGCTTATTGAAAGCTTGAAAAGGGTGATGGGGAAACTTGCAAAAGGATAAACAAAGAATCAAAGGGAAAGAAAAACCCACAAACAGCTCCAAAAAATATGACACATTAGTGGAATTTTCGAGGACTCATGACACAACTTAACATGACATACGGGATGGTCTAGTGAGGTTACTCGCTACGTAGTCTTACTTAAGGGTTAGGATAAAAGTGAAATGAGAGTAAATAATCGGTGTTTACGAGAGGAAGAATATTCAGTATATTAAAGGTAATCTTTAGTTGTTTGCGGCTATATGTACAAAGGGTATTTATACCCGATAAGTTAGGGTAACTTGCCTAAAAGGAAAAAGACAAAAAGGTTATTGTCTTAAAGAATTAATGTACAAGAATACAAAGGGTAAAAATGAATATTAAAAAAAAGCAATGATTAGTATAGCAGATTCTACGTGTGGTCATGTACACGTAGTAGAGGATCATTAGTGTTGCCATTAGAAGATGTAAACAAAGGAGTATAATCAGATTACTTGTCCCAGCAAGGGTAACTGAGGATTAGTCCAGGGTTGCTTTCTTGGCCTCTCAGCAAGGGTGATGCCAAGTAAGTGGTCAACTCAGGCATGAGTGAGTAAGCGCACGAGATTTAGCCGTTGTCTCAACATTCTACTATTCGGCCTATAACTTTTAAGAAGTAGGCAATCATTCAGCTTGGCATGCAGAATGGATCAGTAAAGAGATACTCAGCTTCAACAAGAGTCAACTGGAGCGGGAGATTCGCCTTATTGTAGATCAAAGGCTCAGTAACCTAATTCCTATCATTCCCTTCGGGTTAATTTGGATTTGAGATCAAATCTGAATGATCTTCGATCAACTCTCCATCTGGGTGATATGGACTGACATCGGCAATATTAAAGGTGTTAGAAACCCTATAATCTTCAGGCAGCTCCGACCTACACGTATTGTCATTAATCTTTTAGAGGATTTTGAAGGGTCCTTCAGCTCTTGTAGATAGCTTGTTTCTCCTCTTACTTTGAAACCTTTCCTTGCTAAGGTGTAGCCATACTAAGTCTCCTGACTAGAATTGTTTAGCCATTCTACCCTTGGTCTTCTTTGACATTCTTTTAGCAACTTGGTTGATATGCTGAGTGACTTGGTTGTAGATGTGTTGAAGGGACTCTACTTGGGCTCTCAAGTCAGGGTCTTCTTACCCAGATACAAGGACAAGGGTGTGATCAAGGGGTAACTCGAGATTAAAACCGTAGACAACTTCGAAGGGGGTCTGCTTAGTGGTATCATGTATTATTTGGTTGTAAGTAAATTCAACTACTGGCAAGCAGATGTCCCAATCAGCCAGGTTCTTCCCCACTATAACTTGAAGTAACGATCCCAAGGTACAGTTAACTACCTCTATTTAGCCATTGATCTAGGAGATGACAGGAAGTGCTAAATAGTTGTTTGGTTCCCATTTGTTGCTACAGAGTTCTCCAAAAATGGCTTAAGAACTTCGAGTCCCTATTTAACACTACACTTCTCAGCACGTCGTATAGATAAGCAATTTCCTACAAGAAAAGAGAAGCAATAGTCGAAGTATCATTAGTCTTAAAGCAAGGCATAAAGTGTGCTATCTTACTTAACCTATCCACAATGATCATTATAGAATTTTTTCCTCAAGTAGTTCGTGGTAATTCAAGAACAAAGTCCATGCTCAACTTAGTCTATGGTTTCGTTAGAATAGGTAAAGGAATTGCTTTCCCTTACTCGACTCGGCATTTAGCCCTCTTGCATATAGTACAACCTTTAACAACTTAATGCGCATCTTGCCTCATCCTTAGCTAAAAGAAACGTCCATTCAACAATTCATACATTCTTCTTTCCCCAAAATGTCCGAAGAGTCCTCCTTGGCAGGCTTCCCTAATTAGTAATTCCCTTAATGAACAAATTGGCAGACATAATTTTCCTCCTCGGAACAAGTATCCCTCCTCCATATGATACTCGTCCACTGTCCTACCATCGACACAATGCGTAAGTATTGGTCCCAAGTATGGATCTCTATAGTACTATTTTTTAATGCTTGCAAACCCAAATAACTCGGTTTATTGTTCTATCAAGAGCGCATGTCTTCTCGAAAAAGCATCTATAGCCACGTTGCTCTTTTCTTGTTTGTATTTGATTACAAAATTAAATCCTTCAAGGAATTCAACCCATCTCGCTTGCCGTTTCAACAACTTTGTCTAACTCCGAAGGTACCTTAGAGATTTATGGTCAATATAGATGACAAATTCTCTCGACAATAGATAATGCTTCCAAACTTGTAGTGCTTATATTAGTGTCAAGAGTTCTTTGTCATATACATAGTAGTTTAGCTAAGGTCCCTTGAGCTTCTCGCTATAGTAAGCAATTGGTTAGCCCTCTTGCATTAGGACAGTGCCTATCCCAATGCTTGACGCGTCACATTCTAGTTCAAATACCTTCTTAAAGTCAAGTAAAGTTAATACATGGGTAGAGATCAACCTCTCCTTTACCTTGGCAGAACTTGAATCCTCCTTTTCTCCCCATTTAAAGTTAGTGTTCTTTGGCATCTCAATAAAGGGTATGGTAAGGGTTCTGAAATTCCTTATGAATCTCCTGTAAAAGGAAGCCAGTCCATGGAAACTTCTCACCTCAGCATAGGTAATAAGAGTCGACCACTCGAAGATTGCTTGGATCTTCTCATCATCTACTCGTAAGCCTCTTCCACTTATTACATAGCCTAAGAATACCACTTCCTCCTAGCAAAAGCAAAATTTCTTAAGATTGCCAAATAATCTCTCAGCATAGAGAACATTCAATACAATACGGAGATGTTTACAGTGATTCGACATGTCCGAACTGTACACTAAGATGTTGTCAAAGTACACCATGATACACTTCCCTATTAGATTTCTTAGCATGTGGTTCAACAATCGCATGAAAGTGCTCGGGGCATTCAACAAGCCAAATGGCATGATCATCCACTCATAAAGTCCATGCCAAGTTTTGAACGCAATCTTCCACTCATCACCCGGCCTCTATGAATTTGATGGTAACCAGACTTCAAATCAATCTTGCTGAAGATCCTAGCTCCACTCAATTCACCCAACATGTCCTCTAATCACAAGATAAGACACCTGTATTTGATCGTTATCTTATTTACTACTCAACTATCAACATACATCTGCCAGGTACCATCCTTTTTTAACACTAAAAGTGCTGGAATAGCACAAATGTTGAGACTTTCCTTAATAGAACCTCTCTCCAATAGTTCATTAACTTGTCATTAGAGCTTAAAAGCCTGTTCGGGACTCATCCGATAGGTTGGCTTATTTGGCAGGGCAGCACTAGGTATTAAATCAATGCAATGTTCTATGCATGGGATATGGGGTAATCCCTTAAGCAACTATTTTGGGAACAGATTAGCATACTCGTCTAGCAACTCTCTTATCTCCAAAGGTAGTCCAACCCACTCCTTCAATTCTAATAAACACTTGACTAATATGAAGGTCAGTTCATTGACATTAATAGCCTTTCAAAGCTCAACTCTACTCATCATCAGAGTCGTTTTCAACCTGTGAGTAAGTGTTGCTTATAGTTTGTTCACTCTATTCGGCAGCATCAAGTGTAGTGTAATCTTCCTACCATCCTTCTCAAACACATATATGATGCTATATCCATCATAGATAACTCTCCTACCAAATAGCCATGGTCGACCAAACAACACATATGAAGCACACATAGGCAATATGTCACAGAGAATCTCGTCAGAGTAATTTCCGATAGTAATTGATAGTAATACTTACCAAGTGACATGTATTACTCCCTTCTCACTCAACCAATGCAACTTGTACGGCCTCGAATGCGTAGTAGTTGGTGACTTTAAACTTGTGACCAGATCAGTTGATGTCACATCTGTACAACTTCTACTATCCACAATTAGTACGCTCACCTGATTATTTACCCTACAAGTGGTATGAAACAAGTTCTCCCTCTACTCCTCACATAAGGGTTCTAAATTCATTGTGCATCGAACAACCAAGATCAACTAATCCAAGTTCTCGGCAAACACATCCTCCTCAATCAATTCATTATCATGAGAAACTTCTTTCTTGGTAGGGCTCTCCTCCTCGGGTTCCCCATTAGTACTCTTTACTTCCAACTTCAGCACATCTTTCTTGATGACCATAATTCTTCGATTCGGGTATCGAGTAACCATATGTCCAAAAGGACACAGCGATACTGACACTCAAACACTAGTACCGATCTCTCTACTTTGAATTACTGACCAAAGATAGTTTACGCATAGCCTCAAAACTTCAAATGTACCTGTAATGTTACGCGTAGTAGCTAGCTTGCATACTATTGCTAGTGACAAATCAACTACATGCCTACAGCCACCTGTACACAAAGCAAGATACCTACAAAACTATACTTTGCAACCACTTCAAGCATCAACATGGCCTGTCAACACGACTATGGTACTATTAAATACTATTACCTTCAATAGTTGCAACCATACAAATCCCAATTGCAAACACCATCACAACTCACCCAACCACTAATACACATAGCCACCTTACGAGCACCCACGTTAGAACCCTAAAACTCCTAATGGCCAGACCATAGCTACTCTCAATCAACTACAACAACCATTTTGTTCAACCCCTATTTGTAGGAACCACGACAAGCACACTACAATGCTTGAGTACAACTACACAAAGTTCTATACCCATACATACCTACAACTGGATTTAAGCATCTAGATCATAAATTATGCTGCCCTTCTGATTTCCTTTTGTTGTCTTATGTAAGCCTTCAAAAAGAGAAAAGAAAACCCTTAATCGAATACCCAAAACCCTAAAGGTCCTTGAATTGATAAGTGCAAGACCCTAAAATCATGTATAATACATTGAACAAAACTTGGAAATAAAAATTTTTTTTGCACTGCACATAATGAAATATGGAAATCATAAATGATTCCCTGAACATTAATTACATATTTGGTGATATGAATTAAGAAATGAGTCTCCCATTATCAAACCTTTGCTCAGATACTAGATTTATATGATGTGCCTTAGAGCTAAATTACTATTAGGCCATCAATAAAAAAAAAAAAAACAACATTTTTTAGGGTTTCAATATATGTAATTTTTAGCCTTTTTTTAATGGGTTTTTAGATAGGGCTAACTATGAAGATGTGACACACTAAACAGGTGTTGTATAACCTAATTACTACTTTAACATGACTCACGACGCAATAACTAGGACTGCTCGCCATAATCCTTACTAAAGGGATTGATAAAAGCTAAAAAAGAAGGATTTTTTGAAGAACAATTCATGTGTATGTAAGTAAAGAAAAAAAAAACATAACTTACCCTATTGATATTCTTGTAAATAAGATAAAATTAGGAGCAGATGAGCTGTTAAGCTAATGAGTTGATCAAGCAAGCTATTTTAATGAGTTAAGTAGTTCTTGATGACCTAAGGGATGACTAACCTGCCGACTTGACTTAACTAACATCATAACTAGGTGTCACATCTTAGCTTTGCATGGAATTCACCATCACATAGAAATACTTGTTGAAAACTTAAATTAACCTACTCATTCATCAAAAGACAACTTTGTTTACATGATAAAAGGATTGCTACATCGGAGTTCAGTTGGATATTCTATTACATCTTATGTCTACAATATAATATTTACATCAAAATGTGAACTAAGTTTTTCTTTTATCAACTTCACAATAGTAAGATTCCTAGCTTAGTACAAATTCCATACAAAAGTCACTAACTCCAAGTCACGCCCTCAATATAAATATCCTCTCTTAGTGTTGGGCCCTTTACGATGCAATTAACCTGAAGATAAAACATTTTATCCCCTTAACTATTAAAGTTAAGTGAGAGTAGATAACAAACAACATAATATATACAATATGATAGACAATATTGCATATCACAACTGAAACATTTTAATTATAACCTGCAAGTTAAACTTCACATATGCATCCACCTAACCGAGCATTTATTGCTAGCAATACAGCATACTATGCTCATGTACGTAGCACGCATTGGTATCGAGATCCTATACCCTTTCAATCTTCTTCTAGTTAGTCGACATAGCCAGCCATCCGAATACAACATCCAGGAACCTATGGGCAACAAGGAGCTGCCTCGAAATAAGACCCTCACCAAATTGAACTATACACTATAGACTACCATTTTCAAAAAGGGCAATAAGAAGCTACCTACGAGTAGAATCCCTAACTTTGCTTTACAAAATTAGACTATATACTGTAGTTCATCAAATCAAAGTGACAATACTATCAAATGAGTCCACACACTGTAGTCTACCAAATTTGACTATCAAAATAGTCACAATGTTTGGGCAAAGCAATCTATATGCTTCTAAAAACTAAGTTCATAAAGTCATGCTTTTTCCATGATCACTTGGAAGCCTTATTCTGAAAATTCTGACTCATAGGTCTTTTTTATATCATGTCATGCCATGATATACAATAACAACTTAAGTATATCACTTAACATAACCAGTCTTTCAGTTTTATTCAACCTAATAATTTGATTCTAGTTTTCAAACTCTTCCTAGTGGAATTCTAGTATCTTACTTTGAGTTCACTTAGGTGAACACCTACAAAATTAAGTTAGCAATCACTCGACTTCCTTAGTTAGCACAATCAATCATAAGCACAAATCATCACCTAACATAGAAGCATAACAATTTAACTAAATACAGTTACTATCATTCAAAATCACCACATCAGCATCTACTATAGTAACATATCAATCCACCCAAGATATACACATATTCAATCAATACAGCATCAAACAATACACAGTGTTATAAGTAGCAATATATCCACTCTAAGTATGGATTAAATCCACTTACCTAGGCTTAGTAATAGCATAAAATCCTAAACTCTGCCATGTGGTCCTTCCTTACTTATCATACCTATGAAAATATAAACATGGTTTCTAAGTCAGCAACTAGTTGAACCCAAATTCTCATAAACTTTCCCTACCGCATCTTTAAACTTCATTTGACTGTATCTTAGTCATTCCTTATCCGATTTTAGCAAACTTTATATTATTACGGTCATTATTCCGAGGATTATTAAGATATCTTAAGAATCAAGTTCATCAATATTATCAAAGTCTAAAAATACCATATGTTATCCTAATTCCATAATTAACCTAAATAAACTTTAATACTAAATTAAAAACCCTAAAAATTATACTCTCCAAACTTATCTAGTAACCCTTAATATACTCTAATGTATTCATTTTATGTAAATTTGACAAGTATCTTACTTACTATATTACATATTAAGCCAATATATAAGCTTATATTAGGAAAATATGTAATAAATAGTATGCGAGCCCGATTAATTTCACAAAAAATCCTATAGACTTACAAAAATATGCAGTTTAATTATTGATTATCAATTATACTAAACTAACTATTATCAATTTCTACAAAAATAGCGATTTTAACTTAGAATTACGAAAAATTAAGAAAAATAAACAAATTTAAGTGTGAGATAAAAATTAAATATTCCAAATATCATTGTAAATATCTAGAAATCTAAACATGTAAGTCTTATTCATTAATTTCATAAAAAAAACTAATTATTTCAATAATTCGGTAAAATTAACAATTTTATTCAAAATAAATATAAAAAATAGTAAAAATGGAGATTTTAAAAAATTCTTATTACTACAATTTAATACATTATATAAGTGTTATATAAAAATTTTCAAGCTGAAGTAACATTATTTAGTATTTTGAAATTTTTATTCAAAATTCATCTAAATAGGGCACATTCTTAAGCAAGTATCCTAAATCAATGTTATTTTAAGAAAATAAAATTACCACATGAAAGTACATGTAAAATAACCTTGGGAAACCAAATTTTATTATTTGATGAGCTAATTTGGTATTTTGAATGAATTAATGAAAATTAGGCAGTAAAATTTAATTCATCGGTGCCTGTTGCTCTAGCTACCTTCCGAACACCACGCTATGTCAACCTACTTTCTCTCTCCACCACAACTTTAAGTCCTAAGTGGCTCATTGTCAAGTTGTCTATAGCCTCAAGAACCATAATTTACAATATTTTCCACTATTTTCTTTTATTTTTTCTAAATTTTTTTCTAATATTTCTAAAAATTTTCTTGTATTTTTAAAGTACTAAAATATTGTAAATGAGGGTTTGGGACCTACTTATGGTTTTTCAAATTTGTTTGATTTAATAAAAATTAGACATATGTATGTTACATGTCAATTTTCCAATTTCCTATGTAACGTGTCATTTTTTAGTTAATTAAGTGTTAACTCATCATTTCTAATTAATCCCATGTTGCCACATCATTTGATGACTCATCCATTCTTTTTTTATTAATTTTTCATTATTTTATATTAATTTCCCTTATTTTAATAATTTATTATTATATGTATATATTTAATACATATAATGCATATCACATGTAAATACGAATATATTATATATAATTCAACTTCATCTATTATTTTTGAAATTTAATTAACTTATTTCTAATATCTCGATATATTTAAAAGCTCGAATTTTATTATTATCAACTTTGTCGATAAATTAACCTTTTTTCTCAAATTAATTTTTTTATATAGCTTATTTTAAGAAATTGACTCTATTTAAATTATTTCCTCAAACTTTTTTACCTTTAATATGAAAATAAAATGAATAATTTAGTTCAACACGTTAAATTTAAGGACTCGAATCTTAGGATTATTGAACTGACTCAAAATCTTGAGGTATTACTTTAGGCCAACAAGTTTATCTATGCCTTTAGCTCATTTAGGTTTTAAAGAAACACAAGCCCATTGCTAAGATAATAGCCTAACTTTGTTTTATGGAATTCTTATTTAGTTGTAACTAACTATTCTTCAATCCATTTCTTTCATTCTAGTAGCGTAGACAATCATCTAGTGATCCTAAAACAAATTATTCTTCATAACATTAAACTTTTAGGATTGGAAAGTGACTTAATGGAATAAGTTAAACTAACTGGCCTATGTTTCTCCTATATCTTCTTCATATTTTATTCTTTTTTCATTTTTTGAAAGTTAGTGTATTTGGCAACATGAAATCCCCATTACAAATTAGAAGCAGATCGTCTACCATCTTTCGGGTAATTAGAACCAAGTAGACCATACATTAATTCATACGAGAGATAAACATAATTTTCTTTTTGTCCTATTTTTTCTTTTTAACATTGTATTACAATGATGTAATATTGATCGAGATCAATGGAACATTTACATAGTTTGTACCATTTCTTGCATTGTCTAGTTGTTTTTTCATAAGTTGCAACATGATTTAATTCATAAATGAAATTACCCTTCTTCTTTTTTAATAATGTTGCCAATCCCTTCTTCTTTTTGTTACTAGTTTCTTAAGTAGATACCTATTATTTTAAGTTTCACAAATTAGCCTCTATTTCCATGGAATACTAGGAGACTACTTCTTTGACAAGGAGTAGACAGAAGAAGTTCGAAGGGAAAAAAAATAACAAAACAAAAAAGAGAAAGAAAAGGTAGTCTGATGCTTATAGGTAGTTCAACTAACTTTTAATAAATCAGCTAAAGAAAATCATAATGTGAGTCCCATTTTTTTATGTAAAGACTTATATCTATTGAAACTTAATGGAAAATACCATCTTTAAGATAATTGTAGCCAATATGATATAAACACTAACCTCTAAATGAAATAGATTAGACTCATCTCTACTTTCTCGAGGTTATAATATGATAGTATTTGGCATTTATAGAAGGATAATCCCTAGAACACTTAAGTTTTAGGCGAAATTGAAATAGAGAATCAAAGATCACACAAGAAAAGCAAATGCTAAAATGCCTTTGTCATATAGGCTTTGTAACAAGTGTCATTTATTGCATCTGGGCTAAGAGGTTGAGTGATCAACCTTGATATAAATATGCATTTTAGTAATATTTTCCAACATTTCCCTATGTATAATGTGATATTTACATACCACATGCAGCAACTCAAGATCTATGTAGTATCCCACAAACATACTAGTGAAATGCTATCGCTAGATTCTTCGAAATGGTACAATATTTTGAAACAATAATAAAGTCACAAAGAAAATCAATGAATAGTACTGTTGGTGATGTGCTATGGAAAAAAAAAAAAAGAAAATCAATTGATACTAACATCGTGGATGTGTTGAGGAAGGACGAGCAAAACAAGGAAGAACCCAATATTAGTTTTTCTTTCCATTTTTTGTTCAACAAAGATAGAAGGCATATCTAAAGAGTTCCAACACATGGACAAGACTAAGACAACATTAACTTGACTAACGCGTGTGTCTAAAAATGTGATGCTAAGCTTATGGAGATAGAGTATCAGTTAAATTTTGGCATTTAGAATAGGCTTTACTACATTAAGCCAATAGGCCAATGCTCACTAGCACTAATAAATTTTATATAACTCCATATTTACATATTATAGCATGTACAATGCTTAATGTAACTAATTATTAATTTGTGTAACAAATCCAATGGTGATGTATCATTATCACATGCATTGCTTGTTATCTACTAGGGGAAATTATTATATTAACATGACAGATGCATATTATAGTAGCACAAAAAAAAGAAAAAGAAAAAAGAACCATGAAAAAAAAAAGATTGTTCTCGAAATTTGAGCTTGCATTTAAGCACCAATATGGATCCTGCATTCATAATTTACCTTCCAAATAGCTAAGTCATTTTTCCTTATTGCAATTGGTTGAAGAGCCTCTTGTGGTAGGCCATAGCAAAAATAAGGAAACACATGTAGAAGACACGGTTAAGCCCACTATAAGGGAACATACTGGAAAAAACGGAAGGTTTGAATAAGATGTTTATAGAAACGTTAAAGAAGTAACACGAATATATGGACCAATCTATGGTAAAACTTAAAATTCTAATGCAAGACAAAGCTACTTTGTCAAATCTTAAAGCAGTTGATAAAGAAAACAAGTACAGGATAACATAGAGTCTAAGCAGATTGGTATTTACATTACAAACTCTAATTATCAAGTGCCCCTATACATTCAACTCAACTAAACCTCCCCATATTTAAGGGAGAAGATTCAAGAATTACGTGTACAAGTCTAAGCAGTATTATTAACTCGATTTAGGTGAACAACCAACATACAATGATCCGACAAACAGGGATTAATCACCTAAACCTCCACATTCATTCAAAGAAGGAGCTACAGCTAGTTCGGAGGGCTCTACCAAAGCAGCTAAAGATTGGGTTAGCAGGAATAGGCTTTCGTGTACATGGTTCACCCATCTATCTTTTTGGCTTATCTCTCATTTCTCAATCCTGTTCAACAACTCTCTCTCACAACCCAGTCTTTAAGACTCGCTACACTGAAACAGTTAAATTAACTACAATAGCAATAAGGTCTTGTATCTACTCATCAATAGTACGTGGTGTTTATTGAGTAACTCGATCACAACCATGAGCATCACTCTTAGCATCATTAATCTCTTCCTGAACACTAAGTTTCGACATTCTCACAAAGAATAAGCTTTAGAACACACTCTTCACATAGAAAAATCACCACATAGAGAAATTACATATCCAACAATGAAATATAAACTTGCTCTATCCTTCCTGATGAAAACAAAGAATAACAGATAATATACCAGAAGGATCTACTATACACTGCTCTAAATCACAACCTCAAGCTTTGATACTAAAATTATATAATATGCCTAAGCGCTTAGTTAACACTAGGACTTACCGTAATAGATTTGAATCGATAGGTCCTTTTAAATATTGAAGAAAATAGAGTAAGTAGGTCTATAATTGGTTAGAGTAGTTGATGTGAAACTGCTCGAAGGATATGACGCACTAACGAACACAACACAACTTGACACTTTCTTGATATGATGTACAAGTTAATGTTAAGATCCACCTACCACTAATCTTAAGCCACTTGACAACATTAGATAAGAGAGTATGAAAGCAGACTTAGAGAGGATGGTTTCTCAAGAACAGTATATTCGATGTATATTTATAAAATAAGATAATTCTAGCTTATAAGGAGAATAGACTATTTATAGTAAATTACTAAGACAACATTACAAATAAAAAAAATTAATAAAGGGTGCGCATTAAAGGAGCGTTCTTAGTACATATGAAAAAGGATAAAAAAAGATGAACGACAAAAAAGGAAAAATAGTATGGTGTTAAATAAAATGGATAAGTGGTAATTTGTACATCTAGGAGGGTAGAATATGGCTCTCCATGTCCACTCACCCATCTACACATTCCATATCAAATTCTTTTAGGAATTATCTGCCTCCATTTTTACCAAAGCGTATAAATGACGGGCACGAGTGTTGGTGGCAGTGACTATTTCCATCTGCAGTGATTTGCCTAGCGCACTTACTGCATATCCAACGCCTTCATTATGCAATTCCCCGATTCCAAGCTTGCATTGGAGCACCAAATTAGATCCAAAATTCAAGATTCATCTTCCAAATAGCTAAGTTCTTTTTTCTTACTGTAATAGATAAGTAGTAGTGATATTTGAGTAAGTGACAATGATAATAGGATAGTTAAGCTTTAAGCAATACAAAAATCACCATATATTAAAACATGATTTCTACTTGTATGTAACTAATCAATTCATGTAGCTTATGTGTATACGTGAAATCTTTTTTATGTGCCACCCCCCAAGTAAAGAACAATACATTGATCGTGGTTCGCCAATTTTGTAATTTTAGACTAGCAAATCTGATTTCTTCAGGACCGTTAGACCAACTACTTTGAATATATAAAGACATTCTTCGTGTAATTTTAATCGACAAATAAACTTTTATGATCCCTTGTCATTAGTTTTTATTTGATGGCAGGTTAGCTAAACTCAGCTGTACTTAAATTAATGAAATAGTCCGCTTAAATAATAACCTTTCTACTGAAGGCTTTATTGTCCTAATCAATGCGATCCAAGCTGTAGGGTCATTGGTAAAAAATAAATAGGGGAAAAAAAAAAATTTGTGGGGTCCCAAGAAGTTTGACCATTTTGACCGCCGGATTATCTCCTCCATAAACAATTAAATACCCTTGAACTATTAATTTAAGTATAAACCGACTTCCTAATTTTTATCATAATTGTAGAAAATGTGCAAAGTAATCCGTAAAAATTTGCTAAAAAAAGCAACAGTTTTTGTGTTAAGCAATAGTTTAAGACCTATGTGTATATTTTTAAAAATTATGAAAGATAAATTCACACGTTTATCAAATCTATCAATATCCATAATAGGGCTACAAATGAATAGAATTGAGACAAGCTAAGCTGAACCAAATCAAGTCTCGAAAAGTCCAAGCTTAACTTATTTAAAAATTATTAAATTGAAGCCAAGCCAAGTTTTTATTGAATCTATCGGTTACAAGCTTAAGTTTGGCTCATTGACAAATTAAGCTCCGGCCTTAAGCAAACTTAAAGCGAGCCAAGTTTAAACTTACTCATAAATTTAAGTATATAAAGCAAATAAATATATAAATAAGTAGATAAGTGAATATTAAATAGAGATTATATTATATATTATATATTATATGATATTATATATTTAGATATGATATATGTATTAGCTTTGAATGTTAATCAATTATATATATAAATATATTTTATATAACATACAAATTTAAATGAGTCGATTTGTAAATTTAAACAGGAGTTTAATTAAAACTTGTTTAAATAAATTAACTTTATTTTGAATCAGATTATGTAGAACTCGAATCAGATTATATAGAGCTCGAGTGGTTTACGAGTAGCTCAATTTTTTTACAGTCCTACTCGAAACTATGTGTTATGTAATTTATTGTTAATTTTATAAATGGTATAAAAGTGTTGCTTCCAATGGAACTAATTCCAATGATGTCTTCTCGTTTGTATATGTATATATTTTTGCTAGGTGACAAGAATACCATTAAAATAAACCAAGATCCAAAATAATCACATGGATGATGCAATGAATCATGGAACTGCTCAGACGTTATGTCTTTGCAAGAATTTTTATTATTTACGTGGGAAAACTAACCCTCAAAGATAATGAACTGCCTTCAATCTTTACTTAAACCACAAATTGATAAAAAAAAAAAAAAGTTATTATTATTATTATTTAAACCCAAAAGCGTTGAAATTGAAAATCTTTGAAGCTCTCTTTTAACTCATGACCAGATCTTCACACGCTTCCACGCACCGGCCCCCATATTAGCTTCATATCATATCCTTCTATATTAATAGGATCACAGGGCCAAGGGTAGGTGCGACACGAGCCTCAATCTTAAACACATCCGCTCGCTGTCTCAATCTATCTATCTATCTAGATATAAATATATATATATTTATTTATATAGATTCCAAACTTCAAACCCAGAGTCCTATTATATGAGCTTTTAAAACCATGTAGGGGTTTGTACTACTAGAACCTATTGAACATACAGTATATCTTGAAAACCTACAGGTTTTATATTTGTCTTTATTAATAATATAACTACATTATTACACATATTCAAATTATTTAAATTGCATTTGGTTAGCAGATTTGAAAAAAAAAAAAAAAAACAAAAAACAAAAAACTGAACAGAAGGTATAAGGAGAATAGGATGTGTCAATCCTCTTGTGTCACTGTTGGTGCATCCAATGCTGAATATGGATTTTGGTAAATGAAAAAAATTATAAAAAATTAATTATTCATATTATAGATTAGAATAAAGTTTAATACTGTGATTTGGGAAATTGATGTAGGATTATTTTTGGAAATTTAAGAGAGATTTTTTTTTTTTTAACCATAAAATAGATTTTTGTACCCAAAAATATATGGTACAAGTTTAAGACCCTTTTGTCCAGTAACATCGGATAAGACACAAAACAAATAATTTACTGTTATACCATAAAATCGTGGTAACTTAGAGGTACCTTAGAATAAAGTGTTTGAACAAATTAGTTAAACTTACACCTTATATTAATAATCTTCATAATAAAAGTTTTATAACGAAATAAAAATAAGTTGAAACTCCAGTTTCATAACTCCTGTGATCCCATTTTAAGGTTTCGTTTTCTTAATGGTTCGAACGGATTAGTTACTAAATTGATCTGAATGTTTTTTAAATACCAATAGATGGTTTAATGTGAAGTTCCTTATTTTAATATTTACTAATATACTAAATTGAGTTATATTTTTTAAGGATATTTAATGATAGTCTATCATGATAAAATATATTGTGCATTATGACATAAACCACCTTACAGTCTACTTTTTCTTTTTCTTTTTCTTTTTTTCTCAACTTACGACAACTTATGAAGGAAAGCTACAATAATACAAAATACACATTCCAGTACCTATTCCACGATCCACTAGCTGTCCTACCGTCTATGTTTATGCATTTATAATTCACATCCCCGCTATTTATAGACACAAGTTCAGAGTCATTAGGACCTACGTTGGTGTCTCTCTCACATTCTCTTCAATTTTTTCCATTTTTGACTTACGTTGCTGTGTCTTTGTCCTTCTGTCCATTTTTCTCATTCTTTTCCCCACTCTCAAGCAGTTTCACTTTCTTTTAGCTGGCATCGACACCACTTGAGGGTGAGAGTGTGTAAAGAGATATACCCAATGTGGCACTTGTGGTGTGGTTCCACAGCCCAAACTGGCGGAGAGTGTAAGAGCACTAGCACGGCATCCACCGTGCCAAGAGGCAGTGATAGCTCAACGTTACAATGTGGTAACTGCCTAAAAGCACTTGCCCGCAAACTGAGGAAAGGTGGCAGCAAGTTGAATAGTAACAGTAGGCAGAAGAGTTGCTCATTTGAGTGCCGATATGATCCAATGAGTTACTCATTGAACTTTGACTCAACTGGATGTGGAGGAGGATCTTTGGACGAAGATTACTACCGGTTTTATGCATTCTCTTCGAGGTTTGTGGCCAACAGGAGTACTGGAATGTCTATGTCTTGCCCAAGAGTGGTGCCCACTTCCCGCTAGAACCAAAAGCCTAGTTTATTCATTTGGTTTCAATTCTTTTGCAAATTGCTAATGCACCCAGAACCATTGGTTAGACATGGATGCACTATAAAAGTATCTTCACCTCAATGTGTTTCGCTAAAATCCCAAAACCGTTGCTATTCATGGGTCTTGTAGGTACTGTTTTGGGAGTTTCTGCAACAGTTGAGGGAGTAATACGAAGTTCAGTATTCTACCGCACCAAACCAATTGATTTAGGTGTATATGCAACCTTTTTCTTCGGACCTTTTGATAGGAAGCATAAAATTTTGCCATCATGATAACTTGCTAGAGTGTAGAAACACTAGTGCCTTGTATAATTGATTTTGTGGTAAAATGCCAATGGTTAAAGATGTTCTTTTATGTATTATACCTTCAACAGTTATTTTATCTGCCAGATTTATTTATTTATTTTTACTTCCGTTTACAATAATGCTAAATGGATAATATATGAGAGTACGAAAAGAAATGGACTCTGCCCAAAACTTTGAATACTGGGCAAAATAATTCAGAAGTTGAATTTTTCATTTTTTCTGGATGTGCTTTTGGAGGGTAAGTCAATGAAGGTCTGCAGTCCGCATACCTCTTGCTTTGCAGAAACCTCACAAGAGAGGAAGGGAGAGAGAGAGAGAGAGAGTGCGAAAGATTCTCTTCTTTTTCTGGGGGGGGAGGTTTGATCTTGGCAACCATGTGGATTGTCGCAGAGCTAGGTAGCCTGTCCAGAATATGTAACTAAAAAAAAGGGTGGTGGAAATGCAACTTGCCATTACTGAATCATGGGAATATTTAATAATGGAGGAGACGATATTCCTTAACTAATGGTAATGGCCGTCAGCACAGATAGACCCAGATCCGTCGGAGGAAAAATTTTCATTAGACAATGCGTTTTTGTTCCTTTTGATAAAATTCTATTTCTGTTCTGCACAGCTTCTTCCTCTCTGCCGAAACCACTCATCTGCACAAACACAACTTGATGTCGTTTTCCTTTCTAGAATTTTATCACCTTTTAAGTATTGAATATATAAAATTATATATGTCTATGTGGATTGGCAAAATGTTTCTTGCATGAAGAATCTTAGCTTATGAACAACCTACTTATTGATTACCCGAAATATGTAAAGCGCAATGTCACGTTTGCTCTACTCTGTAAAATCCATAATGACACCTGCAATAAGCATGCTCTTGGTGCACCTGATTAGCTTACTCTTTAGATTGACGGGATCCAATTGAAAAAATAAGGATCTCATAAATCTTCTAGCCGATAAGTTCGGTACGCTATGTATAACGTATTGGCAAGAGATGTCTACAAAGCATCTGCAACCTCGAAAGCAAGGATGACAATCAATAGACACCATATATATATATATATATATTTCATTCCTAAATCCTATGATCAGAAAATTTACAGATAATGTCCTAATCGATTCCTATATTTCATGAATATATTGCTCCCATTTCATGCCTACAAAAAATTTAGAGCCAACAGCCTAAAAAGTCTGAAACGGAGGGAAGAATGAATGCTGGTATAAATATTCTTTTTGAATCTTAAGCTACCGATCCTCATCACTCATTTGATGATCAGAAACGGTGCCCTCCGATGATATTTCCTCTACATCTGTGTGTTTGACCTGTGCAGGATCCGAATGAGTCTTACTTGAATCCCCACTATCTTCCGGTGATACCTTTGGAGATGAAACCCACTGATCATGAGATTTCCTATCGGCTTTCATAGGTTTAGAAGAAGCTGGCGAATCGAGAAATTCCACTTCAGGAAGAGAATTCAAAGATAGCCTCCTTTCCTGGGGATTTGGTCTTTTAATGCCAGGAAACACTGGCATTGAATTGCCTAGAGCAACATTAGATGCAACCAACTGAAGCACCTCCGGAGAAGGGGACAAGCCAGTACTCGTTTTCTGCTGCAAGTTTAGCTGTCTACTTGAGGACAAAGGTTTTGTCACATTCAAACTTAGTGCGGGAGAGTTGAGGTCAGGTTCATCCCAAGCGGCTCCAGATGTCTCCACTGATTGTGGGAAAGTAGAAAGTCCGGGAGCCAACGGACTGGAGCTTGAAACGTCGTCATCCCCACTGAATCTGGTGAGAGGATCCTGGCTGCTTCCTTCCATGTCTGGCCGGAATTTCCCCAATAAACTTCTCTTCTTCTTTTTCTTCCTTATATTGAGTCTTGGATCCTTAGGCTGTGCTGGTGGTGGGCCAGGATTCACAAATGGAGGGATAGTAGTCTTATCCTCCCCATACAACAATTTTACTGATTGAACAATTGCCGACATAGTGGGTGGTAGTTCAGGCTCCGGTGGCTTTGTAGGTGGAGTTACAGCTTTACGGAGCCAATGTGGTAAGTTCTTCTGCGAGGGACCCTCATCAACTATTTCTTTCCCCTTGTTACGAGGCATATTCATGTGCATATCAGGGCCAGGCAAGATTCCAGCCCCACTTGATTCACCACCCCTAAAATTATTGCAGGAATCCAAAAGATTAGGCAACTCAAGGCGTGCACTGTGGTCATCTTCCTGGTGCCTGAGGTCAAATATCCTTGAGCAGTCTGGACGTAGGGAAGCAGCACTTCCAGTACCAAAAGAGTTGGGCAAATATGACTTTTCTTTACGACAATTTGATGAAGTACCTGGATCAGCAGAAGACTCCCCCATAAAATTTGATTGAAAATTCCACGTTGGAATGGGTGCAAATTGCAGCAAAGCAAGCGGATCCGAAGTACCAAAAGGGGGCATACTGGAACCGAGCTCCCCAAAACCCAACTTCATATCCGTCAGATGTGCAGGGAACTTTGGAGGCACGACTAATTTACTTCCCTGCAATGCTCTAGTCATCATTCCATCTGAGAACCCAGGAAAAGCGGGTTTTGCTGGGTTAAAAGGCTTCAACTTTGGAATTGATCCATCAAAAATTTTAACTTGTTCCTCCTCCCATCTCATTGCCAATTCCTCTGGAGTCCGCCACTTTGAGAACTTTAGCCTTGGGTCCCTAAGCATAGATTCCCAATTTCCACGTCCATGTCTACGGACACCAATCCAAAGAAAATCAAGTTCATCCTCGGACCAGGAGTCAAATCTTGCTCTCTTTCTCGAAAAGTTGCTTGATCCAGACACTGTCCTCATAATAATATTTTCAAGCACCTTTCTATGGTTTTCAGGAAATGAAGAAAGCCCCATTGGCATCTGGCTCAATTCCAAGGGTAGCATTTCTTTCTCTCGTTGACCATATCTAGGTGCATCCTGAGGAGGGAATTTAAAATTTGGCAATGGGGGAATATTCGGAAGCTCTTGCCTAGAGTCACTGCCAGCTTCAGATCTACTTCCAAGTGACAGAGTGGGCAAGAAATCATATTGTGGAATAATACTTTTAGGTGGAAGGGGATATTTAGGCAATAATTTCTCATCAAAAAGTTTAGAAGTCATCATTTTCTCCTGAAAATCAGTAGAGGGGACACTGGAACTTTCCAACTGATGAGAACTCTTTTCTTGAGGTCCAGCCGGTGGATACTGCAAAAAATTAAGAAAAATGAATTGTTTACAAGCAAGCACATACAAAGTAATGGAGGTGTATGGTACACATCTGCATGTGCACTCACTACAATTTCTTTTAATAAATCGCCTGCTAGAAATTTATCGCGTATTTTTTTCTGAAAGTGTACGGTGATGCACTGTTGTGTGCACACCTGAGCAGGTACGCATGCTCATGCATGTGTTTGTGTGTGTGAGTTAGAGAAACAGAGAGAGAGATCATCATAAGAGCAATGCATCAGCTGCTTAGAAACTTCTTCAGATACCTTTGGCAAGTTCAATTTGTCTCCTGAAGGATCCAGACCACCTACATTTGTCCCAATAGGAACCTCAGAAGGAGAAAGACTGAAAGGGAATTCGAGTCCGGCAGGTTTGCTTGGTGTAGCATTTGACCTTGGCAAACTTTTATGTGAAGTCTCCAGATGGAAGTTCGGTGCACATAGTCCCAATACTGGCAACAACCTATTTGACCCAGAATTCAAATTGCATGAGCTCTGATGCTGGTGAGGAAGAGGACCATCAGATGTAGGGTTAACGTGTGCAAGGCAGATATCCTCTGAAGCAGACATTCTCTCGTATGGTTGCTTGGGTTTTAAAGCATCTAATGGCTGGCTGAATTTATCATTCTCTAAGCTAACATTGGAGTTCTTTTCCTTGATGGGTTGATCCAACCTAGTAGCTTTATCACCACCAGGAACATTGGTGGAAGGATGCTCATTGGTGGTCTCACATTTGGTCTGATCCCCACCAGGATGAGAATCTTCCACAATATTTCTTCTGGCTAGCCGTTCCTTTTGTCTGGCTCGTAGCTTAGAACTGTACAAGTAATTGTGGAATATAAGTATGGCATTCAGCTAGTTTAATTGGCATGAATGGAAAAGAATTCACATATGAAACCGTTTTTATTGAATAATTAAATAACTTACTATTTTTCTTTCAGTGCTCGGCCAGCAGGAGTATAAACACGCTCTGGCTCTGGTTCTGGCTCCTTTTCCTCTTCACCACCACTCTGCATACAGAGTAATTATTAAAACCCTGGTAACTAACTTCAAAGGCAACAGAAGGAATAGAGCTAAGACGAAGACTATTCAGATGTGATCAGTCATTTTTCTTTTGCAAATTACAATGCAACAAAAAAGTTACATATCTCGATTTGGTACCTTATAATGGGAGTAGCCTATTTGAGAAGAAAAGAAGATGAAGACATAAGAGAGCATAATAAAAACTTATTTTTGTGGGGGGTACTTGAACCCATTGGTGCACAGACACATAAACAAATAGAGGGAAGGAGAAGATCCTCTTTAATTTTGTGAAGCAACACAGGTTATTCATTGAAACAAAAGAGAAGGCAAAAGAAGCCATTGGGTACAAGAAACTTCAGGTCCATAAGACAACACCTATCTTGAAATCATTATAGGATATATAATGAAAGTTATACAAGTATTATGGCTGAGCTGCACGCTTGGGAAGTTCAAAATGTAGGAAAATGAAACATATGGAGTAGCTACAAAAGGCTTACATTGAGAAGTGACACACCAGATGTACCACTCAACACCATGCTAAGGATAAATAGCAAAGGACCATGAATATTCACACATAATCTTAGCCACGGTTAGCTATTTGCAATTTTAGTTCAATGAAGCTGCCAGATAAACAGGAAACATGTGTGTCCAGAACAACGATTATAAAAGCATCAATATTCTTTTACTTCTCTTGTTTGTGTGTAATTTACTGAATCAATTAACTCATGCCGGCAATAGGCATCAGAGCAAAGGAGGTTTGATGGAAGCTCTCAAAACTTAAGGAGTCTGCCACAGATCCCTGTGGATCGTATTGGAAGGCATACTATCCAAATAAGATCATTTTATTGCCTTGAGACTGACTATATGAAATCCCAAAAGGATGCGCATTTTGACTGAAAACAATACTTCAGAAAAGGCCCCTTGAAAGGCAGAAAATTTGTTGATTTTTGTACATGCTTGCACAATTTCTATACAAGTTTAGGGACAATTTTGGTCGGTCTGTGCTTTTCCCTTCCCAGAATCCAGAAAACAGATAGCAGAATTCTTTTGATTTGTGCCAAAGAGAGTGAACGTGCAACAAGAATGTAGGAGATGACATAAACAAAGCTCTGTTTTGTCAAGCATACGAAGCAAGTTTAGTGGAAAATGAAACAGCAAAAGATTGAACATCAGGATGTTTCCACCATATAATCCATATCCCCCAGAAAAAGTTACTGGGGGCTTAACCAAAACAAAGATATGCACCAAAATGAATATAGAACAAGTACCTCATTGGCACCAGGATGAGCAGCATATGCTTCTCGGTAGGAAACAGCTTTCCTTTGGCGCTTGCCTCGACCTAGAGCTGCTTCCTCCTCGATCTGATACTTCTCCCACCTAAAAACAGAGCCCATCATGAAGAATTTGAGCATGATACCACAAAGAGTGGTCTTAAGTACAGAAACAATTATCTACACAATGAATTCTAATTTCTCGTTGGAAATCACTACAAATTACTGACAACATTCATCTAAAAGGAATGTATTTAAGTTTTTCTTTTGGATTATAAAAGATCAACTATTAGAAGAAGCAAGACATTTCAAACTGCCATTGTAGGATTGTGAAAAATGACACAAAGAGTTCTTATCTATGAAAGAAATTTCTGATAAATGAGCCTTAACCACATGTTCTTTAATAATAGGGTCTAAATGCTCATTTTCAAGCAAAAGTGGGTTACGCGCACATAAAACAAACATAAGGAAATATATTTATAATTCACCCTTGTTATTTTATTTATTTATTTATTTATTTTGAGGGTATATGTTTATACAACAAGATAATTAGATCTTATATACAACAGGATAATTAGATATTATAAAATATAAGATCTAATTTTCCCATTATAGAAACATGTACCCTCAAAAAAACAAAAATAACAACAGAAAATTGTAAATATATTTTCTTATGTTCATTTCATATGCACTTAACCCCTTTCTGCTTTAAATTAAGCATTTAGTGCAACAACTTGTTAGGAATTCCTCCCATCAAAATATTGTCTGTTTTAATATGGATCTCTGCACAGTTTTGTTCCTTAGTGTAATAACTTTCTAGGAGATCATTCATCTTGAAATTGACCTAACTCGAGTATGCTAAACTTCAAAGTTTTGACTAACTCTAAGTTGTTATACCAAAAAACAGCTCAATTATTAAAGTTCCATCATCTAATATTTAAAAAGTATTATAGTTCACCCTCTACAAAACTGATATTCTCATTAATTTCATTACATAAGTTCAAGACCAACATTGAGCAAAGACTCTACCCTTCAAGATAGTGAATTACTCTAATACAACTCAACAACTCGATAGGAGCTCCTTCCATCAAAATATCATCTGCTTCGGCATAAAACACTATACAATTTTGTCCCTTGGTGTAATAACTACCTAGTAAGTCACTTATCTTGGGATTAACCTAAACCGAGCACACCAAACTTTAGAGTTTCAAACTCTAGGTTGCTACATAAAAAAATGCCTCAATAATTAAAGCTCGATTAGCTAGTTCTTTAAGGGATGTTACATTGAGTAGACCCTATATTTTTCCCTTGGATTATTAATAAGAAAATACTAAAATTGATACATATATGTCATAAAACTAAGAGCAAAATGGTTATGGAGTCTATAAGAACCTTTTATAAGGATTTAGGGGTCTAAACACTCAATTTAAAAGAAAAGGAAGCCAAGCACAAATGAAACAAATATATTGGACTGTATTTGCAATTTACCCAATTAATAATTGAAAGACATCAGCTAGCTGAAAGAAAGGGAAACGAATCAACAAAGCAGGAGCAGCTCTTGCCAGGATGTCAAATAAAAAACTTATGTACTCATTTAGCATGAAGCTGAATGTAATATATTTAGTGATAAAACCATGTTGTTTCAATGAAAACTTAAAAAGTACAAAAGCACTAGTGCAAACTACAACAGCAGAAAGAATAGGAAGATGGACTCATTACCTCACACGAAGAAGTCTGTCCCATTCATTTTCTTCTGTAACAGTAACACCATTTTCCTCTCTTTTCTCGGAGTTTGTAAGGGATAGATCATCAGTTGCTGCAGGAGGGGATTCCCCTTCCCCTTGCTCTTCCGTCAGCTCATCATTCCATTCAACTGCCTGATTACAGAAGAAGCAGCTTCAAGGGAAATAGTGAATAACATTAAGTAAAAAAGAAACGTTCAGAAACGGCTAGAAAGATGACCACTGCATCAGTCACTTGTTGGAATGACAATCGATGGTTGGCTATATGATTCTGTCATGATCAATAAACAATATATTTATTTACTACAACTGGAAGAGGTTTATTTTTAGAACATCAGAAACACAAAACAATAATAACAATACTCAAGCCTGTCTCCACTAATAGGATGTGGCTATAAAGGTCCTACTAGAGGCACTCATCGCTAATTGTATACAAGATCTTGATGCATGTTAGAGGTTTTTCCTTTAAATATATAAACCCAAGCTTGGGCCAAGACGATTTGCAGCAAATTCAGATAATGCTAATTAGTGATCTGTAAAACAATTCATTGAATGCGCACCTTCACAGAGCCAAGCATATCATTTTCTGCATCTGCTTCAGCATTCTCTGGCGATCCAACCTGAAGATTAGTGCGATCTAGCAACTTCATAATTGCATTATCATCCCATACTATCTTGTTACTTCCATCTGTACATTTATCTTGATAGACATCTCCCAAGCCACCTCCTTTCTTCCTCTGCTTAAGTTCCAAATCTACCAGTGCATTGTCCATAGTGCTATTATTTTCACTTAAATCTTTCCCAGTGCCAGCTGAACCACTGAAGAGCTCCTCTGTACCCCATCGTAGAATGTCAGCCACTTCCTTCTGTGATCCAGACTTATTCACAAAAAGCTGATCAAGCATCAGTTTCTTCTTAGCAAGCTGTAAAATCCGTTCTTCAACACTAGCTCGAACTACAAGCCTGTACACTAGCAGCCTATTTGACTGCCCAATTCGATGTGCCCTATTCATGGCCTGGATATCAGCATGTGGATTGAAATCAGAGTCATATATAATCACTGTATCAGCAGTGGCCAAATTAATCCCAAGGCCGCAAGAACGTGTTGACAATAAGAAGACAAACCGACTTTTATCTTGATTAAAGCGAGTGATAGCTGCCTGACGATCAGCTACAGATACAGAACCATCCACTCTCTCATACGTCTTGGGGCCAAACTCCACATTCAGATAATCTTCAAGAATGTCAAGAAGCTTGGTCATCTGCGAGAAAATAAGTACCCTATGACCCTCCTTATATAGGATCTTGAGCATGGAATGCAAAAGGGTCAGCTTTGCTGAAGCTTTGATCCTCATTTCATGAAGAAATTCAAGAGACCCAGATTCAGGCTCAGTACCAGGTATCAAATACGGATGATTGCAAATTTTTCTTAACTGCATCACTATGTTTAGCATTGATTGCTGTGCAACCCCTTTCCCGATATTCCTCAATAACTGATAATTCTTGGTTAAAATTGCCCGGTAATATTCTGCTTGGATGGATGATAGCTCAACAGGAACTGTGCATTCAGTTTTGGGTGGTATATTTTGCATGGCATCCTTTTTCAATCGCCTGAGCATATGTGGAGCAACAAGTTTCTTAAGCTCCTCTACTTTCTCAGTAGTATTGAGGGAATTAAAC
Source organism: Lumnitzera racemosa (assembly GCA_024138005.1). NCBI lineage: Eukaryota > Viridiplantae > Streptophyta > Magnoliopsida > Myrtales > Combretaceae > Lumnitzera > Lumnitzera racemosa. The sequence goes on from JAMXBC010000005.1 coordinate 80,901,788, forward strand.
TTCTCCTCAAATGATGAGATAGAGGGAAAAGAAACAGGTTGCAAGAAACTAAGCAGGTTATACATCTCACCAAGATTATTTTGAAGAGGGGTGCCAGTCAAAAGCACACGATGCTTGAAAGAGAATGTGTTTAATAAGCTGAAAAGCTTACTCTCTGAATTCTTCAGTCGATGGCCCTCATCCACCACAAGGACTTCCCATGGGACCCCACGCAAATGAGAGGAATCAGCAAGAACCATTTCATAAGTGGTCAAAAGAACATTGAATTTATATGAAGCTGTTTTACTACTAGAATCTTGTGGACCACTAGCATGCCAATCAAATTGGCGAATAATAGCCCTTGCTTTGGCACATCCATGATATTCTACTACATTCAAGTCAGGAGCCCACAGTGAAAACTCAGAAAGCCAGTTTGGCATAGTTGATAACGGAACCAAAACTAAACAAGGCAGAGAAGCTTTGAACTCAAAATACAAAGATGAAATAAATGCACATGCAGATACTGTTTTCCCAAGGCCCATCTCATCTGCAAGTATAACATTTTTAGATTTGTGCCAACACCTCCTCAACCAATTTAGTGCCTCAAGCTGATGAGGGAACAAAGAACCTCCCTTCAGTTCATTAGGTTGCTCTGTTAGCACGAATATCTCAGTCTGGTGACTATCCCTCCTGGGAGAGTCATGCCTATGATTGTCTTTTTCCTGGGTCTGCTGCTCCAGCTTGTTAAACACATGAAGAAGATCTGAGGATTCTTTAAGAACAGGCTCATCTAATTTTTCCCAAGTGCACTCATCATAAGGAAGGCATGTCCATTTCACAAGAGCTTCATGAGTACCATCCTCAGAGGTACGAAGAGCAATGATACGCTGAGGCATTTTCCACCGTTCATCAGAGATATTTATAACCGCTGTACCATATTTGGCCTTATAATTTTCCAGTTTTCTCTTGGCCAGAACTTTCAGCTGGGATTCAGGTATCCAACTATTATGGATATGAGATCTGCCAACCCACTTAACCAGAAACTCATATGAGGAGGGCTCTTCATTGACAGATACAGATTGAGCAAGTTTTTGTGAAGAAGTTGTGATCTTGGAATCAGCACCAACTCTCATCTCCACATCCATTGCATTTTTGTCATTACTCTCTGCACAGATTTGGAGTTCACATGCTTTTGAGATATCACTTTCACAACTCCCTAATTTAGCCCCATTAGCATCAGCAGCCACCCTATTGTCCCCTTTTTCCAAGTCGTTTGGTCCCTTACAAGAGTCATCAGGCTTCTCAACAACAGTGGTCTCAGAAGACGATTCTATTTTTTCTTTCCTCAATGTATCCAAGCTATTCCTACCCTTAGAGTCTTTAGTTGAAGATCTCCGATACACGTTCATTTTCTCAGATTTAACTTCATTGGACATGCATTCCTTTGGTTCCAAGCTCTGGGCCATTGTCTGAGTATCAAAGGTAAGGTCATCCCTCTTCCCTACTTCTGATTTACTTTTACCTGAAGTACTCTTATCCAATGGCTTGTCTTGATTCATTGCAACAGGTGAGCCATCAGAATGCAGGTCATCAATGATGGCCTCTGATACTTTGTTTGATGAGTCTATACCGTTAGCTTTAATGCGACAACCCAAAACGCGGTCAACCTGAGAAATGTTTTTGATGGTAACACCATGATGCTATTCATTCATGAAAATAACTGCCACATTATATTGAAAAAAGAAAAATAGGATTTCATCCAGGATAGCCTTACCTGCTGAAATTCACCCATCATGCTGCTTCCACATGTGTTTATTACATCCAGACGATTATCTCCTTTTGTTGGACGGGGATTTATCTCCTTTACATTCCGAGGAGGCTTCTGAACCAAGAAGTACAAAATTGCTAATTGTAAGACCACAAACAAAATGAAAGAATCAAGCTGGTAGCAGAACAGAAGTAACCATGCAAGAGATTATTTCCATTATTCAGTCAACAAGAACATAAACAAGATGCTCGATAAAGCACACCCAACTGATGTATATGACAAATCTACTCCTATCTACAAAAAGCACAATGCAGAATATCCCTCAAAAGTAAATACAATAAGAAAGAAGTTAATGGGTTTCTCTGCATCTGGAGAAATCATAATCAGAATGTGGACAGTTTATGAAAGCAAAATGGGTTGCCTAACATTCTCCCAGTTTTAAAAAGAAAAATGGGTTGCCTCATGAGAATAGTAATAGAAGTACGTGGAAATGAATTCTATGTTGACAGAATTTTTTTCCCAATTCCATTATCAGGAAATAGGTTGCCTAGAACATGGATAATTTCATAGCTATTAAATCTGGATAGGAGATTTAGAGAGAATAGAGAGAGAAGAAAAATTGCAGGGATGAGAAAAGATGAGGATCCAAGAACAAAAATATCTGATAAAAGAGAGCTGAAACAAAGACAAAATTTTTTAACAAAGGCAACACCGACTAAAAAGGCAGCAAATTGATCTGTCTAGGGCAGAACGATATCAAACTAGATAGACAGAGCCAAGAGACCTCATTGCATATATTGATTGTTGTTAGCAATTTTCCATATCGATGTAGATCACAAAGCAACAGAATAAGAAATACAAATTTTTCATTGCTCATTCATCCATGTCCTTTCACTTGAGCTGACAAGAGCCTATGTATCCAAAATTGAGCAGTGAAAAAAAAAAACAAAGAGAAAGGTAGTGAACAGAAAAAGATGCAAGGTTCAGCAGCTCAATATAATTCCTATTTCAAATACCTCACAAAACCACATGATCCATTTACAGTTGACACAGATAACCAGGGAAATGGATACGGTTAGGCATACCTCCTTATTTAGCACACCAGATCTTTTCGTTCCACCATTCTCCTTAGAAGCAGAGGGGATTCTCCTATCATTACTTTTCTTCTTTTTGGATGGAACCTTTTTCTTAACAGGCTTTGCTGATTTTTTTTCGGATGTGCTTTTCTTAGTAGTATCAACTGTTTCCTTTCCCTTATCAGTCCTGCTCTTCTTCTGAGTGTCATTCTTTTGGATGCGTTTCCTCTTCTTAACCTTTTTGGCAACAGCACCAATTGCAAGAACAACTTGGTGTTCCGGATCAACAGCATCAGATGAAGAATCAGGATTTTTCTCTGGGACTTTATTATTTGGTTTTGAAGTCCCCGGTTGTGAGTCCGATGAGTCATCCATGGCAGAATATGACTTCCTAGATGGTGGTGCTTCTGTTTGAGACATATCCACCGTGCTTTCATCCACAACACTTGGAGGGGATGAGCGACTATCACCATTTGTAGGACCAACATGCGTTAGGCGACTTGTCTTGGTGCTATGCACATCATCCACTAGAGACCCATCCAGTTTTCCATCAGAAGGTTCAGCCTCTGGATTTAAGACAACCTTCACTTTGCTGGACAACCTTTTTCTGGGAATGATGGAGCTTCCCAGAATTTGGGCAACTTTCTCTGTACTTGATGATGTATTGAATCTTGCGCCAACAAGCTTTGTTCGAGCTCGTTTTGAAATGGAATCCAGATTACCCATGGGCTCGATTGGATCATTCTTCAGGCAGCACTTTGGACACTGCCACTTTCCAGATGGAATTCGCTTCATATAACAATTAAAGACAGTGGATCTTAAGTAGACATTTGAATATAGAACAAATATGTTCACAAACAATTTGAATATAGAGAGCAGGAGCATACTATTTAAACCAACCTTAAGAGGAGGATTAAGGCACTGGAGATGGTAGGTCCTTGGACAGCTATCACAACAGAGCAGATTCCCACCCAGATCACAGACAACACACTCATAGTAATACTGGATGAACAACAATTTGGCATTTAGAAGTTAGATGGTTTCGAAAATTGAAAATATATTAAATGCTTTCCATATCCAAGGAAGAGAAGTATCCAGAATACCATTCTCAGTATTACAGATATTCATCTGTGAAAATTTTAATTTATAAGTCCACAATCACAAGAAATCAAAATAACACATTACATAAAAAACTCTACACCCCCCACCCACCCACCCAAGAGACAAAAAAAAAAAAAAAGGTAATAAACTACAACAGACAAGGGAATTTGGCTAGCTATACTCACAATTCCATCTGTTTGTAGACACATACCAACATACAACAGGAATGGGGAGGGGGAGAGGGTGAGGTAGGGGATGCCTGGAAAGAAGTTAAAGGGCAGGCATTTAACTAGACAAGCATCCTATTTCTTTCCAACCAAACTGCATATTATGAAATATCTCTATAGTGAAATGAGCATGAGAAAGACTTCAAAGTTAGAATGAAGTTAGAATCAAGAAATTAGAGACTGCTACAAAGTTCAGAGCACAGTACTACACAGTGTAGATATTGCTGCATGGATCCGTATGAATGAGAAGAAAATTCATCTATAAAACATAAATCCAGTTCAAAGTTAAATTTTTCTGTTCTATTTTCTGAAAATCCAAGCATACCACAAAGTCAGACATTACACTTACTCCCTCATAAAAGAAAAACAAGTTATCCCTAAAATCTAACTTAACATTGAGCATAAAACTATACAAGGACATATTAATAAGAAAAGCGGAGATACCTTCATAGATAAAAATACAAAAGTTGTAAGCCGCTTTTATGTGGTCTGACTTACCCCATCATTTCCTTTCTTCTTAGAAGCTGCCAAATTAGCATTGGTCTCAACTTTTGGCCGGTGTTTAGCAGAGGATGGTTTTCTCAAAGATTCTGCTGGAGCTGAAATCTGATCATTACTGTTGGACGAGTCCAATCCACTAGGTAGCTTTCGCCGTTTCCGCTTCAAGACCCAGTTTCTATCAAGTAATTTGCTGGCCAAAGAACTATCATCCTTCATCTTAAATTCTCTTTCTTACATCAAATATCAATTTTAAGCGGTAACCACGTCAGGAAGTTCAATCTCTGAGCTAAAGGTGAAGGCGATACCTGCGGATAGAGCACCCTAGAATGAGAAGCAAAGAAAGGGTCTACACAAATGCAGAACTTGCTAACACAGTAAAACATAAATAATCACTCATTAATTAGGAGGGAAACAGCATGCATGCATTTGAATATTAGTGTGCATGTACATATTTATCAGCTTTTGTGTGCAAAACTACCCTAACATCAAAGTGATGCCATATCCATTTAATGGCAAATTAGTGGTATCTGCTCATAAAAGCCACGAGATGGGTGCTTAATAAGCCAATGCATGTGCCATTCAACATAAGCCTGATGACGCAGGGACAACAGCAATCAGATTATGCGAATTCAGTTCCAGTTTAAACATAGCATTTTAGCCTGGAATTCAACCAGCACTTTCACAAACACAGAATTGCACTACAAAGACTTTGTCACTGCTGCAATCATATTTCACTAAATTTGCTGAGTCGAACAAATGACCAAATGCATATTCACAATCCTGTTTCAATCAGAATATTGAAGTGACACATTTCAAAGCCACACTCAAGTCCATTATTCCAAACTCCTTAGTATACAAACAAAACCATGAACAAGCACAAATAGTACTAGAATCTAAATTATCAAATCAAGACCAAAGCAATAAGCAACCACACATATTCTACCTAAAAGTAAACCCCATTCCAGAATTGACTTCAAACCCAGATTTCTCCAAAACCGCAATCACACAACCACCACCACCAACATCAAATTAAACACAACAATGACAGAAACGAAAATCTCACATAAACCCAGAAAAGCAATCCAAACACACAATCAAACTAGATAAGAAATGCGCAAACTTTAAACACCATCAAAAGACTCTTACACAAAAAAAGAAAAAAGAAAAGGAACAATACCCAAGATTGAATCTTTGAGCTTGGCAATATTAACAAGTAAAGATCAAAACCAAGTCTAATTAAGCTACAAGATTAAAGGTCTCTGCTGTATAGTGTGTGAGAAGAGAGTCAGAGATTTAGGGCATGGAAGCAGAAAAGGGCCTCGAGAGGAAGAGAGAAGGGGGGAAGAGAGAGAAAGAGAAAGCGAAGGATGTGCTTATGCTTGCTTGTGTGGGGGCACCAAAACCAAAACAACACTTATATTTATATAAAATATTTAAGATTTATTATTATGAGTAAAATAGAGAGAGGATAGGAAAAAGAGAGAAAAAGGGCGAAAGCATACGTCGATTCCGGGCTCGTAGGACGAGGACCGGGGATGACTTACATGGCAACCAAACACACACACACACAAACTCATACCCCCCCTTCCGACCATATCACATTTACATCACATCATATGTATGGATTTTCATTTAAATACATACTTGTTAACTACTTGATCTCGATTTCGATTTCGATTTTGCGTATTCCAATTTTTGGCAACCCAATTGCTGTTGTAGTAGTAAAGAGAGAGAATTTAGAGAGAGAAAGAAGAGAGAGATAGAGAGACATGTATGTATATTGTTGTTTTGTAAAAATTTAGTACCTTCCTCGTTTCCTGTTGTTCAATGCACGTAACCAGTGGCAACTTGCCACGTGGAACCTCCTCCTTTCAGTTCCAACTCCTACTTCAGCCCCCGTGCCCTTCATGTCCAAATCGCCCCTTTTCCTCATTTCTTCCCCCAGCTTCTCTCTCTCTCTCTCTCTCTTATCCTCTCCTGCCTAAACAAAGGCCTCACCTTTCTCGGAGAAACACACAGAGGGAGACAGGGACAGAGAAAGGTCTTTGCAGATGTTATACCATGTTTGTGTTTTATGCTCAACTAGCGGAACACGTATGCACGAGCACTATTTTTAGAATATATATATAGTCTTGCTTGCTGCTACTTCTCTTCTGAGTTTGTGTTATACAAACTAAACAAATGTGCTTTAGTTTTGATTGCTTTGTGGAGAATTCAATTATCGATTTTGCTTGAAGGTTTTTCCATGACTTTGTTTTTACTCTTATAAGCCCTGTGCTTTACTGTTTCTTCTTTTCTACTTCCATTCTCCCAAAATAGCAATTCCTTCTCCCATCATCCTATGTAATGTCAGAACGTAGCTTGTTGCCCTAACAAAAACAGACACTACTAATTTAATAAAGTCTGCTAACTATGATCGAAATAGTGTATAATTATAGTATGATGAGAATCTAACCGTATATTATGCGGTTTGATTGGTGCGCTTTTATAATCGCATTAGAGATAGGTTCTTTTCTATTTTTATTTATGTCTTGTTTGGATAAACACCATTACTAATTAAAATAGTTTAACAAAGTTGATTAAATTACCACTAGATTATATATTATTTGCAGCTCACACCGTATATTGTGTGATCTGACTAGCGGACTTTTACGTTGATGTTTAACGGTGTATACCTTACTGTTTTCATCTATATCTTGTTTGGATAAATGACCGTTACAAATAAAAATAATTTAAAAAACAATTACAAAAGTTGATCAAGTTACCCGCTAAATTTTATATTACTTACAATTAACCCCGACATAAATCACAAAGTAGGATTTATTAACTTTTTACACCACATAAGCATAATTTCCCATAATGGTAAAAAATACAATTGTGATCGTAAGCCCTCTAAAGTAAGTCAATTATGATCATTTTCAAAAACCAAAAATTTAGTAAGTTATGGAAAAAAATACAATTGTGATCGTAACCCCTAAAAATAAGTCAGTTATAATCATTTTCATAGATAAAAAATTTAGTAAGTTATTATAATAAATGACATGGTTATGATTGAATCTTAAAAGTGAAGTAATTATGATCTTTGTCGTAGAAAACCAACAATTATAATAAGCCATTAAAGTTAAAGAGGCGGTTATGATTAAATATACTTAAAAGGGAAAAATCAGTTGGCATTACATGTTAAACCGATACATTAACCCGCTAAATCAATACATTAAAATGACTATTTCATCTAATATCTTAGCCTACTAATATTGTTACGCCCCGAAGTTATAGAGTCACAACAGTCTTACCGTGTAAACCATTCTATGATAATAACTAATCTCATAGTATCTATCATAAATATAATCTACATAAAGCGTCAACGACTCATCGCTTTGAAGTAAACAGTCCCATTTAAGTATTTAACTACATATATAGTAATTATCACAAATTTTTAATAAACATACATAATTGTATATAAAGTCCACAGAACTTCTCAAGAAACTCTACATAAACATAATGGTTCACTAATTTTATATAACAACTATCGGTCTTTCAGTTTTAAACTATAAAAAACACACTAGCTACATATCCACTAAGCAAACTGATCCTTACACCCCTAGCTTCAAAATAACTAACCTCTAGACAATTGTATGGCGGCATAATACTTGAAATAATCAGAAATCAGGACCTGCAAAAGGATCTATAAGGGTATTAGTAACTACAGCTCAGTAAGTTGAATTAGAGACTAATGAGAGTATACAAACACAAACAAGATTATCAAGTAATTATTTTAATACAATGCAACAATTAAGTGTCATCACGCAATATAGTCTAGTCCGTTGCGAAATCAAAGAAATTTCACCCGCTCAAATCTAAGTTGAGGAGTTTCCATATTATGCAGCAACTCACAACCAAATCTAAGCTTATGCAATGGAGACACCACTCCTCCCGCGACTACCTTCGAACCATTAACTTCACCCTCGCCACAACCTCTTCTCCTGTCACTTGATTCGACTAAGGATGAAGAAAGAACCATTATGCAATCATACGCTATCCCTTTCGAAGGAGTCGATATTTGGTTGGAGAATTCTAATGATCTCCTAACAGGTTGCAATGCATGACATTTTTTATCATTAAAGTTGAATAAGATTAAATTTCATTTAGGGTATTCAAACAATTTCACACCACTTTAATCAATTATATTACAAATTTCAGCACGCATTCAGATACATCAAACGCATGAGTAAATTAATTAAAATCACAATCATATACAATCCTAAGTCTCCGAGTACCATAAAATAACACTTTAATACAATGAGTAATAACCCAACTTACTTGAAATTTCTCAATCGTCCGATCACTCAATTGCAAGCCGATTCGTCTCTGTGTATTCTATAATACAAATAGGTCTTTTTAGTACTTATACTTTAATGATTCATAGTCTAAGTTATAATTTAGCTTATTTTTTTCTATGTATACCTATTATTTACTAATGATTCATTCTACCCTATTTCGAGATTTGGTTTCTAAATTAAATTCTAGTTTTAATTCTGGAATCTTAAATATGCTCGAATCCTAATGTGAAATTAATCACATTAAACTTGAGTATTCTAATATTCTATTGGGCCTTAATTTAGTATTCTAAACTATTCGGTATATACTAATCCTAATTGGGGTACCAAATTTATTTCTTAATGTGAGAAAATCTTACATTTTTTTATACAATTATCTAAAATTAAATTTTGTTTCAGATTTATTATATTCTGATTTTTATTATTGTATTATCTAATTAAACCTAATTTTTCATATTTATTAATTTTCCAATTCTACATATTCCTAATTTTCTACAATTACCATATAATTCCCTCATTAATTACACTTAACGGTCCAAAGGCTAGGATTATGTTTCCATATCAGAGATTAACATCCCTAACTCTCTAATTACTATTTAAATCAGTAATTAATGTCTTAATCACCTAATTAATCCAAAATTACTTAATTTTTCTATCATTTTAAGGCTAAAAATTTTGAAATTTAAATTTAAAAAAAATGGCTTCATAGCACTGTTCTATATCACTTAAGCATTCTACAAAAAAAAAAATTTGAGCTCCAAACTACACTCCCAAACCTATTTATTTCTAATCCTAATCATGCTTTGTTTTACTTAATTTCTTAAGAACCTTATATTTTCAAATGTGATTATACTTAATCACTATTTTTTCCCTAAATATATATACAATAAAACCTTAGAATAATAAATTTTATAATTTTCTAGGCAAAATAAATAATTTTACAAAATTATACAAAATCGAAGCAGATAAGAAACTCATCCAATCCGACAGCTTTTGGCCTTCCAACACCGGTTCAAGTGTATTGGCCGATCTAAGCGGTGAGTCTGGAGTAGGGTGGTGGTGGTGGTGGCTCGGTCCCGGGTAGTGGAGGTGGTGCATGGGTTTGGCTCACTAGCCCTAACTATACAGTTTTTATTTCTTTTTTTTTTTTTTACTCTAGTTTTTCTCTTAAATTTAGATGCTCTCTATTTTTCTCTAATTTCTAACTATTTAAAGGAGTTCTATAAATTTTTTCCCTATTTATAGAGATTTGTGGTAACTAATGTGTATTAAATTAGACAAAATATTGCCTAAATCCCTTAATTTTTTGCTTTTGTGTTGTTTGATTTTAATTGGGCAATTTTTTTCTTCACTTCTTGACTTGCCACAACCACATCCACCCCATTCCTGATTTCTCTAATTTTTTTCTGATGTTTCCTTAATTAATTAATAATTTTCTTTAATTATTTAATAAGTTTTTAGCTACTTTAAAAAATTTTGCGTATTTTCATCTATACGTAAATACATGTGGGGTATATGTAGATATTTCTAATTATTATTTAGGTCATTCTATGATTTTTAGTATATATATATAATTTATCTCTAGTAATTTATTAGTTATTATATTATATTGTTCGCCTTTTTGATAATTAAAATTATTATACTTAAAATTTGAAAATTTTATAGTCTCCTATTTTATTACTTATCTTCTTAAATTCAAGTTTACGGGGTCATTTTTACTAATATTTCTATCCATAGTTTATAATTTGAGTTTCATTAAATCCTTCAACCGATCGCCCTAAACTTTGTGTTCTAAGTTCAATCCTATGGTCACTTAACTTTGCTTTAGGGCTTACAAATATGACATATTAAATTGTAAATGTAATTAGTCGAGACTTGATAATCTTATCGATTTATGTTTGAATTACACAGGTTTAACCCTAATCTAAAATGTTAGTTAATAAATCAATATAAATTGGCTAGAAAATAATAGATTAGTGTTCATATTGTGCTCATATAACGATATGCGAGCCGAATTTGAGTTTAAAGATTTTGTTTTATCTTAAGATTTATAGTTAAGTTGCAAATGAGTCAAGCAAAACTTTTTAAGACTCAAGCTTAACATATTTAAAAAATTATTAAACTTGAATTGAACTAAGCTTTCATTAAGCCTAAAATTATAGGTTTGAGCTTATCTTGTTTAGAAAATGACCTTTATTTTGATATTGAACATAGTACATTCATAAATTGATCTCAAGTAGCTCAATTCATTTACAATCCTATAAGTATAAGATAGGGTTAATGTTAGAAAGCTAAAAATAGAAAACGAATAAATATATAAATAAATAGATGAATGAATAAAAATTAAAAATTAGATTATTATAGAGATTATGTATATTATATAATATAGATATAATATCTCTTGTTATATGATATATATACAAATATATAAATCATATGCATATTAGTTTTTGGGTCTCGATTATATATATATATATATATATGTACGTATATAACTTTTGCTTATAAGCTTAAGTAATAATTCAAGTTTGATTCGTTTACAAATTGAGTTTAAATAGAATCGAGCTTAAAGAGCTTTCAACATCTCAACTAAATAGATTGACCTAAAAATAATCAATTAGTGAGCAAGCCGGGCTCATATAAGGTTATATGAGTCGAATTTGATTTTGAGGTTTCTTTAATGAGTAGCTCATGACTTCAAAAATAAGGAATTTAGACCTCTTAGATTCTAAGCATATGTTTAGATCCCTATGATATGCCCTTTTTCCTTATAAAATGATACATTAACTAAATTATTATCAAAAGGAGATAAAAAAAGGTAACTATTGACCAACTGATCCTATAAGATTTTGAAAAGAGCTACTAGATCGATTTGTTGATTAAATAAAGAACCTTGCAAGAAATATGAATTGTGATAGTAGTGATGTTGATAATCATGGGATCTAATCCAAAACTCAATCATATGTATGGTACCTGTTTTACATTTTACTTATGTGTATTTTTTTATGTTTATTTATTCTAACTATTTTTTTTTTCATTTAAATGTTTATCTATGTTTTAGTTGGACGAAACATAGTTGATGTACATAAAGTTTTGATGGAATACTTAAAAAGACGTTAATACAACAACCACCTATTAAATATTATACATTTGAGAATCATTTAAAGAAACAATAATTTTGGTACATGATTTGAGTTATTATTAAAATCGCGCTTCATCATTAAAAGTCCTTGACTATAATCTTTTCAATTGCTACCCCTTATATGCTGCAACAAATAATGAACATCAAGTTTGCAGTTAATAAATCATCATGGCACTACAAAATAGACCGGTTTACATGTCATGAGGTAAAAGAAAATATATCACAAAAAGTACGTTTTAATAATTAGGCCCCTAAAATTTAATATTTAGGAGTTTTTGTTAGAAAACATATATAGTGAGTGACTGAATGAATAACATTTTATAGAAACATAAGAACATTTACATGGTGATGGTTTAGTATAAGGAATCGAAAATATAGGAAATAGTTTCTATAAGAATCAAGATTATCCATAAAAACATTAAATAATTATTAAAATTTTAAGATACTACAATTTAAAACTTCTACAAAAAAGATAAAAGAGTAACTATTAATTTAGATCTGTCAAACTCTACTTTTCACCTTAATAACTTGTTTTTTCTAATAAAAATAAATGAGTCAACACCCTAATTAATTATATTAAGTATGCTTTGTACCAACTACAATTGAGGAGGGAGAGAACGTGAAAACCATTTTTTTGAATTTTTTTAACATCTATTAGAGCTCAATATTAATAATTGCACTTATTTATTATTGTTGAAAAATACCAAACTTTTATTCTTAATGCTTAAATCATATTTTGCTAAGTACCAAAATTATGGTGGGTAAAAGTTAATGATTAATGTTTTAAAGTACCAATTGGCACATTACCATGCCAAAAAAATTCATTGGTATTAACTATTTCATTATTTAAGATCTTCAAAATTTTCATCATCAACCTACTTTATAATTTTAGATTTTTAAATTACTATATATTACAATTATCTGAACAATTATTTTAAGTAATAAATCATAATTACAGGTCGACTACTAATGCATTAAATTAGATGCATATGATGATGTACATAAAGTTTTAATGAAATACTTAAAAAGATGGTAATACAAAACCTCTCTTTAAATTTTGTTCAATTGAGTTCCATTTGAAGAAACAATAATTTTGATATATGATTTGAATATTATTAAAATCACACTTCATCTTCAGAAGTCATTAACAATAACTTTTTCCATTACCACCTCCTCTATATGCTAGAAGTACAATTTAACAATTAGGCTCGTAAAAATTAGTATTTAGAAGTTTTTGTCAGGAAATATATATATATACACATACATACACTATAGCAAATAACATACCTGCTAAAGTATAAAACAATTACGTACAGAATTTATAACACTAAAGTGGCTAATTTGCTTCTTTTTTTTTTTGAACTATCTTACTCCTTTTTGTATTTCTAATTAAAAAATAAACTCATCAACCCATTATTATTCATTTAGTGTCTTAAGCAATTTAGTTTTATTAAAAATTTTAAACATTATACATATATGAATGCACACTTTTGCATTTGGTACAAAGAACTTTAAATTTGAATTCAACTTCTACATTCAATTATAGAGCAATTTATTTATATCTACGTTTTACTTTCCGTAGATATTGAAATTATGCATAGTCCTGTTATTAACTAAGAGAAATTTACGGTGAAAATTAATATATAGAGATGGGTTGAGAAAATTCCAATTTAAACCATATATAAAACATCTAATAAGTTATTTAAGTATTCATTTTTTTATTAAATAATTTTAATTAGAAGCCTAAATAGTAAATTTAAAGGAGCGGTTACTTAAGCCTCTTCTAACTTAAATAATATAGATATTAAGTAACTTAGTGAATGACATATTGTGTAAAACAATAACATTTGCATGGTGATGGTTTGGTTTGAAGAAACAAAAGGAAATAGTTTCCACAAGAATTAAAGATTGCCAAAATATACTTTTCACCTTAATAATTTGTTTCTCCTTAAACAAAATGAATGAGTCTACCCCATAATTAAGTATATTAAGCATGCTTTATACTAACTAGAATTCAGGAAAAAAGTGAAAGAGAGAGAGAGAGAACACGAAACCATTTTTTGAATTTTTTTTCTTTTTACATTTATTAGAGCTTAATATTAATAATTGCACTCACTAATTGTTGTTGAAAAACACCGAACTCCTCTTCTTGATGCCTAAATTATTGCATTATCTTACTAAGTACCAAAAATATCAGGGGGGAAAAGTTAATAATTAATGTTTTGAAGTATCAATTAGTACATGACAATGCCTTAAAAAATTCATCGGTCTGTAATATTTCATCGTTTATTCAATGTCTTCGGAAGTTTCATCATTAACCCTCTCTATAGTTTTACCTTTTTTTTTATTACTATATATTACATTATTGGGAGTAAGATTTATTCTAAGCAAATAAATCCGCACAATAACAAGTACTGCTAATGCATTAGATTATATCCATTAAATAGCATGTATTGTTTTTTTTTTTTTTTGGCCAACAGTATGGCATGTGTTAAACAGATTTACTACTACTTAATTTATTTCCAATATTAACTATTTATGTATGAAAAGGTTAAAATAAGGAAACAATTTTAGTTGTAGATATTTACTTTTCCTTCCTTTTTTATTTACCTTTCCCATATTGAAGAGAAGGAAAACTAATCCAAAAACAAAAAAAGGAAAGAAAATTGGTAGTTAATCCCTTGTTATTATAAACCTACTAAATAGGTTTACCATAGATGCAATTTAGTACTTATATGTTGAGACATCAAATTACATAGTATCTAGGAAAGGCTTGGTGTCTTTTAGATGTAAACAGGATATATTTCCATTTTGCTTGCTTTGCATTTGCTAACTTTATCACAAACATATAACATTAATATTACCAATCTATGGTTTTTCAACTTTTTCTATGGCTCAAGTTTTTCGTGATTTTCATACTACATATGAAGACTAATGATATCTTATACTTTTTTTAGTTTTGAATATCTATTAATATCATAATATAATTGGGTTGTATATGAATGAAAGGATAATTGCATGACATGAATATTTTGCCTTGTTTCTTATAAATTCAGACTATAAATATTCATCGATATTGTAGTTAGTATTTTAATTGGTGAGTTTTGCTAGAGTTATAACATTATAATTGACTATATGATATATTTAAACCATAATCATGTCAATAATTATTTAATCATATTTGATTAAATATTTTACAATGATTCAAATTTTCAATCTCATCTCTTTATACATATTTCAAGTCCACTCATATTGAAATTGTATTATCCGCATTGCCTGGAATGTTTCTCATGTTTTTAACCATTCATTTTTTTTTTCCTTTATTTGAGCTAATTTCAAGGGACAAATAGATGTACTAAGAAAACTATTTCATCTAAAGTATATCTTAAAATGGTTGTTTCTATGCACTTTATTCCAAGTTTTAATGAATAGTTATCAACCTAACATATGATTTGTCTACATATCTTTGTTAGATTTTTTAAATCTAATTTTTTTGGCCCAATAGCATCTTGTTCCTAGCAATTGTACATTAAAATTGAGTATTTAGATATTCCAATCTTTATCATATTTAAAGATCTGATCAATTTATCATTTAACAAAATTAAGAAAATAAGGAAAGATACATGCCTACACAACAAAATAACATCACATATAAGTATTGGACTATAATAAATTTATAAGATCTTAGATTAGACTCAAGGAAAAGTTAGATTTAACTCCTGACTAAGTGATAAAGCTTAAGAAGTCTTAAATATAATATAGCATGATTTAAAGAGATTTGGTACAATTAATTTTATGTAGAGATCGTTATACTAACCTATTTGCTCTCACTCTTACTCAAGTAGTTTCATGTACATAGATAAACGCTCCATGAATTTGGATTCAAGATAAACCCATAGAAGAATCTATGAAGAGAATGATTTACCTTGATCATTGATTATTGATTATCATTGTAATCAAACAAATATCACCATAAACCCAATTCTATAAATAGTCATAAGCTATCTAGAGATTAGAGAAACAACTTCATGTTGTCAAATATAAAAAAATAAATAAAAATGAAGGATAAGCTACCTTTCCTTAAAAACAATAGAAGTTATGATATAGACTTCCTAAACATGTCACTTGTGCATTTGAGTTTTCTAAAAATGCATATTACTCTTCCAAGCCTTTCACTCGAAGTTATCTCCCAAACTGTCCATTTAACATCACTTTTTTGACTTGACATGAAAGAGTGAGACTTGCATTGCATGCATATGGCCATATTAATTAATTCCCCCATCCATAAAATATAGTATAATATTAAAAAAAAAAACTAAAATGTAAATAATTAGAGTTCTCTTCATTCTAAATTTTATGTATTTTATTTTACTTTACTACTTTTATTTTTCATTTAATTTATAGAAAAAAGTAAAATAGGATTTAAATTATTAATTTCTTAGATTATCTTTATTGAATCTACACATAACCCAATAAAATTATTATTAAATTTTTAATATGACCATCTCTTTTCAATTCTAACTCCATCAACATACCCCCATGCCTTTTTCTTTCACTCACGTGCATTTCATATATATGTTTAGATCAACAAAAATAAGTCTAAATGGAAAGAATTAAAAGGAAAGGAGGTGATAGCCACTGAAGTGACAAGTAGAAATTGGTAGAAATAGAAGGAAGGTAGTAGAAACATTTCCACTATTTATTTTACTTTTTTTCTCTTTAAAATTGGAGAGATATGAGTGAAAATTGGTAGAAATGTAATATAATTACAAGATTATCCTTAATAATAATATCATTACTATAAAAATAGGGATAATTTTGTCAAATACTACCTATATTTCCTTTCATTTCCTTTTTAAAGACAAACCAAACAAAGGAAACGGAAACATTTCTTCCAATTTTCTTCTTATGTTACTAAACACAAAATAAAAATTATACTTTATTCCATTTACATTCCTTTCTTTCTTTTGCACTCATTTCCCTTTTATAGAAAAGTTAGTTACTAAATGTAATGTAAATCTCTGATTCTCCTCATGCCTTCTACCTCTCTCTTTCTCCTCTACCTCTTGAGAAACAGAGGAGTGTCTCTAAATAAGCAAAGTTTCACCATTCTCAAACATAATTATATATTACTTTTATTATCAATTTATGTTTTACAAACTCAATAAGATGCTCTAGTTTGATTAGTTTAAGGAGAATGCAATTATATATATATATATCTATATATATATATATATATATTGCTTTTAGCTGTTCAATAACTTTACTTTTGCTTTGTAACCTCTCTACTTTACTCTTTCTTCTTTTCTACTTCCACTCAATCATAAAAGCAATTCTTAGAGGGTTATTTTGATAATTGAGCTTCTAACGTAATTTAAAATCATAGATTTTCTTCTTAGGCTAATGGTAAGATTTAGGGAGTCAAGCCTAACTTTAGAGATACTTTAGGAAAATTTGTCTTAATAGGCTTATAATAAAAATCGTTGAAATCAATTAATCTACTCTTAACCTTTCTCAATTGTCTTGCATGTAAGGAAAAGCTTTTCAATACACCTTTATTTCTAATTAGTCTTCTAAGGCTTGTTTTATAAGCTTTAAGCTTATTTTATAAGTCTTATAAAGACTTGGGCTTAATCAAGCCCATTGAATTTGTAAAGGATTAAGAAGGTTCAATCTTATATGTTAATTGTTAAAAACAATCCAATAGCTCATCTAATCTTTCTATTGTTATAATCATCCGGAAATAAAGATAAATGCCAACAATAAAGACCCCATCCCTCTCATTCGCAACACTTGGAGTAGTGGTAAGCTTCTAAGAAATATTTCTACTAGAGTCACTCAACGAATGCTTAAAACAATCAATTAATCATGAACTAATGAAGAACGAGCATGAATGCTTAATTTAATTTGTCTAATCCTCCTCTTATGCCTTACTCTAATAACTTCCGTCTACGTATCATTAGGTAAAAACTTTTCTAAGTTGACTATCATGCATCTTGTACATGATAGACCATTTACAACAACCTTACTATACAAAAGTGTTTCCAATTTTATGTAATAAGAACAACTCCCTATATATGCTTTGCTAATGAAAGATACTACTAATTCTAATTAAGTAAGTAGTTCTAATTAAAGTTGTGTATTAGTATAGTAATTATTCATCTTATGTGATGTGCTTTTTATGTTGATGTTCATGATTCAATACCTTTTTATTTTTATTTATCTTGTTCAAACAAATGACCGATATAAGATGAAAATAGTTTAATGCAATAGTTAGAAAAATTGTCGAAAGAGATTGCTTACTAAATCCTATATTGATTATATTTTATGCAAATGGAAATGACAAATAATAGTATATCATGCAACTAATTATTAAAATCACATTTTACTATTAAAGATCAACCTTTAGTAGATTGTGTAACTGTAGTTTCATATCATAGTAAAAGATATTTTTAAGATTAGAATTTCTCATAAGTGAATTTGATTATGACTTCACTTAAAGAAAAAATAATATAATAAGTAACTATAATAAAAAATGCCACTATATGGGACTTCCTAAAAAACAAGTTACTTATGATTTTTTCTCCCAAAAAATAAATAATAATAGTAACCATATTGATGCAGCTTTGTAGATGTACACATAAGGGCTAACAGTCACATAAGTGGATGAGTCTTATCCACAAGATGGATTGAAGACTAAATGGAAGCCGAAATGAGGCAACCCTTGCACTAACTCTTGGATATGATGCATCAACAATCATATACGAACCTATATACCTTGCTAATATTACATATAATAAGGCAAGTAGGGTTTCCCACCACTAGCTCTTACTGAAGGGGCTAGATAAGGGACACTTGAACTTGAGCTCAATTAATTGTAGGATAAGCATAAGAACAAGAACAAGGAAGGTGAAAATAAGAGGATTATTCATTCATTAATGTTTCGTTAGGGTACAAATGGGCTATGTATAATTGTCATTTAGGGTAACATCCGAAGTTAGCTAAATTATATGAAAGGATAAGATACTAAAAATAACATTACATAAAATACAGGGGTAATATGGACAAATGGAACAAAGGAGCGTGCATTAGGAATCTGTTGGGTCTGTACAATGTCAGAAAAGGAGGAGCATACATGTCAATCTTCTTTTGTCTAACACTAAAAGACTATCCTTAGAATGGACACAAGTTAAAGGTTAGAACATGAGGTAGGTCGGTAAATTAATGAATGGACAAGAAGGGATGCTCGCTAAGCTATCGGGAAGATCGGTTGAGCTATCTACCTACTTTTGAGCCTTTCCTAGATAGGTTGATATGTGGTCATCCTAGTCTTAACTCAAGTATGAATGTAACTTGACTTCCTCTACTTAAGTGATAATGAACTGGTGGAGGCTCAAGCTCCTTGTTAGGTCAATTAAATGAAGAAGCTTGACCTCTTCCTTTGTGAATTACTATACAAAGGCTCAGTTGACCAAGGTGGCTAATCTATGAGCTTAGGAGTGAGTAATAGAGCCACAATTCCTATCTTTCCCTCTAGACTATTTGAGATTTAGGATTAAATCTAGCTTGGATCCATGTTATTCATCCTTAAGGATATATGGACTTAAGTCGGTGACAATAACAATGTGTTCACTTCATTGAATAAAATGAAGAGAGAATAGAATTGCAATTATCAAGGAATGGAATTAAGGTACAATAAGATGTGAATAGATATTACGGTGTTTAGTTTAGTGTAATGGAATTAAAAATACATTGTTCACTTGAGAAAATTAAATAAGGAATAAATTATTAATAGAGAATAAAATGTCCAAAATGCCCATGATTTAATCAAACAATAAAAATAAAAAATATATGGAAAAACAATGCAACTATACACGATGAAAACAGAAAAGCCCTAATCATAGCTTTCTTCCCATTTGAATCCCTAACCCCAACTCTTAACGTTTTCCCATATGAAACCCTAATCCCTTAACAATTATGTGAATCATCAATAGAAGTAAAAAAAAAAAAGAAGGACAACTCAATAATATGGATAATTTCCATAATAAGAAGCAGTAAGTTTCAATCGAAGGAATCACTCATGAGTTCCTATGACAACAAGGATAAGAGAAATGGACTTATTTCTTGATCATACTTGAATTCATCATTGACTTGAATATCTTCAACGATATGAAGAAAAAAAAATCAACGAATTGAGAGGAAACAAAACTTAAGAAAAGAGAAGAAATTGAAAAGGGTCAATAGGGATAAAGAGCATACTAATGGGAAAATTAATTTTAGAGAGAAAGAGGGGGAAGGCGGAAGAAGATGACTTTTAGCTAGAGAGAGACAAAACTTATGAGTGAGGAATGATGGATTAAGGTTTCATTCTATGCAACTATGAAATCATCAAAGGAAGAAAGGAACCCTAGCTTGAGAATGACGACTGTTACAAGTTGATTGGTGATTTTCTTTGAGAGTAGAAGTTGTAAATTTTGATTTTTAACGAGGGTAGTCGGGTAACTAAGAAAGGGAAACTAATAGGGAATATTGATTTAGAGCTTGTAAGTAGGAATCCTCATTTCTTGTTGGGAGGGAACACAAATTCATTGAGATTCCAATTACCTATTACCCAAAACCAATTAAACAAGCGAATTAGAGTTTGATAAGGGAATAAGGGGGGAATGGAATTGCCATCCCCCCTACTGAACACACTGTAAAGGAATTTGACATTCAATACTCATCTAGTAAATCTATTTGGTTAGCCTTTTAGTTGATCTTCTCTAAGACTTGAAATGGTCCATCTACGTTGGGTGATAACTTGCTCTTCTTTAAGCTCAGAAAGCTATCCTTACTTAGATGAATCTACGTTAGGTTACCGGGCTTGAACTCCTTAAGCTATTCTCCTCAACCTTTTTGTTTGAACTTGGAGGCAACTCAAATCAAGTAGTCGATTATCTTATAGTTAATAGTCTTCAATGCCTCAAATTGGTCTATAACTATATGGTCTTCTTAGTAGCTCAGCATGGTGCTTCATCAAGGGGAAGGTCAGGGTTAAACCCATAAACAATCTTGAATGAAGACTTACTTATCACATTATATACCAGTCTGTTATAGGCAAACTTTATCTAAGGTAGGCACAAGTGCCAATATATTAGATTCCTTCTTATTGCAACTCAAATTAATGAGCTTAGGGTCCAATTGACGATCTTGGTTTGCCTATCCATTTATAGGTGACATGAAGGGTTGAATAGAAGCTTTTTTCTAAGACATCTCCAAAGAGTCTTCCAAAAGTGATGAACAAACTTTAGATCCCTATTAGACACTATGATCTTTAGTACTTTGTGCAACTTAAAAATTTCCTATAAAAAGAGAGAAGAGATAGCTAAAGCATCATTAATCCAATTATAGGGTACAAAGTGTATCATCTTGCCAAACCTGTCTATAAATACCATGATTTAGTCCTTCCTAAGGGATGTTTTCGATAGGTCAAGCACAAAATCCATACTCAACTTAGAGCATGGTTTGGTCAAAACAAGTAATAGTAGAAATTGGCCTTACTTAGGTTCGCTCTTAGCTCTCTTATGTACTAAACATCTTTCAAGCACCATGTATAGGTTGCTCATCATCCTAAGCCAGAAGAACCTAGACTTCAATAACTTATGGGTCTATTTCTTACCAAAATGGTCGAACAATTCTCCATTATGCACTTCTCGCACTAGCAATTCCTTCATGAAAGAGGTTAGGATTTACAATTTACCTAACAGAATAAGTATCCATCCTCCACGTGGTAATCATCAATAATTCAACCATCACAGCACCATGTAATAACTAGACCAAGGTGAGGCTCTCCAAGCAACCTAGTCTACAGGTCAATTAGGAAGATATGTCAGGCATTAGCAATGACATTAGCCTTACCTATCTTTTACTTCATCACATAAGAAAACCCTTTCATGAACTTGATTCGTTTAATTGATCTCTTGGATAACTTAGGCTGGGTCTTCAAACACCTCAATGACTCATGGTCAACATAGATCACAAACTCCTTAAGCAACATGTAATGTTGCCATATTGTCAAAGCTCAAATTAAGGAATAAAATTCCTTATCAGAGACTAAGTAGTTGAATAGATCCTTAGAGTTTCTCACTAAAGAAGGAAATAAGCTAGCCCTCCTACATCAATACAACACATATGTCAATGCTAAATGCGTGACACTCTAGCTCAAAAGCCTTTTCAAAGTTAGGAAGAACAAAGATAAGGTTAGTTGTTAGTCTCTCCTTTACTTCGTCAAAACTTCTCTACTCTCGTGCTCCCCACTTAAACTTTAAGGTCTTAGATAGCTTGGTTAAAGGAGCCATAATGGTATTGAAGTTCATGATGCAATGTTGGTAAAAGAAAGCTAGCAAATAGAAGCTTCAAACTTCTACAAAATAAGTCAACACAAGCCACTTAGTGATAGCTTAGACCTTACCTTCATTAACTTAGTTCCTCCTTTACTCACAACAAAACCTAAGACAACCACTTTAGGTCGGCAAAAGTTGTACTTCTTTAGATTCTCGTATGACTTTTCAGCTCGAAGCATAGAGAATACAGTTTGGCGATGTTCACAGTACCTCTCTAAGTCAAGGTTATACATAAGTATATCATAGAAGTATAATACCACAAATATGCCAATCAGGTCTTAGAGCATATGATTCATTAACCTCATAAAAGTACTTAGAAAGTTGGAGAGATTGAAGGAAAGGCATCACAAACACTTAGACAATCTATATCTTGTCTTGAATGTAATCTTCCATTCATCCCCTAACTGCATCTAGATCTAGTGGTAACTCAACTATAAGTCAATGTTGAAGAAGAATGGCTCCATACAGCTCATCAAGCATATCATCAAGCTTCTTTATCAAATATTTATATTTAATAGTAATCATTTTGATAGCTTGACAATATATACATTCTCTATGATTCGTCCTTCTTTAACATTAAAGTTGGCACAGTGCAAGGACTTAGAGATTCACGAAGATGGTCTCACTCAATAAATTCATTCACTTGCTTGTAGAGCTTAGTAGCTTGCTTTAGATTCATCTTATAAGCTAGGCTTACTTGGTAAAGTAGCTCCTAGTTGAAGTTGATGGCATCTTCAATGCCCCAAGGGGTAGTCCCTTAGCAATTCTCTAAGAACAAATCCATAAATTTATTAATAATTCTCTATACCTTAGTAGGTAGTTCAACAAAAAGGTTTGCATATCAACCTTAACCTCATGCAACAATTCAATTCAACTTAGGTCATCACTAGACTCTTCATCTAAGCTCGGTTCAACTAGTTTTGTATTTCTTAACCTTGGTTCAATATCATAGGATTCAGTACGATCTTTTTCCATTCATGTTCAAAGGTATATGTGTTTTTGAATCCATCATAAAGAACCCCCCGATCAAATAACCAAGGTCGTCTTAGCAGTATGTGCGATGTGCACATCAATAGTGCATCACATTGCACTTCATCATGATAAACTGTAATAGAGATTGACATAATAACTTGTTGGGTAACATGAAGAGCTCCTTTCTTATGCAACCAATGCAATTTGTATGGCTTGGTACAGGGACTGGTTGTTAACTTAAGTTTCTATACGATGCTTGTAGAAGCCATGTTAGTACAACTCCTACTATCTACAATTACAGTACATAACTAGCCCTTCACTTGGTCATTCTTATTTGAATTGGTCATGCTCATAGCTTAACAAATGACCATGTTCAAAAACTCATCCTATTTGGTATCTACAATGGCCTCATCTCCTTTAGGGAACTCTTCTTACTTAGTAGACTGTTTCAATTCCTCAACTTCCTTATCAATATTGTCAACTTCAATGGTAAACATCTCACCATTGATGACCATCATTACGTCAATTTGGACATGGGATGGCTATGTAACCAAACCCTTAGCATTTAAATCACTTAATCTCACTTGTTTTCCTCTTCGAGGTCTGCCTCTCTTTGAACTATCTTGTTAACTCTCTGTTAACAAGTCAGGACTTTAGGTTAAGTCGGACCTCTTTGCTTTTACTTGGTTCTAATCTCACATGTTTGCTTCGAGCAAGTCATGCAGGTTGTGTCCAACTTTGAGGAGCTTAGGAATGACCCTGACGTCTCTAGTGTTCAACTCTTTGACTAGCTCAAATCATGTCCTCCAATGTACAAATCCTTTAGATATCTACCACTTCTTAAATCTTAAAACTTTAATCTTCTAATGAACCTAGAAATGGTTTAGTTCTTAGGGTCTTCTATTTTATGTATCAGCATAAGTACCTAGAATTCTTTCACGTAGATCTATGCTCATTTTACTCTACCTTAGCCTTGCAACTTTTAAAAAGTATATTACATATAGTGATTGGGCACGAACCTCCTTTTAATTGCTTTGCTAAGCTCAAATCTCTAGCTTGCCTTCTCTATGTTGGCTTGACTATATGTTCTTCCACCATAGGGTGGCATATCTAGCGAATTCAAGTACAACCACTCACACTTTAGCCAACCATTTACTTTATGGTATTTGAAGATTTTCTTGACCTTATCTTCCCAGTTTAAGTAGTCATCTGTATTGCTGAACTTGAAATACGTTAACATATGTAATTTGACATTCTCCATCCCTTTAAAAGGTCGGATGGCCCTTTTTTGTCTTCATAGCACTCTTTTTTCTCACTCTCTTCAACCTCTTCTAAATCAATTCTCCTTTTAGCTCTCCTCTCCACACTAACTCTATGGTTCCATCCTCTAAATTTTCTATGGTCACCATAGTTAGGTTAGTATCTAGCACCTTATCTATGCCTTTGTTGGGGAGTATCTCAGATATGGGCAGAAGCTTCCTTGGTAGTAGTCAGTCTATTGATGGAATAAGTTAATTTAGCCATCATAGTGGCGAGATCATCTATCTTGTCATCAATATACTTAGTAGTAGAAATAGGTCATTTATGGTGGATAACTCCACTCTCATGTCATCAACACATGCATTGATACTAATATTTGTCATCTTCTTTATTCAAGAATCAACACTAATCACAACATTAAAACACTACTATGAAACAAGGAATCAAACCTCGTACTTTGAAAATAACCATACAATACTACGATCACAACTTTACCGCAATGGTTTCACACAACACGAAATACACTTTGTTTTCAATCACTTAAAACATGGGATATCTCTATTGGCCTAAACTCCACAAGCATAATAACATAACTTCCTAACTACCTCTAGCTTTACCACCATAACTTTAGCAATACTAGTAACGAATCTTATTACACCACACAAGCTCGTAACCTAACTTCACAACTTCAATACCCTTAATACACACATTACACAACTAACTACCCAAAACTATGGGTAACTCTACGCTTGCTCCATAACCTAAAACACAACTACACTGCACTTAATGCCACTTGTACAGCTACATGCACAAATGCAACAATACAGAAAACAAAACACCATAGTAATAGTATGACAAAAATCAAACCACCAAATCCTTGACTCGAACCCACACCTGAGGATTAGAAAGCATAGCCATACGAGTTCTTTCATTACGTACCCATAATTAAGGAGTCTGAACTGCTACAATTTGCTGACCTAAAGCCTTAGCTGAGTAGGACCCTCTTGTGCTCATCAATAGTCACTAGCTGCTGACTAGAGGTACATTTGGACAACAGCTCGGCACATCCAACCAACTCTTCATCCGACCTAAGTTTGAGTTATATCGAATACGTCTAAATTGAATTTGCCTTATAAGAATCACTTGAATAGCTTGGTATTGCTGAACAGTCACCTTGGCTCGGCATCATCATTCAACAGCACGTAGGCTAGCCGAATAGCTGTCCATCTTTTTGCTAAGCATATAACCGCTAGTTACCCACTACGTGTCTGAAGACCCCTATGATAGAATCTTCCATACAGGATACCTCTTTGATGTATTTTTAATTATAACATTCATTATTCCTTGTACATTACTTCTTTTGGGCATTACTCATTTTATCTTTTCCATTTTAGGTAGGTTGCCCTAGCATTTTGAGTATAAATACCCTTGTAATATATAGCCGTATGATAATCATTTTACTTTTGATATTGAATAGATCCCTTCTTCATAAACATTGCTCTCAGCTTGTTTATTTACTTTACTCTTACCTTAATCCTTAAGTAAAGCTAGATAGCAAATACTCTCATTGGATTAGCTCGTGTGTTATATCAAGTTGAGCCATGAGTCTCCAAAGTTTTCCTTGGTGCGTCATATCCTTGAAATTCATTCATGAGTTGCTTATTTACTTTCCTATTTTCATGCATTTCCCCCCTTCATTTTTAAGCTTTCGGTAAGTTTGGACTTACCTTTTTTACAACCAGCCTTGTTAGCCTTTGGCTTCAATTTATATCATAATGGCTCTAACAATGAACGTTACCACAGCTTTAATATCAAGATAATGTGGTTCCATAGATACACATACAGTGGTTAGTAATCACATAAATGGGGTGGTTATATCTGCAAGATGGATGGAAGACTAAATAGGAGTTGAAGTGAGGTAACCCATACACTAACTCTTGGATATGATCCATCAAGAATCACTTACGAACCTATTTACCTTTTTGATAGAATGCACAATAAGTTAAGTAGGGTTTCCACTGGCTATTGCTTAAAAGGCTGGGTAAGGGATACTCAAACTTAAGCTTAGCTATTGTAACACAAGCACAAATACAAGAACAAAGAAGGTGAAAATAAGAGGATTATTCATGTACTGATGTTTTGGCTAAGTATGAATGGAGTGTATATAGTTGCTATTAAGGGAAACATTCTAAGTTAGCTAAATCACATAAAGGGATAAGATACTAAAAATAACATGTACATAAAATGCAGGGGTAATATGGATAAATGGACAAACAGACGTAGGTTAGAGAATATGCTAAGTTCATATAATGTCAAAAAAAGAGAAGCACACATATCAATCTTCTATTGGTTGGAACTAAAAAGAGTGATTGTCTTCAAAATGGCATGGGTTGGAGGTTGCAACATGAGGTAAGTTGGTAGACTAATCGGTAGACATGGAGGAATGATAGCCGAGCTGCTGGGAAGGTTGGTTAAGCTGTCCACTTGCTTTCGAGCTTCTTCAGGATAGGTTAGTACGTGGCCGTCCTAGTCTTGGATCAGTTCAGAATGTAGCTTTAATACCTCCACTCAAGAGATAGTGAACTAGTGGAGGCTCGATACCTCGTCAAGTCTACTTGGAGAAGGAGCTCAACCTCCTCTTCTGTGAGTTGCTGCGCAACAGCTTACCAATTAAGGTGGCTAGTTTGTGAGCTTGGGAGCAAGTAATGGGGCTATGATTCTTATCACATATGGTAACTAATTATAGTAAAAGGCATAGTTATGATTGAATATGTAGTAAAAGTAAAGTAGTTACAATATTTATCTAAATAAGCCAACGATTATAATAAGTTGTTACAGTAAAAAGATAAGGTTATGATTAAATATATCTTAAAGGGAAAAACTTGTTTACATGACTTGTTAACTTGATAACTCAACCCATTAAAACGATGCATTAACATGATTCAGTAATCCAGCATCTTGAGTTAAAACCTGATAATTTTATTATGTCATGTTCGAATTATGCAGGGTTAGGTCCGATCCAACGTATTAGTTATTGAATTAAAATGAATCTAACATGAAAATAAAGGACCCTGCTTGCTTTGATCTTGTAGGATTTGTAAAGGAGCTTGATAGATTTGTTCTTCAAATAAAAGGAAACTGCAAAAGATTAACGCCAGATTTTCTTCAGAAGTAATGATAATTATAATACTCGGTTCAAATAATGATTAAAATCACGCTTTATAGTTAGAATCCATTAACTTTACTATACTATGCTTCATAACCGTGGCCACTAACAACAATGGAAGATTAAATTATAAGAAAAACTAATATCGAGACAAATAAAGAAAACAATTATGGTGTGATCCAGAATACATCAATAACATCATTGAAATTACTAGCATATATATATATATATATATATATGTGTGTGTGTGTATTTGTATGTATGTATTTTTCTCATTATATACTGCAACGAAGGACGAAAACTTTTCTTTGCATTTAATTAATTATTATGACATCATATAATAGACAGTTCATATCCCCTTTCCCGGTGGAAAAGTGAAAAAATAGGAAAGAAAAGAAAATATACAATAAAAAATATGATGAAACAACTACACCTCAAAAATTTAGCAGCTAGGAGTTTCCTTGGGAAATATTATGCATATATAGTAAGTGATTTTAGTACTATCAATTTCATCGTGAAAAGCAAGCATATCTGTATGCTAATAGTGCTAGATTTTTGTTCAAGGAATCAAGAATACAAGAAATAATTTCAGTAAGGATCAACATCATTCTTAAAATCATTAAAAACATTAGCGGCACCAATAAAATTCCAGTTTCCAAAAATTTTAACATTGTACATATTATGAGCATCTGCCCAACTATATTTTTCACCTCGTCATAAGAACGTGGAAATCGTTTTGAACTTTTTAAGTATCAATTTAATCAAGTATTGTTAGAATCGGTCCAAATGATTGACTCGAATATGTAAAAGGATTAAGAGTTAAAAGATGAATTGGGTCCTGATGGGGTTTAACTAAGGTTATATTGAACTAATTTTATGTGGAGTCATGTTGAATTGAGTTAGACCGTATAGATCAATTCAATTTAATAATACTACTCAATACTAATAATAGATCTAATAATTGATGTTGAGAGATAGATTTTTATTCCTAGTGCTTAAATTGCTTCATTATTTTGATAAAGTACCAAATTATGGTTCACAATTAATGATTAATGTTTTTGAATTCCAAATCCCACAATATATTTCGAAAATTTCATAGGTATTATGTCTTTAGAAGTTTTATCATCAATCCACTCAATAATTTTGGTGATTTCAAATGACATGCATTGCATTACTCAGATTTATTAATTATTAATTTATTTCCTCTATTCACTCTTGGTGCGTATGGAAAAGGTTGGAGTAAGGAAAACGGTTTCTGTCATATGAACCTAATTCATTTCTTCTTTTTCCACCTTCCCGATACTGGAACGGAAGCAAAATAATCCGACACCAAAGGGAAAGAAATTTGTTGGCAAATCCATGTTGTTATAAACCTACTAATAGTGTGATTTGTGAATCACTGGTCCCATAACCTTGATCCAATATTTTCCCTTCCCCGTATCCCTTCCAAACACACTGCCACTTATAAGTAAATCATAACAGAAAATGATTGATGTTATGAAAATTATTTCACCTAAATGTATTCTGAATCAGTTGTTTCCATGCTTTTTTCTGCTGGGTGTTAATATGTTTTCTAACTAAAAGATGATTTGTCCATGTATCTTTGAACTTTGTTAGACCTTTGGAACCCATGTTTAAGACAAGTAATATTGTCATGCTTTCAAGCCATTATATCTTTGAAATTGGACATTTGAATACTTAAATCTTCAAAAACAAGCTTTTTACTTACACGATGATTTTGCTCCTAATGAAAATTATAAAAGGAAATGATCCAAAAAAAAAAAAAGATATCAAATATAAGAATATATTAAAAAAAAAATGAAAAATTAGACTTCTCTTCTTTCTAATTTTATTTAATTTCAACACTTTTTTTAATCATTTTCTCTAAAGTCAAAATAGTAAAAATTATTATTATTTTTAAATAAAGATTATCCCTAGTGAATTTACTCATCCATCCAGTAACCTAATTAAATTCTTTTCAAATTGTTAATAGGACCTCCTCCTTTAAGTTTTGGCTCCTACTTCTGTCCTCCTTGTACCTTGGAAATCTCTCCTTGATCCCTCCTTCCTGCACTTCTCTTCTCAGATTGAGTCATACATACTAAACAACGTAGTTTTTGATATGATTTTATTGTGTAGAATTTAATTATATATTTGTTGCTTCTAATTTTTTTCATAGCTTTATGCCGTACTCTCTTTTCCTCTCTACATCTGTTAAGTAATAAATATACCGGCTCACACCGTATCTACAAACTTAAGTTTTTAGATCAATTAATTATGGTATAAGTTTTTACATGATATTAGAACGGAAGATTTGACTTCAAACCTCTACATCTCTAGTTAACCCATTTTCAATTATGTTATCTACTTGTTGGGTCTTGATTAAAGTTCGTCCCACAACTAAAGGGAAGTGTTGAATGATAAATATAATCATTTATATTATATTTACAAGCACAAACTTTTAAATCAATCACTAATAATAACAACTTCCATCATAGTTCAACCAAAATAGTAATTGTTCCTCTAATCCTATGTGAAGTCAAAAACTAGCTACCCATATATAGGTTATCCTTAAAAAAAAAAAAAACACTAAAAGTTAAATAGTAATTGTTCCTCTAATCCCATGTTAACTCAAAAACTAGCTACCCATATATAGGTTATCCTTATAAAAAAAAAAACACTAAAATTTCTAACAAAGAAGGTAGTCATGGTTGAAATAGTGTATATATTTATAGTAAGTACTTGATCAATCTATTAACATGTATATGTAGGCACTTTTCTATTTTTATTTATATTGTTCGAACAAGTGACCTTCTTGTAAGATGAAAACAACTAGAAAAATTATAGAACTACCGCTAAATTATATATTGATTACAATTCACACCGATAGGAATAACAATCATAGTAAGTGTCAGCTAATTAAAACTCCATTTTACTGTTGGAAGTTATTAATATTGATAAGTTGTGTGACCGTAGTTTCACGTAATAGTAAAAGACATTGTCATGATCACAATTCCTCAAAAGCAAATCGGCTAAAATTTTTGTGGGAAGAAATTCATAATTTATAAACTATTTTACGGTAAAAAATACATAGTTATTATTGGAAATGTCCTTAAAACAAAGCAGCACTATCGTTGTTAGAAAAAGCCAATAATTATAGTCAGCCATTACGGTATAAGAGATAATTATGATCAAATATACCTCGAAGATAAATTGACCCGCAGCAACATGACTCACTAACCTTATACTTGACCCACTAACCTGTAAATATAACCTGTTAGAACCCGATAATTTTACAGGCATGTTCAAAACATAAGGGTTAAATCCAAATCTAACAATGTTAGTTGATGAATTAACCTAAAAGAGTGCAATGTATGTTTATCGATACTAAAAGGAAGAAATTATATAAATATGAATTATATGGAATACATTATATAAATGCTAATATTATATCTCATTTTAAATATATGATATTAATAATTATAAAGAAAATACATATCTAACATGAGAAGAAATTCAATAGGTAATACATACATTGCATCATGTATATATGGATATAAATACTAATAAAATATTGATATAATATATAGCATATAATACTTATTAAATCTTTTTTCCTCTAATACGCAATATTAAAAAATTCTCTACTGTTACTATATTGCATATTAGACATATGGTTTTCATTGTCTACGTATATCATATCTTTGAATAGCGACACTATAATATTATTGTCGCTTGTTTGAAGTGCAGCATACATGCAATTAGTGTTGTATATTATAGATGCAATATAGAATTGGTATTTATGTAATTTTTTTTATATAAATAGTATTTGTGTGATATATATCTATTTCAATTGTAAACATACAAATTCCTCTATCCTGAAAATAATCCACTAATGATTAAAGGAAGAACATTGCAAGATGTAGATTGTTAAGGCAGTGACATAAATGATTAAGGTTAAATCAATGGATAACTATAGAGTATTTTAGCATTTACCAAGTGCTCTAAGATGTCTACCACCCTATTTTGCTTCAGCATTTACAAATGGGTATTTTTTTTCCTTTTCTTTTTTTTTTAATATTTATGTCTTGGTTGAAAAAAATGTTAGTTATGATAAGTTGGTTAAAATGGACTAATTCATTCTAGATTCACTTTAATTAGCAAGTTAACAACAAGTCAATTGTTGCTTGACTAATAAATGGGCTAAAGTTTTGCCCCTATCATTTGGTTATAGGTTGGAGGGTTAACTCTACTAAACCACCAACTCAACTCATTCAATCAATTGGTACACTTTGGTGGCTTCAACAGGTTAATGCAATCCATTTAACTCATTTATGATAAAATGAACCTATTAACTTAATATGATAAAATAAACCTATTAACGATAATTGTTATTTTCTCAATTAAAAAACAAAATAACAAAGGTATCCACAGATAGGAAGAAAAGTAGACAATCCCAATTCCCAATTGAGAAATGACATAACTTCAAATGGAAGCATTGTTTGGATCCTACCTTAATTATGCTTCAATTATTCATTACTTCCTATATATAAAGAATAAAGACTCAGTCATCCAATAAAGCAAAACACACCTTATATTATTATATTATTATTATTATTGTTGTTGTTGATGATGATTTATGAATACTTAAGTGAAATGCGATAGCCTTACCTTAATTAAGCTTGGATATCTTTATCCTCTTTATTTTTATTTCATTACAAGTTGGTAGGCCAACTTGCTTTACAATGAAATGTGCTTCCTTTCAAATACTGATTAAATGGGGTGAGCTACGCAATGTACTTTTCAAATGGATTGAAAATTTTGACCTAATTTATTTTTTTAGTGGATTAAACTGATTTTATCCTATCAACCCAACTCATTTGCATAGCTATAAATACACAAATAGCTTTAACTTTAAGAAATAGTTTAAAAAGTAAAATCAACAAACCTGCCTACCCCCACACATGCACACACATACTTACACACACATACGCGCGTACGCAGATGTACACTTATGGACACATACACGCATATGCACACGCACACACATACACGCATGCGCGTACATACAAACATACGTGCGCACGTGAGTACGTACACACACACACGCACATACATAGATACACATAGACACACGTGTACGTGCACGAGCACACACGTACATACATAAGCACACATATGCAAGTACATACGCACACACATACTCGCATACGTGCGTATACACATACCCACATACACATGCTTTTATATGCTTCAAATAATTATTCATATTGCATTGCATCATTAGAAGTACTTAACTTTTATATACTTCATAGCTATGCCTTCAAATAATAGTGGAAAATACAATTTTAAAAGGAGAAAAAAAAAAGATACCTCAAAAGCACAGTAATTACAATTTTTATTAGAAAGAACAACTATATTCCAATGGAGAATACATCAATGTCGTCATTAAAAATTATTATAACTTAGTATTTTTTTTTATTCCATCCTCATTATATGCTGCAAGAAAGGATGAAAAAGTTAGTGTTTGCAATTAATAAATCTCTATCAGGCCATATAATGAATAGGTTTATAAAACATAATATAAAACTAATTATATAAGACCAAGTGCATGGAACAACATTGGCTCTAAAATTTAGCAATTTAGAGTTCTATTGGGAATTAGGAAATATATATAATAAGTGATTTTAGTAATATCAAGCTTATCATTATGATCAAAAGTAAGTAAATTGTCTTTATAATGGTGTTAGGTTTTAGTTTAAGAAACCAACAATACAAGAAATGATTTTGGTGAGGATCAATATCATTCTTAAAATCATTAAATATATAGGCTTAAGGTCTTAGTGATTACCACCTTAGTTTTGAAAAATTTTGGGCTCTAACTATTAGTTTGCATTTGTCTAACTATGTTTTTCTCCTTATAACTTGCTTCCTCTTAAATAAAATCTTCAGTCCACCCCTAATTAAATATATTATGCTTAGTATGAATTATGGTTCTAGGAAAAAAAAAAAAGAAAAACCATGAAAAACGTGTTTGGAAGTTTTTAAGATCCTCTAGAGCTTAGTATTAATCATTGTAGCCTTAGTTGTAGTTGAAAAATACTGATTTACTATTCTTAATGCTTAAATAGCTCTATTATTTTAAGTTATGGTAGGTAAAAGTTAATAATTAATGCTTTAGTACCAACAAACTTTATGTATGAAAAAAAAAAAAATCACTTGTATAATTTAATATTTCCAACCTCCCCCCTCCTTTCTAACTACTATATAATTATATAACGTTCTGAAACCTAGAAAGCCATAGTCTTGCTACATGTTGCCTTAAAAGTTGGCACGCTAAGATATTTAGAATATTGCTACCTATCTATGATTCACAAATAAATAGATAGCCATCAACTCACAATGAATATCTCCTTAACCATTAACTCAAGATTGGTGTGATTAATTACCTATCTCCAAATACATACACCTATAAGCACCCTGTTCAAATTTCGAAAACTCTTAACTTATTCAATTTAAACAAAACTCATGACTCTAAATAAGAAGTTTCATACTAAAAAACAAATAAAAAAATCAAATAAGGAGTCACAAGCAACCCCTACACAATCTACAACATAATAACTCATAATAAAATAGTTGTTCATAACTCTCCAATAATATTCAATAAAAACAAGTCTAAATTCTAAGCTATTTCGTCCCATCATCAAAGTTCTGGTCTTCTCGTTAATAATCATAATTGGTCACCTCATAAGACTTAGAATTCTTCAGAAAACCTATATCTACAATTGAAAAAAAAAAAAAGTCCTCAAAGGGTGAGCAACACTTAGTATGGAACACCAAATATACATGCACATGTACACATAGTGACGGTTCACATACAATCATAAATATATTAATACAACAAACACAATTTATTATCTTATTTATAACCCCTATGCACGCAATATACATATACATATACATATACACATATATATATACATGTAGGTATTGGTATACATATACATATGAGTATTAATATGGGTCTTACCCATTATTCAAGTAACCTTTCCTAAAATTTAATTAGATCATCTTAATATAAAATCCCCAATAGGTGAGTTGCATACAATCACCGAGTCCTCACTAACATAATTGGTCCCTATAAAAGGGAGGTCGAAGCTAAGAACAAGCAACACCACATTAATTAAATTTGAGTGTTCATTGATTCCAGTTACATAGTAAAATTATAACCTATATAAGCACAATAAGCAAGCAAGTGTTCATACCCGTCTCGAGTGATTCGTCACAAACTAAAACTATCTTACTACAACCTAACAAATCAATAAAATAAACACTAGCTTAGTCTTCTAACTCAACCTAGAGTAAACTCTTATCTATTCTAACCACCCAACTCATCACTTGTGCAAAGATCACTATAAGGGCAAAAGAGACTTGCTCGAAGGAAAGGACTTGTTTTAGATACTATTTTAGTGCGAAAAGTTAATTGAAAACATGTTAAAGATGTTTAGGATTAGAAAATAGTGTAAGGAAACTTAAGAAAATTGGTTTGGAAACAAACTATGCACCCTTGTAGACATGGCGTCTGGATGCTAAGGTAATTGTCATCTAGACACTATAGAAGGACTTACATGATGTGAGTATAAGGGCTAGCGTCTGGACGCTAGCCATGAAGGTGTTTAAAAGCCAACTACAATTTACAATTTTCTACATATTGCAATTTACGATCCTTTGTGACAATGACCCTAATTCCGATCCCAACCACAAAACACCACCTGTAAATACCCTTCCATTGACAATACTCAATTGATAACCACCTAAACTCTCCTCAAACACTAAAACTCAAACATCTTCAATCCTTTTGTCAATAAATTTATCCCAACTCTAACTATTATTCACAAAACTGAATTCAAACCTAAGGATTAGGAGTACTTGTTTTTACCAATAAAGCAACACTCAAAGCATGAATCACCATCTTCTCAATGTTGAAAAATGTAAATCTATTAAGGTTTTTCATCCTTTATTGAAGAAAAACAAATTTTCCATCAACATAAATAGAAAACTTACCTAGAAATCTCATACCCTTGTGCATCTGATACTTCCTTGTGATCTTGAGCAACCAAAAGTCAAGGATTCTAATCTTGGATTTTAGTTTTGGTAGCAACTAGGGAATTTTTTACTGAAGGTTAAACAAAGAGGAAAAAAGGCAATTAGGGATAGGGTTTAGCTTTTAATCTCTTTTGTTTAGTATGGAGAGGGGGTTCCTTAACTTTTCTATTAACTTAAATGCCTTTATGGGCATTAGTCAATAACAAGCTATACCAGCCTTGGA
The DNA here is from genome assembly GCA_024138005.1 of Lumnitzera racemosa. NCBI lineage: Eukaryota > Viridiplantae > Streptophyta > Magnoliopsida > Myrtales > Combretaceae > Lumnitzera > Lumnitzera racemosa. Next base: position 80,938,028 of record JAMXBC010000005.1, read on the forward strand.
ACTTTTATTTTATTTTATTTATTTAACTCTTTTTATCATTCTTTTTCCTAAGCTTTACAATAATATAACTTGTTGGAAAGGGGAAATTAAACCCAATCCATTTATTAAAAAAACCAGTATTCATACTACTTGAATCTAAATGTTAGGCTGTAAAAAATTGAATTAAGATGATACATTATTGTAAACTTGAGCTCAAGCTCAACTCAAATTTTCATAACTAGAGTTTGATTGAGTTTAATTGTGTGCCTAATAGCTAAGTTATCACTAGGTCTTACCATAGCAAGGGAATGAGTCCTCTAATTATCAAACAAAACCTAATTGACATAGGAGACTAATAGTAGCTATGTAAGACAACTCCTTGATTATGACTCACTGATGAGTTCAACACGACTTAGTTCTCGCATAATGTAACTTACAAGCCAAGAAACTAAGGTCCACTTGCCACTAATTTGTAGCTACTAATGGAATTAGATAAGAGTGTAAGGAGGGGTAACTTAGAGAAATTTTCTCATAAGAAGAAGTAAGAAATATTCATTAACAAGGTGATGATTTCAGCTTACATTAATATGAAGCTTTTATAGTAAGTTCCAAAGGTAACATCGACACATGGAAATGAAAAAAAAGGGTAAATTGTAAAGCATATACCTAAGACATGCTTAAAAGGGTCAAAAGGACAAATACATAAAAAATGAATATAGTACAATGTTAGAAAAGCAAAGCACATGTCGGGGTACTGTTTATGCCATACTTTAATGAATGATAACCTAAGTGCTAAGTTGCTATAGGCAATTAGGAATATATCTGGGTTCATAATCTAAGCTTGCCATTATAGCAGGTTGAGCTTCAAGTAGTTGGCAAAAAAGGACTTAAACTTTGATAATGCGACACTTATTAGTTAGAGACTTAAACAGTAGGTTGGTAACTTAGGTTAATAGGTCGGTTGGAGGGTAAAAAGTTCGAAGCTTAATGCCAGGGCCGTTGTCAACTCCAACTAAAGTGCAAATGAGCATAGCTATAAGTGTATTTAGCTAAGTGCCAACCTGATAATGAGGCTCGTCCTTAGCTTGATCCAGAAGCAGCATCATCTTACTAAATTTTAGAAGCCTTAGAGTCTTGCTCGACTAAGGGGTTTGAAGTTCGGCAATCCATCAGCTCCCCTCAAGTATCAAAGATTTACCTGTCACATATGACCTTAAAGGGAAACCGTCCTATTGAGTTATGGGTAAAGTAACCATAAATAAACTTAATGATTGGCAAGCACAATTCCCAATTGCATAAATTCTTTCCCATAGTAGCTCGAAGCTTGGAGCAAGCTTTTGACCTTATTGTTGACCACCTTTGATTGATAGGAATCAAACTACCGAACCTTTAACTTAAGCCCGAGCGTGATAACTTGAGGACTAACAAAGCGGATTCTACTATTGCATTTGACTCCTGCCAAGCTCGAGCTGATCCTAACTACTGAACAACTCCATATGCTAAGCCGAATAACTCTTCATCTCTCAGTAGTTAAGTGCTAATTTAAAGCATGCTCCATTGATGGTCTGACTCCTCTCATGTCTACTAGGTCATGACCATACTAAACTCTAATTTAGTAATATTGGTGTCGGAACCCCAGCTTACATCCACACCTACGACTTCTTGAAAGGACACCTAGGTCTGCTTAGTACCTCGACCCAGTAGTCACTAACCTAATCGCACAATTTGTCTACTTCTACTAGAAAATCACTCATCCATAAAGCACCACATATTCGAGCAATCACATGATAGAGTCCTCTATACTAGATGGATGTTATTCTTGATTTTCTCTTTATGCCCTTTTCCATTCTTTTTACATTACTTCTTTTAGACTTTACCTTTTTTAGTCATTTCCATTTACAGTTATTGCCCTAATATTTCAAGTATAAATGCTTATTATAAATATAACCGTATCATATATATCAAATATTGAATATACTTCCTCTTTTGTAAGCTAAGTGTACTTATTTCCCTCTTCTTACTTTTATCCTAACCCTTAAGTAAAACTAGGTAGCGAATACCCTTATTAGACCAGCTTGTACATCATATTAAGTTGAGCCATAAGTCTGTGGAGTTTTATTAGTACATCACATCCTTAGAATCATTTGTGGTTTTGCTTATTTTCTTTCATTGTTATTTATGCAATTTTCCCCATCTTCGTTTTAAGCTTTTTACAAGCTTGCACCTACCCTGATACCGTTACCCTTGTCAGCTGTTGACGTAGCGTATCAACCTTAGTCTAGCTGTTCATCTAAAGAAAATAAGAAGTGCTAAACATAAGCTTAATGCCGAGCTTCTTCCATAGGGTTCTCGAAAAGAAATTCATAAACTTGGCATTACAATCAAATGTAATGCTTCAAGGAACTTTATGGAGTTGTACTATTTCCTATAGAATGAGGTTAGCAATAGATACTACATGATGCATATCCAGGGTCGGACACACAAAGAAGTACCATAACGAAGCGAACCAAAAACAAACAAGGAAAAAGTTACCAAAGTCTAAGTAGCTACCAAATGGATATGACGCACCACTCAATTCTATTCAGCTACAATCCACCAGATATGATACACCGGTCCAAACTCAAGGTTTACTAACCACGACTCCTTGCTAAAGAGAATAGATAAGAGTTGAACGATAATGAGAACACTAATATTGCTCAAGTGAATAATTTTGTATCCTAATCAGTTGATTTTCTGCATACAAGAAAGTGGGAGTCTATATACCTGTTTACTAGGGTTACTTTACATATATAAAAAGACAAAAGGGTATTTTATAATTAGGTTATATAAAAACAAACTAAAAGGGGTAAAAGGAGCAAGGAATATTTAGTATGGAAAAGAAAGAATCATTCTAGGATATTGTGTCAGAAGACACATGTCGCTTGGCGGCTAGACATTATGAATATGATACAAGGTAGGAAGAAGCTGAATAACATTTATCGTCAAGGGCCAACCTAATCTGGATCAAGGCGGGGGTCAATTAGTCTTATAGAAAAGTCAGCTGTATTAATGTTAGATGTCTATGGTTGGTCTAGTAGATTGGCTTAGATAGTCTTAGGTTGTCTTCTGGAATAAGGCATCATTGTTGGGCAGGAGTAAATCTAACACATGTAATGATTTGATAGATTAGTTAGCAAGAGATCAGTTCGGCATAGGCATCCTTGTCTTGGCTTTAGTTTCGAGCTAGTATTTTATGTGCGAATCCTTGGAGTCTTCTCACTTGGGTACAAGTGATTGGTCTAAGGGCCTAATTCCTATCATCTACTTGGGGGTTAGAAAGATTTGCCCTCAAATCTGGAGGGGTTTTGGCTTCTTCTTCTAAGGTATATACGAGGTCTTCTTCTGCTGGTTGGTAAGGGATCAAATTAGATACATTGAAGGTAGAAAAAATATCGTAGTCATCAAGCAACTTAATATGGTAAGTGTTGCGGTTGATCTTCGTCAGGATTTTGAATAAACCATCAACTTGAGGAAATATTTTGTTCTATCTCAAGTGTGAGAATTGTTCTCAGCTGAGGTGTATCTATACCAAGTCTCTTGGGTAGAAAGAAATAGTTTAACAGCTTCAGCTACTAATTTCTTACTGTCTCTAATTGAATTTGGTGATCTTCTTAATTAAAGATTGGTTTAGTTCGTGCAATTCTTAGGCTCAATTAACTCCGGATTGATTCTTTTCAGTAGCTACTAGAGTACCGATCATATCTAAGGGAATAGTAAGGTTAAGGCCATAGATGACATCGAATGGGGTCTTACCAGTAGTATTATTGACAGTTCTGTTGTATACAAACTCCACAGCTGGTAGGTAGAGATCCTAATCCCTCAAGTTCTTTCCTACGACAGCTCTAAGCAGATTGCCTAGCGTCTTGTTTATCACTTCAGTTTAGCCATTAGTTTGAGAGTGCCTACTAGAGCTTAATACAAGTTTAGTTCTAAGTCTTCTAAAAATAGCTCAAAAATTTTGTGTCTTGATCTGAGACAATAGTCTTCAGTACCCTATGTAGTTGAACAACCTCTTACAAAAAAAAAAAAAACAGCAACGTATAAAGCATTGTTAGACCAATGGCACCGAAGGAAGTATGCCATCTAACTGAAGCGGTCCACTACAACAAGGATAGAATCTTTGCCTCTGGATGTCCGAGGCAACCTTAGGACAAAGTTCATGCTAAGATCGGCTCAAGGTAAGGTTGGTGTTGGTAGTAGCATGTATTCTCCATGGGATTCTCTCTTCCCCTTAGCTTGCTTGCACACTTCACAACTACTAACTACGTTATGGATACCATTGGACAAACCTAGCCAGTAAAAGTTCTCCTTCAACAAATTGGCTGTCTTGGTCTCCTAAAAGTGATTTGATAATCCGCTGCTATGAGCATCCCTAATTAATAACTCAAGCGTAGAATAGTTCAGTATGCACAACCTTCGGTCCTGAATAGATAGCCTTTCTTAAGATAATATCCCTTAACAGTAATTCCATCCGTATACTATCCTAGGATAAGGCTGAAATGAGGATCATGAGCATACTACTTAGTAATGAGTGCGAATCCCAATAATTTTGTCTACAAAGTAGTCAGTAGGGTTTGCCATTGTAATAGAGTATCGGTGACCACATTTATGCTTCCCTTCTTATGCCAGATGACATACAAGAACCTTTCCATAAACTCTACCCACTTGGCTTACCTTTTTGAAAGTTTGGTCTGACTCCCTAAATGCTTTAAAGACTCATGGTTTGTATAAATAACAAACTCTTGTTGCAGCAAATAGTGTTACCAAACAATAAGGGCTTGGTAAAGAGAATACAATTCTATCTCGTATACAGAATAGTTCAGGGTAAGATTACTAAGCTTCTCGCTATGGTAGGTGACAAGTCATCACTCCTGCATCAGGACAGCGCTAATTCCCACTTCCAATGCATCACATTCTGATTCAAAAGGTTTGTCAAAATCTGGTAACAAAAGGATAGGTGCTGAAGTAAGCTTCTCCTTGATCTCCCTAAAGCTTTGCTCAGCTTAATCATTCTACCTAAACCCTTCGTTCTTCTTTGTCAGCTCGATTAAAGGGGTGGCTATGGTATTATAGTATTTAATAAATCACTTATAGAAAGAAGTTAGGCCACGAAAGCTTCAAACCTCAGTAACATTCTTTGGCGTTGACCACTTAAGAACAGCTTAGATCTTCTCCTCATTTGCTTGGAGTCCTTCCCCTGATACTACAAACCCGGGGAAGATCACCTCATTTTGGAAGATTGTATATTTCTTTATATTTCCATACAGCTTCTTAGTTTACAAAATGTCAAAAACTTTGCGAAGATGTTGAACATGTTCATTCAGGTTAGCACTATATACTAATATATCATCAAAGTATAAGACAAGACATCTTCTAATTAGAGGGGTACATTACATGATTCATTAACCTCATGAATGTGCTCGGTGCATTAGTAAGTTCGAATGGTATAACCAACCATTCGTAGAGTCTAGGCTTAGTCTTGAAGGCAGTCTTCCATTCATTATACAGCTTCATGTGAATTTGGTGGTAGCCACTTAATAAATTAATCTTAAAAAATATCTTGATACCATGAAGCTCATCTAACATGTCATTAAGCCTCAATATCGGGTATCTGTATTTGACAGTAATTTATTTAATTACTCAACTGTTGATGTACATACGCCATGAACCATCTTTCTTAGGGATGAGCAGAGCTAGTATAGTACAAGGGCTTATGCTCTCCTTCACATATCCTCACTCTATGATATCATCTACCTATCTTTTCAGCTTCACAATCTGCTCAGGGTTCATTCTGTGTATAGGTCAATTTGGTAAGTTAGCACCTAGCTGCAGATCATTACAATACTCAATGCCTTGGATTGGAAGCAATCCTTTAGGTAGTTCTTCAGGGAACAAATCGGAAAACTCATTTAGCAAGCTTCGGGTTTCAACAGAGATATCCTCCAAATCTCTCATTTCCAACAATATTCTGATCAATAGGAACATTGATTCTTCAGCCTTTTCAGCAGCTCGGAGCTCTCTTCGACTCATCACTAAAGCATTCTTCTTACTAGGTCAGGTGAATTGATTGTGAGTTTCATTGACTTAGGACGAGGTCAAGGTTTATAACACAATCTTCTTTCCATCCTTAACAAAGGCATAGTTGTTCTTATACCTATCATGAGTAATATGTCAGTCAAATAACCAACGTCATCTAAGCAGCAGATGTGAAGCTTCTATAGGGACGACATCGTACATTACTTCGTCCTTATACATATTCCCAATATTGAATGGTACGGTCACTTGTTTAGTCACGTATAAAGCACCCTTATTACGAAGCTAATGTAGCTTGTAAGGTCAGGGATGCCTTGAGGTTGGCAGGCCCAACCTCTACACAAAGGACTATGCAATGATATTAGTATAACTCCCCTTATCCATAATGATCGCATACAATTTGGCCTTTGACGGTACACTTCGTATGGAATAGATTCTCCCTCTAATCCTCCTCAAAATTGGGTAAGGAACTCAATACTCGTCTCAGGACTAAGGTCATCACCTGTCCCTGGTTAGCACAGACATAAGTCTCCTCTTCTTCTTTAGCTTCAGGTTTTCCAACATCCTCTTCCTTTTCAGGCTCACTCCTGTCGGTGCTGTCCATTACATCTCCTCGGAACACTATGACGCATTGGTTTAGACACTTAACAGCTATATATCCAAAGCCTAAGCATTTAAAGCATTTCACCTTGCTGGTTTTCTATTCGAAAGTCTGCCTTTTCTCATATATTCTCGAAGTCGGCTTAACCTCGGCTCGACCTATCAAACTGGCATGACCTTACTGGCTTGTATAGTTGTCATCAAACTGGTCATTCCTATCTACGGCATTGTATAGCCTCCTTGACTCTGCTTGAACAGGTCAGCATGAAACTAGGGGTCAGGAAAAGGTTGACTCAGGTCAGCTCAAAGCACTTCTCTTCTATTTTTTGACCCTCTGCGCTATTTTTATTGCCTCTTCTAAGGTATAAAACCTCTGTACTTCCATGATGTTACGAATCTCATACTTAAGCCCAGAAATGAACCTCAATACTATACGAGCCTTTGGTTCTTCTACATTAACTCAAATCATTAGCATCTGGAACTTTCTGACATAGTTATCAACAGATCAACTTCCTTAGTGAAGATCCTACAATTTTGTAAATGTATCTTATAGTTCGGTCTCGAGTACAAATCTAACTCTTAATAACCTTTTTATCTCATCCTAGGTTCTAATAGCTCGCCTTCTATCTCTTGCTCGACTGCATTCAGATTTTTCTACCATATAGTGCTATATCCAATAAACTCTAGTGCAATAAGTCGAACCTTGATGGCATCTGTATACGCAAAACATTCAAACACTTTCTCGACCTTCTTTTCCCACTCCAAATATTCATCTGCATCTCTACTTCCACTAAAGGGCAGGATTTAAACCTTGACATTGTCTAACCTTCAAGGGGCTCGATGTCTTTATCCTTGCTCTTAGTAATAGTCAACTTTTTCTTCTTCCCCAAACTCTTTAACATTCAACTCCACATTACCTTCCTTAATCTCCTCCAACTCCAGTCTTCATCTAGTAGTTTAGTTTGCTACTCCTATAGCTCGCTATGGTCGAACTGGGCAATTGATTCGATTACCTTGGCTATGGTGTCTCTTAAGAGTATTTTCTTGTAGGTTATGGTGCTATACACCATGGGTTGTTGTCTATTAACTTGCATTGTTGTGACTAGACTCTCAATAAGGTTAGTCAGTCTGTTAAGTTTGTCATCAATCAACTCTGGGGTATTATTACCATTATGACCACGACGAGGTTGAGCACCACTACTATGGTCACAAATAACTCCTTGAACACTCAAATCTGACATGGTACAATACTTTTAGAGCGAATTAACAACTCGCTAACAACTTTAATACCCTATAATCTCTCAAACAGAATAGAAACGAGCTTACTTTGTTTTATAATGAAAAACAGAGTAAGAGCAAAGTAATAATGAAACTACACTTACTTATACTCAAACACCCTGCAATAGCTACAGAAGGAACACAGCAGCCACCAACAGCAAAGCGAACTAAAACTTCATACACTCTCTTACGAAACCGTACTCTAATACCAGTGAAGCTGATGCTTATCCAAGTTCAGATACACTAAGAAACACCACAACGAAGCGAACCAAAAACAAATAGGGAAAAAGTTAGCAAAGTCCAGGCAACTACGGAATAAATATATCACACCACTCGACCTTACTTGGCCTATAATCTACTAGATATGACATACTGGTCCGAATTAAAGGGTCACTCGCCATTACTCTTTACTAAAGGGAGTAGATAAGAGTTGAATGATAATGAGAACACTAAAGTTGCTTAAGTGAATAATTCTATCCTGATCAGTTAACTACTTGCATATAAGAAAGTAGGGATTTATATACCCATCTACTAAGGTTACTTTACACATATGAAAAGAAAAAAGGGTATTCTGTAATTGAATTACATAAAACATACTAAAAGGGGTTAAGGGGGCAAAGAATATTCAATATTGAAAGAAATAATCATTTTAGGATATTGTGTTAGAAGATATGTGTCGCTTGGCAGTTGGACATTAGGAATACAATATAAGGTAGGCAAAAGCAGAATAATGTTTGTAGTCAGGGGCTGACCTGATTTGGATCAGGCCAGGGGTTAATCAGTCTTATAAAGAAGTTAGTTGTATTAGCGTTAGATGTCTGTGATCGATTTGGCAGATCGGTACAGATAGTCTTAGATTATCTTCTAGAATAAGGCATCGTTGCTAGGTAAGAACAGATCTAACACATGTAAGGATTTGATAGACAAGTTGGTAGGAGATCAGTTTGGCATAGGAATCTCCGTCTCGGCTTTGGTTTTAAGCTAGTATTCTCCGCGCGAGTCCTTGGAGTCCTCTAGCTCGGTTATGAGTGATTGGTCCAAGGGGCCGATTCTTATCAATACATCATCAATCTTATGGTAGGAAATGAAGTAGCTCATCTTGCTAAACTGATGAATCACTACTATAGTAGAATCATGTTTTCAAGCTATTTTGGGTAGCCCTAGCATGAAATCCATACTTAGATCAATCTAGGGTTGTTTAAGTATGAACAAAGGTATATATTCCCCATAGGATTCCTTAAGACCATTAACGTACTTACATACTTTACACCTTCCCAACACTTTATGAATAGCCTTCATCATTCCTAGCTAATAGAAATCATCCTTCAGCAATTCATTTGTCTTCCTTTCCCCAAAATGGCTAGCTAGGCCTCTTGCACGTGCTTCTTGAACTAGTAATTCTCATACTGAGCTGCTCAACATACACACCCATCCTCCTTACATTAAGTATCTATGGCTCAAATAGATCCCATCCATAATAATTATAGACTTGCACTTGGCAACTACAAGCTTAAAGTGAGCATCTTGCTCATATTGGTTTGGAAGTGTACCAAACCTAAGTATCAAAGCTTATAATGTCATGATAAGTACATGCTAGTGAGACAAAGCATCAACTGCACTATAAAAAATGACCTTCTTGTGCTTAATCACGTCAGAGGATATCTTAAGGAATTCGACTTATCATGACATCAAGAGAGCTTCAATTAACCTCTTAGATACTTCAAGGACTTATGGTCCATGTAGATGATAAAAACTAAGGGTATTAAATGGTGCTTCCATGTCTAGAGAGCTTGGATAAGAGCATAAAATTCCTTGTCGTATGCTGAATAGTTTAACATAACTCTACTGAGTTTCTCACAAAATGGCAACTAATTGTCAATCTTACATGAGGATTGCTTTAATACCTACTCTGGAGGTGTTACACTTAAGTTCAAATATTTTATCAAAATCTGGCAATGTAAGAAAAAGGGTCAAAGTTAGCTTGGACTTGGTCTCCTCAAACTTTTTTGAGCCTTCTCTAACCATCTAAATTAAAAATTCTTCTTAGTTAGTTCGATTAATGAGGTTAATATCAAACTAAAATTATGGATGAACTGTTGGTCAAAGGATGCAAGACTATGGAAGCTTCATACATCTACTGCGTAGGTCGAGGTTGGCCAATGAAGAACTACTTTAACCTGTTCTTCGTCTACTCGAATATCCAACACTATATATCGAAGAAACACTGCTTTATTTTTACAGAACACACATATCTTCAGATTGTCAAACAATTATTCTACTCAAAGGATGTTAAAGTGTAAAACCTAAAATAAAGAGAAAAGTGAAATATAAAAATAAAAATAAAAAGAGTAATAAATGGTATTGTAAGCTAAGGACATGATTGGTAATTGTAAAATCAAGAAAAGGCAGTTTGGGCATAGGAATTATCTATGAACCCTGAGTATATAAAGCTGTTAAACATTTAATATTAGTAGATTCTCAATAAAACTCCTTTTTCCACATGGGGTAGGAACTGAAACAAACTCGAGAAGACTTCTAGGGAGTCTTATAGCGAATCTTGAGTGGTGCGATTAAGTTAAAGGTAAAAGACCATGAGGTAAGATTGTGTAGATCGATTCCTAATGGTTACTTGGTCGAATTTCTTAAGGATTTCGTTTTTGTCCATAGAATATTGTGAAAAACAAATATAGGGTGTTGTTTTAAGGAGTTCACAGCGAATCTTAGGCGGTGGAAGTGAGGCTTTTGGATCCTAGAGGTAAGATTTCTAACTGTGACTATCTACATGTCCTTATTCCCTTAAAAATATGGTTGAATCCTTGAGTTTAGGGTAAGTTGTGGTTATAGATTTGAGTTTAGTGGATGTTTTGAGCTGTGTAAGGGTTGGGTTTTGATTGAAAAATGTTGTAGAAGGATGAGTTTCGAGGTTAGGTAGTAATGGGATGAAAGTTAGGGGATAAAATTATAGGTCCCAAAAGCAACCAAGAGGGAGGGGGAGGGGAAGTTGAATTGGTTACTTAGAAAGTTTTAACTTTTTTCGCAAAACAAGATTAAAAACAACCCCTTTGATTACTTAAGCAAGATTAGGCACAAAACAAGATATGATAATAAACAAAACATAATAATAAAGGAAAGTAGGGTAGAGAAGATCAGGTAAGAGATTTATAGTATTTCGGCCTTATGCCTATTGTACTCTTCCAATTCCACTACAAGGGACCTTATAATCCTCATTGGTATTGTTTCATTATCTACGTTACACTATGTTCAACAAGAGAGATGCAGTTAAAAGCCTTTTTGCTTTGTCTCATTAGGTCACTCTTGCCTATACACAAATCTACACAAATTTGATTCTCTTTCTAACACAAAGCCTATCACACAAATAATTGTGTTTATAGAAGAAATAAGGACAAAATACAAAGATCCTTTTAATGAAAGTATAACGTAAAATCAAACTATGATAGTAGACTAGACAATGTTGTCTCTAATTAAATTTTGAATAAGATTCTGAATTTTCTTGAGTATCAAGTTTTCAGTGAACCAGTGTAGCTTTGTTGTGTCGATTTCTATCTCGAAAGATTTGAACTTGTTTTCTTATACATCTCTTAAAGCAACGTTTGTTTTCTTAAATCTTGAATAACTCTTAATCAAATCTTGGATAAATTAAAAATATCCTGACTTAGTCATTGTTCGTTGTAATCCATAAATTATGGAAACCGAATAACTTGAATTTGAGTTAAATTTAAACATTGCATTTCTTGTAGTTTTGTCTAATGTATTTTGGAGATTTTCTTGTATATCATAATCTGACTTCCCTTCATATGTCTTCAATAGGACCCTCGAAAGTTAAATCCCTTTTTGAAAATAAATATCTCCTAAAAATTAGGAGCAAACCTTGATACTTGATGCCTTCGAATTTTAATCTCAAAGCTTCTAAAATATTATTGTTGCTTCCTTGCTCATGAATGATCAACCAAATCTGGCATGTTAGAATAATGTCCTTTGAAAATATTTATATAATAGCTCCTTAGATTTTGACAACAAATCTACATCAATCAACATAAGATTCATTCTTATCTAATATATCTTCTTGCATACATCATCATCCTTTCTTGATTTGAACTTGAATAAAATCTAATTTTAAATTCCATAAACTTCTTTAAATATCTTGAGGATACCAGAAATGTCGTGAATAATTCTAATAAAGTAACTCTAATAAAACTCAATTGCCATAATATAATATGTTCGATTAACCTTATCCTTAAAATATTTCCAACTTAATCTCCACAGATTTAATTAACCAACTTTGTGAAACGTGTTAGATATATTACCCAAATATATTCAACAAGTGGAGCTTTGCCTTCAAACACTTATAAGCCTAAAATACTTCTCGAAATATTCAACCTTGTAAATTCTGACACTATACTCAAGGTTTTAAACTTGTCTCTAAATTTGGTTCTAATTTTTAAAATCCGTACTATGACAAAATTCTTATCTCTATGTTTATTAACCCGCACATTAAAGAAACTTATCAAGTATCATTACTCTTTTTGTTATCATTAAAACACCTATA